>VWYI01044903.1:829600-879964 GCA_013399455.1 Anthoscopus minutus
ATTATTTTGTTATTGTTATTATCATTATTATTACTATCATTATTATTACTATCATTATTATTATACTACTACTACAACAACTTTATTATTGTTATTATTGGGGGTCATTGCTTTTTTTCTTGAGTCTCTTAGACTAAATGTCCTTCCCTAGAAGACTTTTTGTAGGTCTGGTATATTAATTCTACAGCCTTTTACCTCTCTTACAAAGAAAAAAAAAAGCATCCAGGCCACTTTTGTATTCAAATCCGGAGTTTTAAAGCCCAGTTTGCCTCTGTAACTAGTTTTCTTCACTTTTATGAAATAATAAATCTTAGTTACAGTTGAATGTTTAGCCTTCCATCTAATTTAAATTGAAATAACTCATGGCCTCTCAGCTGAATGTCACTTTCCATGTCTAAGACTTCTATAATAATCTCAATATTTTGCAAATCTGCACTGCTTTTTCTTAGTTTAATAACTATTTGGGAAAGAAATCCATGAATTATCACATCCTGGTAAATCTGTACCCCGCATTACGAGCAGTATTTGTTCTCCAACATCTATTTGGAAAATGAAAATCTTTCAAAATGACATAATTTCTGATAGCTTTTATCTCACCAATAATATGACTGAGATTTGTGGGTCTCAAATATGCCTTAATACAATGAAACACATTTTTTTGTGATTGAGTTTAACCTAGAATAATTTCATCACAAAATTACAGCCAAATCTCATTAAAGCAGGCTGACTTCATATCTCTGCACCTCTGCCTTCAGCAGAGCTCATTTGAAAAAATTCTGACAGGCTGTATCCTGCTTATTCCTGCTGAAAGAGGGAATTATTTTCGCAGTTAATTCCAATTAAAATAATTAAATCATGCAAGCTGTTATGCTCTAGCAAAGTTCTGTATGCAGAAGTGTTCCTGGTACCTTTGGCTGCTGAAACTGGAAATGAAACAGTGCTGCCAGGAGCAGAGGGAGAGGTACCCACCCCGTGAGAGAAACCCCTGTGTGCTCCTGCTGCTGGAAATCTGCCCTGAGGCTCAGGGCAAGGATTCCTGCTCCAAGGCTCCATGGTACTGGAGCAAAGCAATCCCGTGTCCCCTTCTCCCCCAGTGTTCTGCACAGCCCACTCCCATCACACCAACAGATTCAGACTGCCTTGCCTGGAGCTGTGGTGAGTAATTCTCACTTTCCTCTGGTGAAAATAAAGCTGGCCTTGTCCGTTCTGCCTTCCCAGGGAGATGAAGAAAGGAGGTGCTGAGGCATCAGCCTGAAACACGCTGCTGCATCTGTGCTGATGGGCTGCTGACAGGCTGGGACAAGCCCTTGTGCACATCCCTGCTGCTTTTTCAGGTTCCCATGTACTCTAAACAGAGAAGCCCTGTCCCCCAAAGGGGAGCAGGGGGAGCAAGGGATGTCAAAGAGCAATTGCTGCTAGCTCAAGCTCCATCATGTTTTCCCAAGAAAAGAAGTGGCACAGGGGGCAAGCAACAACAGCAACTGAGGGGAAGAGTTAAAAACCCTAATAAATGCCACAGAGCCTGCACCCAGAGCAAGCCCAAGGAGATGCTCACAATCTTCAGCCATGAAGAGAGCAAAAAGAAAACAACCACATTCCCCTCCCTCCCATAATGGAGCCTAAGAGTCAAGAATCAGGAATACAGCACATGCTGTTCCTCTAATGAGCTGGGAAAACATAAACATCGCCTAAGTGCCAGAAGTCTAGAAGCTCCTTTAACTAATAGATTTTAAGATCAGTTGCATCTACCATAGACATCCACAATTAATCCAAAATCCAGCAGACTAGAATATGTGCAGCACAAACCAGAGACGGTGCTTCCAGGAAAACCTAACAAACAAGTTAAAAGAATACTGTCATTGCTGAAATGAAAAGCTGCCAAGAGATCAGAGAATGGACCTAGGATGGAAATGCTGCCAGCATCCTTCTTGCAGGATTGCTGCAGGCTCCCCTCAGATCTGTGACTGGACTTTACAAATCCCAACTTCTTTTTCCAGAGAAGATGCTTAAGAAGCTTCAGGGCATCTCACTTAAGCACCTTCTACTAACAGTTAATTTGTGAGGCAGATAATTAACACAGACTCAGTGGAAAATAAGTTTTCTCCACTTTCCAAATTACTGGTTCTTTGTAAATGAGAGGGCATTTTTCTTCTGTCACAGCAAAAACGTCCCTTTTACAGATGTATCAAAAAAGTAACCCCTGTAAAGAAAAGAGTATCAAGAGTAACTCCTGTTTTCCCACCCTTGGTTATGGGCCAGGTCAAAGGGACACATCCTTAGCAGTGCAAGGAGTGATTTCCATCACGTATCTGTATTTATATTCACTATACACCTGGAAAGCTCCATTTTCCAGCTAAAGTCGCTGAACCAGTGTGATTCCATCACCAGTTTGGAACTTCCTATGTAATTTTCAGTGGTTTATGTTCATTGCTGGTTTCCTGAAAACATCCCCCTTCTTAGCCAGTACAGCATATTACATGCTCAATTTTCCCCCTTAACAAATGCCAATACCTTTCCTTCTCTTAACATA
Organism: Anthoscopus minutus; assembly: GCA_013399455.1. Taxonomy (NCBI): domain Eukaryota; kingdom Metazoa; phylum Chordata; class Aves; order Passeriformes; family Paridae; genus Anthoscopus; species Anthoscopus minutus. The sequence goes on from VWYI01044903.1 coordinate 832,131, forward strand.
TCCCCTCTAACTCAACCCTCAGCCCCTGAATCGTTTCTGTTGCCCTCCTCTGAATTCCTTCCAATCTCTGAGTCATAAAGGAGGATTTATTGGACAAAAGATCCACTTTTAATAATGCCTTCTGCTGTATAATTTCACTGCTGAAGTTAACTCAGGCACCTTCTGTACTGTTGGACTGTGGCTTGGAACAATCTATGACAGCATGTCTGGAGGAATTCTGATGAAAAAACTCACAGTAGCAAAAATGCCAGATACAAAAAGGGAGGCAACATCCATACAGAGAACTTGGGTAACTGGGGGAAGCTGTCAGAGGAAAAGCAGGGAGACAGCTCTACTGCCTTTAATAACTTTTGCTGTGTATGTGGTCACAGATTAGACAAAAGTTAAACAATTGCAAGCCCTCAACCTGTGACCCCTGCTCCCCCCCCAATACACGGACAAGTGGGAACAAACCTCAAGTTGTAATAAAAATTCACAGATGGTTTCTGGAAAACTTTTAACTAACACTACAGCTCACAAATGGAGAAAGACAATCTCTCTCTCTTCTCACTGAATAAGAGTAACAAATGAGCTCCCTTTAAAGGCAGGTCATTGGGAATGTTACCACCTCATTCTGAAATGACAGTGCAAATTAAGTGACAACATTTTTATTACACAATTGCAGAATCATCTCAGAGCTTCTGGCTGGAGTGTCTGGGAGGAGGGCTGGTGCACACCAAGGGAAGCGATGCACAAAGGAACATGTTACTCATTAGAACAGCCAGTATTGTCCAAGAATGGGAATGCTGCATGGACAGCACTGGGCAACAGGCAGCTCTACTAACTCATCCCTGGCAGCAAACATTTCTCAGCATAAAGAAACTGGTTCCTCTCCCATCCAGTCTGTTCAGACTGATTTTTATACTGGCAATAATGACTAATAGTCCTTGTCAGCAGTGACTGATAACATGTCCTGGATGCAGACATCAGCCAGGAGGTGGAGATTTATTAGGGTGCCATTGAGTTGGACAGAGAGGAATCTGGACATGGAGGTGATAGGCTTTGCATGGCATAACACATCTCTTCCACAACCCACTTTCTCATGCCCAAGTCTTCTCTGTCCTTCCTGTCACTTTCCTCCTACTTCTTACAAAGGAAACTATTAACACAAATGCAAGCACGCAAAATTTTTGGGGGCAGATTTTTTTATTGTTGTTTTTTTAATGTGGGAGATTTTAATGGCAACCAGATTGTACCTTCAAAACAATCAGGACTTCCAGCAAGTTAAAAGCTTTGGTCTGTATCTGAGAGCTTTATTAAAACTGCTGTGCCTCCCTCCTTTTTTTAATCACCTAAAGGCTGATACTGCAATACAAAAGACATTCATGTAGCATAATGCGGAAAGAGCCCCGTATGCTCCTGAGACACTGAAGACTGATAATTACCTCTCTTTTTGATTTCTGGCTTCCCTGGTAAGTTTTACTGGTCTTTGCAGATGGCTCTGAACCATTCTGCTGGAATGTTTATGCACTAGCTCATTGTAGCAGGTTGCTCTGCTGCTGCACTTCTTTCCCCAGGTCTGATCTTGGCAACATGTTTGCATTTGCACTTTAAAGACATCTAAAGACATTGGATATCTTTTCTCTACTCTGCGGTCCCCTGGCTTCCAGAGCCAGGAAGCCACTTCAGCTGAGTCTTCCAAACCATCTCCACAGACATCTGCAGAGATCACTAAAACATACCAGGGAGACCAGGAATCAAAATCCCTCCATGGAGGGAAACTCCACAACCTCCCTGCGCAACCTGTGCCTGTGCTCAGCCGCCCTCACAGTAAAATAACATTTCCTGGTGTTCAGACAGAATCTACTGTGTTTAATTTTGTGCCCACTGCCTCCAGACCTGGAGCCAACTGAAAAATCCAGCTCTGCCCATAAAATTTGCCCTCTTGTTTCCTGGGCCACTGGGCTAATGTCCCAAACACATGTGACATCAAGAGAAAAGACTGTATGAAACATGATGAGATAGGAAAGAGAGTTCAGTAGCTAAGGCAGGAGCCTTCACCATGATTCAAAGTAAATTCTCGGGATCCTCAAAAGACCTTTTCTACCCCACTGCTCCTAGACCCTCTTGAACATAGGTTTCCTTCTGCCAAGGGTCCATCTAGGTGAGCATTTTATTGCTGGCAGGGATCAGTGCTGGCTACACTGGTGAAAAGCTTAGGAACACTGCTGACAGCCCTGAATCTCCACCAATCTGTGGTATCCTTTACAGCCATCACATATTATGTGAAGAATACTTTTTCCATTGTTTTAAACTTTCTAAAACTCCTGGGAAATGTCAGAGATTCTCCTGGGAAATGTCAGACAGCGAGGTTCACCCTCCTCTGAGACTCCTCAGTGGAGCTGTGCTTTCAAGGACTCACCTCGATGCTCGAACTCATCTCCTCTCTCTTCCATGCACACCAACCTTTATGACACTTTCACTGTCTCTAGGACCTGCTTCCCCACTATGTGCCTACACCTAATCAGTTCCCTATTTGCTCTGCTCTGTCACATCACATGAAACCTTGCAGGTCCCTTCCACACTGCTGTGAGAGGACAAGCAGTCACTCAGAATACACCATCCTCCGTACAGGATGGATGAAAACCCTCCAGTCCTAGCCCAATTGCTTCATTAAAATATTGCTCCAGGTAAAAATGACTCAATAAATTTTGACAGGGGCCTTACAGCTAGCTTTCCACAGAACAGGACGATTCAGTCACACTTTCCATCTTGCAACTGCTTTCTCAAATACATCTGCAGGTATTCCAACACTAAAGGTGATGGGATATCCTTAGCATGAAACGGACAGACTAACAAAGCTACAGAGGTGCCATTTGTCTGGGCAATGAAGGTGATCTAAAAAAAAAAACAAATCATGAAAACATAAAAATAATTGAATGGCAGAACTTCATTCTGTTATTGTATATAGGCAGGAGTGTTTATTTCATTTAGCTATGGTTCAAAATGGCATGGTCATTGAATTGCTGAAGGCTGAAAACAGCCAGAAACACATTTCTCCTTCTCATTTATTCACTGTACTCTAAAGTCCAGGTTAAGTAAGTCCTGTTTTGCAGTCTGGACAGTTACCTTTTGCTGACTCTGCAGTCAGCAAATAGTAAAGAACTGTTCAGTGTCTTTTATTACCAAAAAAACAGAAAAGAAACACAAAAAAAAAAGGGAAAATAACTGGTAGAAAATTTTACAAAAGGTATCTGATCAGGAAATAGCATCAATTCAGATGCTACCAAACCATAAAAGAGCATACAAGAGGAAGTAAAACCTGCAAATTTTAATTTGATTTGTGATTATCCCACTATTTACTGTAAGAAATTGCTTCTAAATCATATTTTTCTCTATGTGTACTTGAGGAGTCAAGCCTATCGTGTCCATCATGCATTAAGCAAATTCATTAACACATTACCTGATTTATCTGAATGGGCGAGAGTCATATGTAAGTCATATGTTTTCAAATACATAAATCTGGCTTGTGCCCTCAACATTTTTGTTATGACAGCCTCAGAGTGTTACAATTTACCAAGCATGCACACTGTACTTGCTATGCAATTACACATTCTGAGTATGGAAATCAGTCTTTGTCCTACTCAATGTGGATTTAGCTCTGTACAGGTGACAATGTAGTTACTCTGAGATATTCCTCCTTCTTTCCTCCAAACACTTTTCAAAGGAAATGTGGTCAATATTTGCATTAGAACCACAAGATCAGAGTCATCTGCAATGGCAGTGTTAAAAACTACACTGAAGATCTGCGTGGTGGAGAAAAAGCAAGGAAGCAGCTGTAGCCAGGCTGCACAGAGCTCACCATGAACCAGCAATCATTGCATCATTGGCTCCATCACTCGAGGACTCTATTTGGATGGTCAAACTCTTAAGCACAGCCATCCGTTAGCCCTGGGAAGATTAGACAGACAGATGGCTCCTGCTGAGAGATGAGTTAGAAAGATGGAGGGAGGGATATTTTCACCACATGGATGCTGCCAAGTTTTGCAGAGCACAAGAGGTGCCCTGAGGTCTAGATGAAAATCTAGCCCCCCAGGATCTTCTGAACAAAAACACTTCCTCAGTTCAGCCAAGAACTTGACCAGACGAGTAACTGCAGAATCAAGATTTCCTGTTGAACTGAGGATATGCTCATGCTCCTTATGATTTAGTTACTGTATAAGGCTACTGAACCAGCCCTAGAGATAACCAGCTTGAATGAGATGGATATGAGCAGCTCCTGGCTCCCAGTGCTAGCAATGCATGGAAATACAGCAACAGCCACTGCAGCCTTCCCTTAGGTGCATTTTCAGTAAAAAACCCAAATAATAAAAGCAAACGGAGAATCTACACAAGGCCACTAACTTTAAAATACACTCAGAATGCCTGTCACCTTTTGCTCAATTCTTGCAAGTTTCAATGACTCAAGATTCAAAAGTTGCAGGAGGGAAAGTCCATCATTGATAATTACACCATCGTTCACAGGAACTGTGAAGCTATTAGTTTCATAAAGTATTTTACAATTTGAAGTGACACTGCTGTGAGCAGATTAAACCCAAATATTTGAAGATATGATTGATGACTACAGGCACAAAGAAAGGGGATACTGTGAAAGTGAAGATAAATAAAAGGACTTCATGACCTAAGGGATCTTTACAAATATGTACAGGCTCCTCTGAGAACTGTGTGGCTGAAGCTTTTGTTGCAGAGCACACAGCTCTTCACAGCTTCCTCTTGCTGCCCTCAATGCACCCACCACCCCTGCTGAGCATGGCAGTCCTCTGCTAGTAGAGGATAATGGTTTGAACTCTCCCAGGGAAGACCCTAGCATTGAGACAAGCTCATACCCTGCCACAGATTTCAATTGGGTCTTACAGCTTGACTGTCTTGGTCTCTTATGTTCTAAAGACTTCCAGTATTCAGTGCCTTTAGAGAAAGCTTTGATAAAATTGCCTGGCTACAGAAAACTTCCTTCGGTCAGTCTCCAAACAGATGACAAGAAAGAGAGTCCTAAATGATGAGCACAGAACTGAGCTTTTGAAGTCTGTAAATAAAAGGGGAAAGAACTGCAGGGCTGGTGATTACTTTGAAATCCCACTGAAACCACAGGGAGCTGCAAGTATTTACAGCACCACTGGTAATGAAGTTACTAGGTGTCAGAACACCTAGTGATTTAGCTGAAAAATACGATATCTAGCTTCTAGGTTTATTCTTTCAGGTGTTGTCAGGTCAATTTATTCCATTTTGAAGTCAGACAGTGTTTTCCCTACTCCCCTGCATCATTCCAACTTGACAAACTTGAAAACCAAGTGCTTCTTTTTGCCTTTTTTTTAACGAATAGAGCCATCCCTAATAGAAGCTGCTTCCAAACACTGCTGAGGTACTGGAACACTTTTTTGGTTGAGCAATGTGGGCCAAATACTTCAGATAGGGGCAGGATGGCTGAACTCAGAGAGCAACCTAGCTAGGTCTGGAGCAGTGTCAACCCTGGAAGGCTTCAGGTGTGAGAGGCTCATGTGAGCTCATCTCTTTCAAAGCACTAACAACCTGATAGGAAAAGGACATGTGAAGGAGAAAATCTTCTGAGGTAAAGAACAATGCAAAAAAACCTCATGCTGTCATGTAGTCACTCTTATCTACTCAAGCTCTTACACAGTGCCCTTAGCACAGCATCCAGTGCCTGTCAATCACCAGGCACTTATCTCCACACTGTCTCCATGGGAGTAAGAAAGGAATCTTATCTCCACCATATAGATGAGCAGCTGAGGCAGAGAGATTAAGGGCTCCATCTGGTTACCTCAACACAGGTTTCCAGCGCCATCTAAGATGTCCTGGGGCATGCAAGACATGCAAGGGGCTGGCAGGTAGGACACAGGTCCTAAGGGAGATCCATGGTCTTGTGGAAGCCGGGAAGGGGATGCTGGCACATTGCAGAGGGAGAGGAATGTCCAGGTTTAGGCAACTGAACTGAATGGAATCAAGGCAAAGCATTTTTGTGGCAGCAGGGAACTGAACCCTACAAATTATCCTAATAGCACCCTAAGTACAAAACTCATCTGCAAACAGGGACACAACATTTTTTAAGAATGTAGACTGCAGGTCTGTTTTATTACTAAATAGTAGTACCAAGCTTTGTGTGCCTGGGACTTAAAAAAAAACCATACTGCTGTCAAGCACCTGTGTACTGTCTTCTGGGCTGAGTATGAATACCCATCCATACCTTTTAGCCACTATCAAGAAGATTCCCATGGATCTGTGGAATAGGGAGTTATTCTTTGCCAAACTCAATAAAAACACAGATTGTCATACAAGGGGCCAGAATCAGTATCAGAGTGGCACTTCTCCAGCAAGCCCACAAGCCAAGACGTCATGCTGAGAGGTGAATGTACTTCATTGTGGCAGTATTTACAGAAAGACACTTTCATTTTTAGCTCATGACAAATCCCTGATGACAATTTAGGAGCTCATAATGAGCTTATTGAAGAAGAATGAAAGGATGCTCAAGGTCATAGCACCCATAGGAGTGCTATCAGTCTTGACATGAACAGCAAATAAGGTTCCCAAACAGCTACCAAATCAGAAATAAGCTGCATGCAGAGGAGTTGGGCTGGCCTTGCTACAGGCTGGCATTTTGGTGCCTTAGGCTGAGGACAGACTTGCAAAACCACTTGAGCAATTTGGACACTTGGGTCCCTTTGCAGCAGCTCAGTGCAAGAGGTGGTGGCGAAGCACAGCCTGGCAGGTCTGGTTGCTGGAGCAGCCTCCTGCATCCCTTCTCTGCCACTTGTCCCCTTTGGGCTGGACTGTGGCCATGTGCAGGTCCACATCCCAGCTGCTACCTGAAACACAGGTTTATCCAAATAACCCCCAGGGACGAGTCTGATTTCAATCCTTCTTTTTGGCCTCCCTCTGGAAATAGAGAAACACATATCAGACACAATTCCCAGCCACAACAGGTACCCTCCATCATAATCACAGCTTCAACAGTGAGCAGAATCTGATCAATGTCTTAATTTACTTAAGCCTCACAAAGACTTGAAAAAGGAGAATTATTTTTATGTTATTATTTTTTTTTATATGTGAAATCTGATTAGAATAATCCTGGAAAGGCGGAGAGTGATAAGCAAATAGAGTAGGTGAAAAAATGCAGCTTTGAAAAAGGAAATTGATTTCCTTCCATCCCTCCAAATTTGAATAATAAACTTTCACAAAGACCTTCTTTGCATGAAACTTCCTGGAGATGCAACAAACTATAAAATACTTTGTTAAACCTTTAAGAAATTTTCTCTCAGAGCTCCTTACAAAAATAGAGATTGTTGCACAGTGGAAGTTTGAGACATTCACACTCGGCATTGAGAGGGAAAAACTTTTATGGGGATGCAGAAATATTTTACAAACTACTTGAAATTAGCCTGTGTCATGCAAGAAGCTGAGCCTGGGTGCTTTGCCACTAAGGAGTTACAAACCAAAGGTAAGTGTGGCCAACAGGCACCTTTCCCTTTTCTATACCTCTCCTGTCTTCTGTAAAAGGTGGATAATTCCTTTTTCTGGAAACCACTTTGAAGCTTTCTGGTAGATAAGCCAGTCTTGCTATTACATCCCAGAAAGACACAATGATTTCCAGTTTCCAAAGCAGGCACTATTTCTAATGAATCACCATTTTTTACCAGAATCATCAACCACTATTAACAAAGAACATTCACTGAAAATCCATACTCCAGTGCCTCAAAAAAGAATTGGTCTTCCACACATGTAGTGACATGAGCGTGCATCCATTCACTGGATATTACCCAAAGACTGAGCAGGAGTCTCAGGGATGCTGGAATAAATACACACATTTCCATTTTCTAATGAATACCATGAATACCAATCATTTTGCTCTAGGTATAACCCAGTGGTAGTGACAGCAGACACTAAAATGGCATCCTCAATACCACAGAAATTGTACTGGTCCTTCCACCACTGATTGCCTTGATATGTGATGCTTTACAGCCATGCTGCCACCACTGAAAAAACCCTATGGAATAATGTTTTCTGTTGAGTCCAATCCAGTCCACCTCCAAGCAAAACCACCAGTGCAGAGCTTGTCCCACAGTTCTCATTAAGTCTCTGATCATGCCTGGACACCAAGGGATGGCCTAGAAAGGGGATGACACAGTGCATGGCACTATACCAGCACTGGAAAGCACTGCTGAAGCTCTGTGAATTCCAGACAGACTGCCCAGCAATCCACCTGGATGGTTTTGAGAACTCAACCTAGCTCTGAAAAGCCAAATATTTCTACACAGTCCAAGATGTCTTCTCAGTGGTCAGAGGGATCACTCTGCTGCTGTCTCTTACTGGCTTCTTCCAGCTGTCACTGTGAGAGGCACTTACTGGAGGTGGACACTGAGTTAAGTGCACCCACAATGGCCACCCTTACGTTCATGTCAGTCAGAGCAAGGGGATGTACTGCTGAAAGCAGGGCTTTAAGCTGTCTGAAAACCCATGCTTGCTTTTGTTTCTGCAAACAATTTTCTTGCAAGACCCTGTTGTTCAGCTCCTGGGGGCATCAGCACTTACCAAGTGTTTCTTTTCAGAGCACTGCTGCAAGCCTGAGCTTCTCGGGAGCAGATTCTAATTCTCCACCTGCCATCTTGTGAAGCTGACACCGTAAACAGCCCCAGCTCCTCGGGTGGCTGAAAAAGAGATATCTGTGGAGCCCTGAGCAACTGCACTTGACATATGGTATTAAGATGTGCAAGGGAAGATGGCTGGCAAAGGACAACTCTCCTGTGGTTCTTTTGCCTGCTCCCATTATCCACAATGATGATTGCTAGGGACATAAATGCTGAAGAGCCAGAAAAGAAATGTAATGGGAAGACAGAGGGAAAAGCAATCCCAGCCTACACAGTGCACAGCTTTGAAATCAAACTGATTTTCTCAGACACAAGATACTACACAAACAAGTTGTGCTGCTGCTGATGCACCAGTTCCCTAAATAATCACAGTGATACAAAAGAAAGCTTGTGATTAAGGCAAAGTATTAGGATAAGGGAGAAGAGAAGGCCTAATCCAGGCTCCAACCATGACCTTGGGCGTATCACATCATTTCTCCACACTCGGTTTCCTTAGCTACATGATGAAGTTTCCCAGTTTGAGTGGAAAATTATCAGAGAGCATGGGAGAGCCCATGAGGAATTCACAGGATATTCACAGATAACTCCTGTGGACAAGATTGTGGTGAGCCTCTATGAAGATAGACAAGCAAGTGTATCTCTAAGGACAGAACAGCCAATGCTGTTTGGTGACAGCTTCTGCAGCATGTCAGGAGAATCAAGGAGGAGAAGTGCTTTGTCCATCCAAAATGCACAAAGCAGTAGTAAGATGTACAAGAAGAGAGAAGTTGCTTTGGACAAGCCAGTGTAACAGCTGTGAGACTTTTTCTCTAAAGAACTAGGAGGGCAACCACCAACATTATGTAACCCAACCTTTGCACACGTGCGCATCACTCTTCTCCTGAGCTGGCTGGATCCTTGGGCAAAGGTGCTTCTTCCAGAAGCATGCTCTGCCCTGCTGAAAAGGAAGGGGCTCTGTGTAGCCACCCAACTGGCATGGGAACAGACACAGTACAGAGGAGTGGGCTGCAGGGAACAGAGAGCAGGCACCAGCTGCAGAGGGTGATGCCTCTCCTTGGCACCAAGTACAGTCCAATGCTCAAAACCCATCAGCTGCCCCAGCTCCACCACCAGCAGTTATCCAGCCTTGAGAGGAAAGGGGGAACCACTCTGCAGTGCACATGAATCACCTTACAGCAACATGGGACAATGTGGGGACTCAGGCCACCAGAAGCAGGAAAATCACTTTACAGGCATGTCTGGCATGAGTGCATGGGCTTCAAACTGCCCTTCTCAACCACTGCTTGCTTCAGATTCCTGTTAGGGGAAGCAACAGCCCAGCATGGCCACAGTGCTTGAGGGAATGTCAGAATTAGGCTAAATCTCTCTCCTCATCTCACTCTGCACGTGCCTAGAAACTTGGACATTATATTTCTTGGTGCCTCCTTACTCAACGGTCTTGTTAAAAATCCCTGAGGTTCTATTTTCTTTTCTTCTATTTCATGCTTACAATGATTTAGTTGTGGGAAAGAAAAGGCTGTGCAGGAGATTTATACTGATTTCTATCTCAGGAGCTTTAGAAAGAAGCAGATAATCTTTGTCCAGCTGCAGTCATTCCTCTGTAGTGTTCTAGGCAGCAGCTGGGAGTCTGTGCATACAACACAGGAAGGTGTGCATACAACTTCCAAGTGCTGTTATCAATAATGCATTCGATGGGCAGCCTTAAGGAGCTGACCAAGGAAGTGTCTTATAAAGAGGAGGAAATCCTTTGGTCTTCTCAGGACAAAAGTGGTGAGGAGACAGAAAGACTTACCATCATTGTGCCATGTCTAATTTATGTCAAGAAGTTGCTCACATTGCAGAAAGCTTTTAGCATGGGGCTGGTGCATAGGTATGTATTTGGAGGATTAGGGAGCACACTGTGAATACGAAAATACTTTCAGCTTTCTGCAAGCCCCTAACTTACAGGGAAGAGCTGCATGAAAGGCTACCATTGCTCCAAAACACAGCTCCTCTGCACTTCAGATGCCACCAGTATATGGGAGGTGGCAGCATACCCTCATAGTCTGTTTACTGTCTTTTCAATGACTGAGACATCGAAATACCATATTAACCTGTGACTTAAATGTGTGTGTGAGGGATTTACTGATTTCACAAAGGAATGATTAATTTAATGCCATTTAAACATTTCAGGGCTTGTCAGGCTCTTCCACAGAAGAGCAGCCACCTCCACACAACAAAGGATGCAATCCCTAGTTCATCAGCAGTGAAGAAGGTCCCTTTGTTGATCGATCAAAAGCTGTTGAGTAGGCCACAGGCATAAGAATGGGTGGTTTCCATCTTCTGAGATAAATCTGCTGGTTTGGGTAGGTTGTCCAAAACACATTGATGTGAAAGGAAGTGGTTAAGGAACAGGAGAAAGGATGACAGAACTGAGGTGAGCTGCAGAAGCTGTTGGAAAGTGTAACAAAAGAACAGCAAAAGTGCTGCAAGCAAATGAAATTAGTCACAAAAGATTAAGCATGTAACCTAATTGCAGGCAGAAAGGTGATGGTACACCATAAAGGGCCTAATGGGTACCAGTCCAACTATGATTACTTGGTTCTCCAATCCTGCAAGTCCAAAAACAACTGCTGGTCCAGCAGAGAGTGTTTCATTTAAGTTTGGTAAAGAAGGACCAAGCTGCAAGTCCAAACTCTTCTGTGAATCATCCTGTCTGGGCTCAGCCTCCAGAGAAGTGAGGATTTTCTCCTTCTATTCATGATGCAGTAGAGGCCATGACTTTAGTACTGGAATTCTCAAAATCCCAAATTTCTCTAGTCCTGCACGTGTGATTACTCCCTTGTGCACTGCACCACTGTGTGCAGCTGGTGGCCACCAGCCATGGCCATTGGGCCACTACACACACTTCTCTGAAGGGGTGCTGACCCCACAGGCTGATGAGAATTACTCACAGCACAGACAGGAACGTGCAAGCACATGCAGTGCCCTGCTTGCTACACTGCACTGCCACAACTTTCAGGGCAGGACAAGGACCAGCTGGCAGGATGGATGAGCTTTGTATGTGTTTGAGCTCACATAATGGTTATTGTGTCAAACAATCTGCTCTGCAGGACAGTGGTTAAACTAACCGGCTGCAGAGGGCTTGGGATGATTGCTAAACCAATCTGCTCTGCAGAAGGATGAAGCAAAGCCTCTATTGTAATAACAACTGTCTTGTGTCATCTTTCTGCCCTGAAGAACCAAGGACCTCTGAATGGGCCTGTCCTCATGGTGTTGGACGACATCATCTCAAAACTCTGTGGGCCCCACCCTAGAACCATTCCAGAGGCATAAAAAAACAATGAAAAAATCCTCAGGTGTTACAGCAGATTCATTCAAAATTTACAAGTTGACTAATATAATTAAATGCCCTAGAAATAAACAACCAGCAGATCTGACACACTCAGCCATTTCCCCTCGAAACTGACATTTTTAGTCTCTCAGGAGGGTTGGACATATTTTTTTACAAAGTCAGTCCCTGTGGCAGTGGCTGTGCTGGCCTCTGCTGCAGGCTGCTTTCTCAGCGCCCTCCAAGCCCTGCCACAGGGCCAGCATGCACAGGACACAGCCTTTGCAGGGCTGCTCTGGCACACCTCAGATGCCACGAGGCCAGATGCAAGGAGCAGGCAAGGCTCAGGAGGCCCTGGAGCAGATCCAGAGCCGTGCCCTGCCTGCTCTGCTGCCAGGCTGCCTTTGGGCAATGCTGCTGGCAAGGTGCCCCTGAGCTCCTCCCTGCTCACACACAGCTCGAAGGCTGCTGGCACAGCCCCGCTGGCCATCCTGTGCCTCCGCAGAGCCCAGCACACTGACAACACACAACACCTCACAACACATCTCAGCAGGGACAGCAGCACACACAGACCCCTTCCACCCCATGCTCCCTTTCAAGGATGGATGCACTGCAAGAGAAGATGGGTAGATTTGGAGTTTTCCTTGAAGCATGGAGTGTATCATTCAGAAAGATGCCAGACGTAGCATCTGGAAGAGGCTGGTATTCCCCATGTGACAGAGGTGACCAGGGAACAGAGATTCATAAAAGCACCAAGGTGCAATTCCAGCACTTCACTGATTGTACACACATGTTTCAGGCCAGGTTCGTAACTCCTGCTGCGCACGTCTAATTCAACAATTTCAGGAGGTTCCTGTGCCAGAAGCCAGCCTACATGGTAAAAAAAAGTCTATAGTACCTGAACTGAGTTCCCGTAATCCAGACACCTCCATAAAATTATTTTTGTTTTGCAGATGCTTAGTCAGGACATGACCCCTTGACAGCAAAGCAGGGATGGTTCAGGTTCCCATCCAGGCCTTTCTGCTACAGCACCCTACATTCCCCACTGTTTCAGCCAGTTTGTCTTGAAATAGCCCAGGGACTTTGTCTCTCCTCCTTTTCTTTGGAAAACAGCATTAAAATTCAATGTTCCCCACTTTTAAAGTTTCCTATCACTTGACTCACAGTTATAATTACATGCACATAGTCAGTAAGTTTTTTCCTTGGATTTTGTAGCTTCTCTCCTGCTTTCACCTCTGGAGCTGTTAGTGACTGTTTGGCAAAGGCACACCATTTCCTAGTTTTATCCATTCTGTATTTGAGTTTGGCATTATTAGAAAAGAGAACTGAATCACTTCATTAACACACACCTGACCTCAGTCAAACATAATCTCACTCAAAACTTTCCTTGCTTCTTTTTCCTGCCAGTGTCCTGGACCCAGGAAGGACAATATTTGTCTTCCCTCCACTACAAAATAAAATTATAATGGTAGTCCCACTGTAACCCTGGATATCCTGGAGTTTTGTGTAGCTTTCACTCCTGGAAAACAGATAAATTATTTGATAACAATTTATTTTAAAAATAGATACTGAATTAATGGTGTTAAAATCAAGCAAAGCAGGCTGGAGAGTTTTAGGAAAAGCCAAATATTAGCCAGGTAGTGGACAGAGGAGCTCAGTTACCAGCCAGTCCTGCATATCTCAGTCAGCAAGATGCAAAGGAATGGCAAAAAAAGGGACTTCTGCTGTAAATCCCTCTCCAGAAGGACATTTTGACAGTCATCTTTTGAGTTTTGCCTGCTGGGATAAATGCTCGACCTGCACATCGTTTCTGCTAAACAGGGGCTTCACTGCACACTGTCCTGACCTCAGTCTAGACATGTATTAGAGTTCCCTTCCAAAACCCAACTCAGACATCATATCACCATTGACTGTTTTGCTTTAACCTCATCACTTCCCCTACAGTGATTAATTGATCACACACAACACACAGAGAAAACGAGCAAGCTCTATGCAATGCTACTGCTGCTTAGCACCTGCTCCAAAGGCTTTGCCTACCTGCCTATCCAGGCTTGGGCGTGTCTGGCCTCAAGGGAATCAGCAAAACAAACACTCTGCAGGAGATGGCAGCCTCCACTGATTCATCTCTCTGGTTTCTACTCTTGCCTTCACTTCAAGGTACAGCAAAACTCTTCCCTGATGGTGTTTTACCCTCCCTCCACATTTCAAAGGGATCGTGTGGGATCAAAATGCTTCCCCAAAATCTAAACATTTTGTTCTGATTTTATTAGGAATGATAAGGCAATATAAACCACTCTCAAGTTCTTTCAAAATGGGAATCTGTAATGTTTCTTTGGGGAAGTACCAAAATGAGATGAGTCAGCATCTCTGGAGCATTTTTTCCCAACTTCCAAAATGAAATTTCAACAAAAGACCATAATTCATCCCAACACTGACAGATCATTGTTCACAAGGGGGACTGGCCCATCCCTGCTCCTCCAGCTGGTGTTAGGTAGACCATTGCATGTTCCTAAATACCCTGCAAAACTAAGGCTAAGAGAAAAATATTTTTATTGAGGCTTACTTATTGTTTATAATTTGTATTGCTATCATATAAGACAAGCTAACAGCAGCAAGGAAATCAGGATTAGACCCTGCTGTTACTGATTTTTCCCTCTGAAGGTCTGTTGCTTGAACAGCAAAGTCTTATCTAACTCATTCCAAATGGGAATTCAAGGTGCAAAGCCCCATCCCTCCCTGTGGGAGCCGTACCATGGTGCTGTGCTGGGAAGTTCAGGGAATACAGGTACCTCAGCAGGATGCCAGATGAGAAACCTGCCCCCAAAGAGCCACAGGAATGGGCCGTGCCACCCTCCTCACCTGACAAGCAAAACAATGATGGCAGCATCTCCCCAGGGGAAAAGGGACCGCTTCATTAATGAGAGTTGTATTTACAAGTTTCCATACTACTAGGATGGCATGCCAGGATGCCTGCTAGGAACTGTATTTTAGGAACATTTGATGCAAGGCAGGAATCCCTGCCTTGCTGTTCCCAGGGGCTGGCTCTTCTCAGGACTGCTGCTTCCTTGAGTATCCATTTTGTTCCCATATTTATGAAAAAGTCAGGGGGACAGGAGGAGATTTTATCTCCCAGTTAATGCCTTCATTCAGTGAGCCCCTTTAAACAAATAGTGAAGAAGAGCAGATATTTTGAGAGAAATTAAAGGCACATTACATTGGTCTCCTGCTGTGCTTTGCCTTTGGACACATTTCTCCCTTCACTGACCTGGTTTCCTAATGAGACATGCAAACTAGGGAATCCCCCCAAGTATGCCTTCTTACAAGGTTTGCAAAATGTCCAGGGTACCTACCTGGCCTGGCCTGTCTGTACTTCTGACCAAATCAACTAGCACCACTGGAGTTGACAAAACAAACGGGAATTAAGGAAATGGCATTGGCAGGAGCAGGTTTAACCTCCCAAGCTTATTAAGGGACAGAATGCAGCATTTCTGATTCCAGCCCCTGACCTTGGAGTGATGTAAACAGGAGTGCAGCAACCCTAGAGGAGTTGTAGCAAAATAGTTATAGCATTGCAAGCAGATTAAAAATACAGTTAATATACATACTTCCCCAGATGCTTGTTCATTATTATTCAAGACATGTTTATTATGCAAAATGATAAAGCAGAAAAAAAGGACAGGAAAAGAAAATGCAAAGACACACTGAGCTTTTAGCATGACTGGGGTTTTCTCAATGCTGCTTAGATTTTTTTTTTTATAGTGCATAATCATTCCCTTATTAGCAGGATTCTTTGAAGGGATTCAGGCTTTAATTTCAGCATTTCAAACTCACAGGTTTATACTGAAAAACCATAGTGAGCTCTTGTAAGCGACCCATTTTTTCTCCTCTGTATTCTCTATCTCTGCTAGGGTTTTCTACGTCTTCCCAATAAATTATGTATCACAATTTGCCATTTCAAAAATAATTAGAACTCTGAGTTAAACAACAAGGAATATCTGAGAGCAATACATTTTAGAAGAGAAGTATTTTGCACTTGGGGCAAAATCAATCTTAGCTGCTATGCCACTGGATTATACTTATCATATTGAGAGATGCACTTTCAGCATACTTGGACTGATTGGGTAGACCGGTGGAGACTCCACAGCCCCATGACAAAGATCTGCTCCAGGAGAACCAGGTTTGCCTCCCAGGCAAAATACTTCACAGGCACTCCCTTTCCCATGGCCCTGTGAGTTGTTGCACGAATAGTAGAGAGAAAGCTGGGAACCAAAGGGAGAAACTTCACAAAGAAAAGCTACACACAGGAGTGGAAATTAATTTGGTGGTGGAACTATTAACTCCAGACAGACAGGAGAGCATGTTCTGAGTCTTCTCCCATTACGATTAGGCTGTAAACTCACTGGAGCGGGACAAACCTCCTTATCCATGTTTCTGAATCCTGTGCAACAGCCAGCCCATGGTCTCAGCTCCTTCCCAAGCACTGAGGCACTACAAGTTATACCCACCACCCTTCATTCATTCTGTGCATTTTTACTTTGGCATCAAATGCTAATAGTGAATCTTCAGGAGAGTCATGCTCCTCCCCAGAACAGGTGCTGATTGAAACATCTGGGAATGCACCATCTGGGAATGCAGCATCAGGGAATTTACAGCTGCTGTACATTACAGGAAATCAAAAGGGAACACACCAATGACTCTGCAAGCTTGCCATGCAGACAGTGCCTTGCATCCTACTTTCTGCAAAGAAGGATGCCTCCAACCAAAACATGATTTTCTTGTCTACTTATCACCTAATTCCCACGTCGACCTCAGAGATAGCAACAACGTAGTATGGGGGAAACAAAATCAGGTATCTAGTGTAGGTAAACAATGCACAAGTCCCAAACAGCTGCTTCCCAAACAAAGAAGTTTTATCATGTAATAAAGGCCTCTAAAGCTGGGTAGGAATCTATGATTAGCTTCAACCCAGCAACCCAGCCTGACACTATCCCTGCCTGAACAGAGGAGGTAGGGATGAGGAAACTCATTGCTGAAGGACATGATGTGGCCGAGACATCGGAAGGTCTCGCAAGTCTCCACAAAGTGCTGTCTCACATTTGGCTTTAGAGGACTCTACTCAGCCCTAATTGTGTGCTAATCAACACAAGAAAGACTTTTTCCGTGGGCTGGTTATTCTAAGCCCATTAATTCATGAGCCCACTGGCCTAAAATCAGAAGGAGCTGGCACAAGGCATCCCTAAGACCAGGCTGATAACAGCCTCTGGTTTGATCCAGGGCAGAGGATGTCAGCCAAGAAAGACCTCAGCTGTCACACAGAGATTAAACATTACCAAAAAACCTTACAAAACAAAACCAACATTACCAAAAAACCCAACAAAACCCACAGTGATGACATGTTCAGTTACACCATCAGTCTGGGTTCAAGAGGAGGGAAAAAAACCCAACGCAAACCAAAAACAAACAGAAAAAAAACATTACCTGGGACAATTTTACCTGAAACCAGCCCTGGACTTGAAGGCGTTCTAAAAAGTCCTTACAGGGCTTCCACACAGCATGGAAGGCAGCCAAGCAATTCATTTATCAATTGGCTTGTGTGAGTGAAAAATATCTGTGGGGGACATTGACCCAATTTTTTTCAGAAATCCCCCCAAAAAGGCTAGTGAAAAAAACTAGGCACACACACAGAGAGAACAAAGCTGTAGTTTAGGGTCTGCTAAGCAAAGAGCAGGGATGATGTGTCCCTTGACGTGGTCAGCAACGAGGATCAGGCAGCATGGTTGGGGAACCCTTGCCACACAAGGAAACCTGCAGCATCCAAAAAGAGACTTCCTGAACAGGTTGAGCTCTTCTCAGACATACCCAGTTCTTTCATGGCATCCTGATCTCATCCTTTATGATGAGCATGACCTACACTCCCTGCTCCCAACACACTTTATCCACAAGCTTTCTATTTCCTTGCCCTAGGGTTTGCTCCCAAGCACAGTGAATTCTTTGATTTACTGCTGTAAGATAAAGACTGAGCCACCAGTCATCACAAGGAAAGTATCCAGGGTCCACCACCCTGGAGTAGAGGTTTACTGCAAGCACTCATTTACTGCAAACAGAGACTTTGGATCACACTGATAAAACACAGTAATAATAACAGTTTCACTCTTATTAGCTCAGACAGTTCAATGCCATCAAGCTGTGGCATGTAATGAAGTTCACTTCATTAACCACTGGCCACCACAGTGCATCCTTCCCCATCAGCCTTCCCTGATTAACCTTCCTACTCAAGACAGGCATGCTTGCTGGAAATAAGCAGGCCCATTAAACCACCCTCACTTGAATACATGTGTGATCTGGTGCCTTTTAGGATAATTGAAATAACTAACATGATGTGTTTCCGGGACAGCATGGTCTTCCTGCTGTCTAACACCTCTTGGTGTGTCCCTCCCACCCTTTGTATCGTGTCTCACTACTACTAGAGAATGATAATTTTGCTCTGCCTCTCCTCTAGTCTCTCAGCTGTCAAACATCATTTTTCTAACTCTCTACTTCTTTTTTCCCCAAGACCCACATCTTTCCCTCCCCTGCACTATTTGTTCAGAAAACGATGACCACTCATTGGTCCAGGAGGTCCCTGTTGGCTGGCTGTGTCTCTGTGACACACTCTGATTCCCTGCAACCCTCATTTACAGGACACTGGTGGCACAAGGAGCCTCAGCACTAGGCCAGAACCATGTTCTGCACTGCACAAACAGGACAAAGCATCAGCCCTGAGACCCTGACTATGTGCCCAGAGGGACACACACACAATAATGCAGTACTACACCATGCTTGGTATTACCTTTAGGATTCTGATAGCTTTACAAAAAGAGGAAGTTTTCATTGTTAGTAAACCAATTTAATTTATTTAGAAGCAGTCAATTATGTTTACTGGGCTATGAAAGAACAGGAAGCGTCTGGCATCCACAGAGATCCAGATTGATCTCTCTGTCTCTTCTTGACAAGCAGCCAGTTTTGAGACCTATCTCGCCAGGCATACTAACACATCCACTTGCTTTCTACCCTGAGCTGCTGGGGAGACACAGCCTTGTTACATCCCAAGGGAAAAGGGGAAATCCCAATCATGTGAGTGTTAAAAAACTGACCAGAAACAGAGATGGAAGAAAAAAGTTAGAAAAAATTCCATAAAGCAACCCAAACTGCTGTCCTTTCAGTTGGTCCCATCTCCATGCTCATACACACTTTTGAAGCAAAGTAAGTGCCCAGAAAAGAGCAGAGTCAGTGCACTATAAATTTACACAAAGGCAGATGAGATTAGAATCTGACTATGCACTGTAAAGCTATCATAACTGCAGAAATGAGAAGTGTATTATTAACTATCACTTTTTACTATGTAGAACTAGAACAAAGTTATTTGAAGCATAAAAATTCTGGCAAACGGGCTGCCATATTTAATAAATCACTGAATCAATTATTCACTGTGAAAATCAATTACCTACTTTAAATGAGAATCTTATGAATAACCTCATGCCCTTTCATGCCATCTAAGAAAGTTATAAGGGAATTAGTCTGCAAAAATTGCTGCACTTATCTTTTATGTGTGTTGAAAAGACCACACAAATACAGGGAATTTCTCCCAACAGAATAGTCCAGAACCCTTTTAAGAGAGTCAGGATGTTGCTGTGGATTTACACTGCAGCCAAAAGCAGAGTGACCCACTGGGGCATCACCCATGATCAGGTATCTGGGTGCAATTCAGAAGCAATCCCATTGAGTCCATGCCATTTCACAAATGAGAAATCAGAACAGGACCAGGCAACCCTCTACAAACTCAACAACATGACCTATATTAAGTACATACTTAAAGGTAGAAAGTGTATCTTCACAGGTCAGGAAATATTGCCACAAATCTCCGTGGAGACACTTTAAAGTGAATATTGCATGGCCTTGCGGTAGCTCCCCCTGCTCCTGTTTTTAAAGGTTTGCTGATATGTGACTGCTTGCAGGAAAAGCTGAAGTCTCAGTGCAGTCTGCTTCCTCCCACCTACAAACCCAAGGCACTCCAGGAGCCCAAGAGTGCAGAGTACTTACTGAGCTGTAGAGATACCCTTCAGCGTTCATGGCAACGTACAGACCTGCCTTCACCCCTTGGATTGCCACCACACGAAGACCCACAGGAATTAGATTGAAAAGGGCTGTGGAAGGAAAAGAAAAGCAAATGTTATGGACAGATCACCCTATATAGCTGCTGCTTCTGCCCCAGGGCAAGCCCACCCCTGCCTCCTCACAAAAGAGACTGCACTAGGATCAAGCATCCTGCTTCCAGCTACAGGGAAGGACTGCAGCCATGAAGCTGATAGTGAAAGGAAATTTTTAAAAGCACTTTGTTTGGCTGCCTCCCAAATGCCTTAACACACCCATCAGTCTGTCTGATCACTGCCTTTGCAATGCCAAGGGCTCATCCATGCTCCCAAGCAAGAGCATCGTGATGGCTTTCTGAGGGCCAGCTGAACCAGGGCAACTGCACACACACAGATTTTGCCTGTGGCAAATAAAACAACACAACTCAGTTTAGCTCACCCTGAAAAACATTTAAGCCTAGTCACACTTTCCTGTATTTGCCATATGCTAAAAGACTACACAGACAGTGACCGTGGCCAAAAGAATGCAAATTAACTTGACTGTGTGTTCGCCCATGTGATCCTGGGCTGTCAAGGGTCAATGAAGAAACTCAAGAAGAGACAATGCTCCACTCTGGGACATCAGTACTGCTTCCCATTCAGGATCAGCACTGGAGAGGACAGAAGAGGACAAGATCTTCCATTATTCGGTTTTACTGCAGTCCTATTGATTAAAGCATTGCAACCACTTCCTCTCAGTTAATTACTTTATTGCTTGATTCCCACCCAGCAGACCCTCTATCTCATTGAAAGACTCTTCCCATGAGTATATACACTAATGCACTGTCAGGCTTTTGCTACATTTCTAACAGCATGGGCTCAAAGAGGAGACTATTATCAGCACTGACAGACTGAGCACTGAAGCATTAGCATGGCTTTGGGCTTTGTTTCTACTGAGCTTTATTAGGACAAGAGCATTTAGATGTTGCAGGATCCCTTGTGCTTCAGCTTACAAAGAGCTAACTAGATCTTATCCCAGGAAGCTGAAGATACAGAAAGATGAGCACAGGGTCAGGCAGAAACATAAGCACAAACACAGAGGAAACACTTCACTCAAGGTCTCTTCCCACACAACAGCCCTGAAACAAGAACATGTAATGCCACTTTGCTCAGGACATCTACAAGGTGTCTTGGCTGAGCTGTTTTCAGGGCTGCCTCCTAAAGAGGATCCATAAATTCTGGTGCAAATGAATATAATTTTTTCTTCACTGGAAGACTGGATGGATCCTTTCAATGAATTGCTTAAAACAGAGACACCTCAAGTCTAGTGAAAAAAACCCTACTCTCATCTCAGTCCTTTCTTGTGCTTTTAAGCACCATATTCAGTAAAACATAAAAGCATGTGCTGAAGTCTTACCAAATCCAGTGCCTGCATGGGTGTTTTTGGGGGAGAATGTCAATAGATGTATATGAAAAACACAGTCCAGGCTGGGTATTGGCCTGTGAATAACTGGAGTCAAGGACATTGCTACTCTGGTACTGTCCCTAGACAATACAAACATCCCAGAGTAACCACTCAGCATTAGAAGTGTTGCCTATCACTTTCTCCCTACCATGAAGGTCTAAAATTTCCTGTAATTAACAGGTCTATAAGCAATTCCCCTTCCCTATTTCTTCCTCCAACTGAAAAATAGAGCATATTACTGCTAATAATGAAACAAAATGGGCATCATCATTCATTTCCTACAGCAAATTTGTCTTGCACAGAACACTTGTGACAGACCATTCAAAGCAGTCATTAGGCAGCAAGGTGATAACACCCAGAATTAGTGGTTGAGAAGTTCCACTTGGAAGCACCCATATGTTTCCAAATCTCTTTCCACCTCTACATGCAAAGGGAGCACAGGAACCATCATATTGTGCTGAGCTACAGCAGGAGGACCACTGCCAGTTCCCAAACTCCCTGGGACCCCATGATCATGGCAGAGCATCTCCTCCTCAAATGCAGGGAAGCAAGCTGGGCAGGTAAGCACAAGGACACAAAGCTGACAGAGGTTACTGGCAGCCAAGATAAGTTTTAGGAAGAAAATATCTTCCTCAATTAAAACACAGCAGTTTGGGTCAATCAAATTTTTTTTAATTCCCGGAGCTATGTCTGCACTCAAATCTAGAAATACCTTTGTAGAAGTTGATGCCTTTTACTATGGTGCTTCCAAATAAGTATTTCATATTTAGAACAGATTTAAAATCTTTATTGTAAGAATGTAAAAATAGGGGGAAACTCCTCAATCAACCTCACAAGCAAGATGTCTCATTTTTTTGTCAGAAATAAAAAAATCTGATTAATTTGAAACAGCAGATTTGAAAGCAGGAAAGAAGACTAGTTGTGGTAGAATAGAACAGGGCACTGGGTGTGCTGATATGAAAAAGAGAAAATTTTAAAAATTCTTTTAGAACTGTTTCTCTCCTGCAATTGGCATGTATTTTATGCCATCTGCAGCTTCATAGAAAGGACATGCTCTTTTACTTCATAGGCAAAAGGAAAAAAAACTTGAATATGTTTAATATTTGTGCCCCTTTTCTTTCTTTACATCTTACCATCTTCAACCAGTGGTATTTACACCTGACCCTACTACTTCTAGCACACTCCAGTTCTAAATGCGTGAGTATAATGTCCTGTTAATTTATCAGCTAAATGCTGAATGCACGTTTCCCTATGGGTCTAAATTACCTACAGAAATGGAAGAGTGAGGCAAGACCTGCCATATATCAGGTGTGGTCCGCACGCTCAGCTTTGAACAGCTGCAAGTCAGAGGAGCTAAAGTCATTTATAATAGGTGATTTGTTCAGAGCAAGACATTTGTGTTGCACATGAATAACAGAAAAGTAATGGAGGCCAGAGCAGCCTCAGTGCATGGGGTGGTGAGGATTAAGATCCTGAGAGGAGTGAGGAAGGCTGCTGAGACAATCAAGAGGCCCCAGTGCAACACATCATGAAAGAAGAAACAGAGGGAACTGCATTTGCTTAACTCAAAGAAAGGAAACCCACAGACAGATTCTCCTCTAAGGAACACGATGAAAATACAAGAGGCACTAGACAAAAACCGCAAATAGAAATGAGGACTGGATATGAAGAAAATTCTCTGCCAGGAGAATAGTGCAGCACTGGAACCCTAGAGGTTATGAGAGGTTATGGAATAGCTCATTCCTAGAAAAGTTTGAAAGAACCCAACAAGGCTCTGTACAGCTGAAGATAACCCAAGTGGGATGCTGGAATGCAAGCCTCCTTAATCTTTTGGTGTTTCTGGCTGGAAAGCACCAAACAATATCTATCTGGAAAGCACCAAACAATATCCTAGATATGCTGGGCTGTTTCCACCAGGTCAGTCCAGTTCACCTATCCTTTCTGTACTGTCCATTTGCCAAAGCTTTTCAGATACTCAGCAGGATTATGTGGGCAGACAAGGAAGTCCACTTACTTTTATGAAGGGGCATTACCCTGCTCAGCCCAGGGAAGAGAGGTAACAATGCAAGCACTGACAGCAGCAGTGAGCCCTGAAAGGTCAGCTGAGATCAATGGAGCTGGAAGGAAAAGATACTGCCCCAACTTGGGGTGCACACATCACAGGAGGAACACAAGCAGGGGCCTCATACACCATGCACTCCAGTGGGAAGAAAACTCTCCACATATACCAGTGCCAGTAGCCAGAGAATGTGCCCCCTTGCTTACACTGGGATGCCATGTCTCTAACAGCATGGCAGAAGGAACAGATGTCCCAAGTGCTGGCTCCTGGGAAGCTGGCTGGACGCCCATTCAAACACCATTAGAACTTGGCTTTTTCTGGGGTTCTTCTTTTCTTTAAGTGAGAGGAGGTGGAAAATAAATGCCAGCAGCTTCAAGAACACACATAAAATGGGCAACAGATAATTAATTTAAAAATTGCTTAAATATTAGCAGTTCCTCTTGTATAAATAACTGGGTTTTTATTAGAACTTCTAATTGCATCAGATGTATCTGAAGGACATGGCGTGTCTCATTTTAAATGTTTAGTTTGCCACAGTAAACCAACTTAATGTATTCCATGAAAATTATGCATCCTTTCACAATGTTAATTTGAATAATCAGATACAGAACACAAAGCAATGTATGGAACACGGTGTTCACCAGCTGTTTGACTGTGCCAAGATGACTTCTCTGTGGAGAATAGATGGTCATCTAAGGTGGGAAGGATCCTCCTCTGACCCTCAAGAGTGCCCTTTCCTGCTGTGTCTGCAAGTTAACCAACTCCTCTTCAGGGATGGGAAAGTATTATCTATCTAGTCTTCGATGAGTTTTGTTCTTGCACACACTTCCGACTGGCTGGTCAGGAATCTGCTACAGAAGTACTTCAGAACAGAAAACAGCAGTGAAGCAAATCTGTAAGCTGTTTACTTGGACAAGTAACTTTTGACTTTCTTTTGGTTGAAAGAAGAGATTTTTAGAGGAAGAAAAAAGAAAAAAAGACAGTTGGCTTTATTTTGGTACTTCCAGAGTGAAAATATTATTTCATTTTGAAGCTGTAACTGGAAGCTTCACATATTCTAAAATGTTCATTTAAACTCAAGATTTATGGATGAGAATATGTGGCAAAAAGTTATATAAAGTTGAATAAAGCACAGTCCTAATTTCATTTTCAGGAGCCAAGTATTATCAGGTTGGATCCTTTCCCTCTTTTGAGATCCCCTGAGATCAGAAGATGGGGAGATCTTTAGCTTCAATCTTCTCTCAAAAACTTGCCTAAACTTTCCAGCATAGCACCTGACTTTGAGCCAGTGGCTTGGCACACCTCAGTGAGAGGCCTCCTCTCCCAACAAGCTGCCAAGGCAGGGCTGCCACCTCACCAGGAAAGTTTACACTGTAGAAGTATACTACAGTCCACTTATTTCCAGTTAAGAACACTGGATGGAAGCAGCTCTTAAGTACTCAGTACCTGGCCAAACTCATCTCTGACATTTCTGGGGGCATATATAAATCACAGCTCTCTGGGCAACTGCGGCCCAACCTCAGCCATGGGAACTCAGGAGGTTCCCCTGCGACTACTGAGAGTGCAGCAGCTTCCCTCATCTCCCTGTCAGTCTGAAATATTGCAGAACTGCTCTTACATTTCTCTGCTGTTTACCTAAATTCATCCCTGCTCCCGTTTAAGCCCATTACTTTGTTGTTCAGTCCTCCATGATAGATGAGGGCAATGAATCCCTGTCATCTCTAGCATATCTTCCCAGGTTTTTAACAAATAGGCCTCCAATGGGATTTTCTGCAGCTTAAGAACACCCTAGATCTTCTTCCTTTAAGAAAAAGCAGCTAATACAGCCCACTGAACTCACTCCATGTGTTGGTGTCTGTCTGAGAGTATCTCAAGGCCAGACTCTTCTTCAGTGAGACCCCCTGAGTCTCTGATCATAGAAGTGTGTGTGTATAAGTCCACATATTCTACTGCTCCACAAATAAATCAGAAATTTTCCTACTGCAATTTGCAGTATTTAATTTATTCAATATCAGTGTATGAAAAAGGACTAAAACCTGACATTTGCATTTGATACAGGCCACATTTCTGGTGGATGCAGCCTCTTGGGTCATTCTACAAGGGCCTTGCCAGCCACTTGCAATTTCAGTCACCATTTTCCCATAGCTCCTCTCTCCTGTGTGGACCCCCAGCCCTGAGCTGCCTGCAGCAGGGCAGCCCCAGAACACACCATGCTCCTTCTAACAGCATCCTGCAGCTTCCTGGGGATGGGGTAAACACGAGGGACGTGGTGTTGCAGCCACCTTGCATCCCTGTCCAAGTGCACCTTCACAGGACTGTGTCAATGCCGTGCTACATGTGCTGCACCTCTACAGACACCCCTCACCTGCAGCCCAGGCCCTGCCTTCCTGCAGAAATGCCATGTTCAATCCAACTAGGAGCTTCTTTGAATTAGACCAAAATTTGTCTTCAAATCAAGCAGGCTCCTACTTCCACAAAGTACATGAAATTTGCTTCCCTCAACCCTACCACACAGATGAACTTTTTTTCACCTCTAATAATGCCTGGGAAGCCAAATTCCAAGCTGGCCAGGTTAAACACCCCTTTAACAGTGGTACAGGGAGCTCCAAACCAACATAGGCAAGAAAAAGCAAGACTTGAGTGCTACTCTGTTGATGCAATTTCTGGCAGCAAGGATCTGAGCTTAACTGCCCACTCAGGGACAGCACTGATGAAATGCCTGAAATGCAGAGATGCTGCAGGAAATATTCTACACCCTTTTGAACAGTTTGAAGAGCTTTAGCATTGACAAAACTTCCTATTCAAAAGGAAGACTGACTACTGCTTTGCATGCATTTAAACCAGTATGACTCCTGCACATGGGCATGGTTTTTAAAATGTGTGGCTCTACTGCCCTTTGTTGTCCAGCACAAACCTAACCCCTCTGAACAAGGTTTTGAAAGATGACCTCCTTTGACAATGTCATTTGATAGCCTCAGCCTTTATACTAGCCTCAAAGCACGAGACTTCAGTGAACAGCTGCTTTTCTCCAGCCTAGAAATTCCTGATGCTTGCTGAATTTTTGAGGCTAAAATAGTGAAAATGATTTTCTCCTCTTCTCCTTGGAGAGAGAATTCCCCGTATCCTTTACCCACATGGCATGTGTATAAATATAATCTCCTTTCTCTTCTGGCAGCAATTCAAATCATGGGTTTTATTCTCCACCCCACCCAGATGGCAGTTACAGAATCGGGGCAGGAGGGAAGAAGATCGGAGAGGGAACATATGAAATTATACTGGCAAGATTTAAAGGGGACAGATAGATAGAAAAAAATGTGCAGAAAACAGCTGTCTTCTTCCTAATTTGATCTTTTCAAAAATGAAGCGGCACAAGTGAGAACCACTAGGTGATGCATTTGATTGTAATTGGGTTGCAAAACAAGCTAATTTTTCTTACTGTAGTCACTGTTTTCGTCCTTGGTCCCATCAATTGTACCATCTGGGTGCATCTGCAGGAAGTATTCCTGCTGGCTGAATAACCTTGTCACAATTCCTTTCAGCTGGGGTTCTGCAAAATAAAAACAATAATTATTACCAGATATACTGAGTAGCACAAGACCCAATTTGCTTGTCCCCCATTAAGCCCCGAGTAAATGTAGAAATGCTTGGCAGGTAAGACTGCTTTCAGTGATTCCTTTCAAGCATGGTTGTAAAATATTCATATATAATACACAGACATACAGGCAAATACAACTGAGATCAGATGAGCGGGTAAAATGAAATGCATACGTGGTGCAGTAGAAACAGATTACAGAACATCACGTTTCTAAAAGTTACCTACCAAAAGGAAGAATTCAGACAATTGATGTATTTAGAATATGCCACTTGTTCAGAGGAGTATTTGCTAGCACTGTTGCAAAGACTGTTCTCATTGTTTCTTACTCTTGTTTGTCAAGCCAACCACTTTGCTTTTTGTATGGTTGAGTCACTATCATGCAGGGCCAGCTTTATGGCAATGAAAAGCCACTTAAGTCACTGGTACTACAGTGGTGTAAACCCAGAGCAACTGAGTGCCGAATCTGGGCTCCATGTAAGTCCACTCTGTGGGACTTGGGGAGAAAAATTTGGAAAGGAACAGTAACAAGGCATTTCCAAACTGACCTCTGAAGCATTTATGGGCACCTCAGACCATCTCTGTTTTAAAATTCTGCATGTTCCCTCCCTCCTAAAACATGTGCCACGCACTCTGGCAGATTAAAATCTTTGTCTCTAATAGGGACCTTTCCCAGCCCCTGTGTATCATGAGCCATCCATGCCCTGGCTGGGTCTTCCCTATTGCCTCTACAACATTTTATACCTTCCTGCTGAACAGTAAAGGGAAAACGTGAAATAAAGCAAAACCAATTTGAACTTCACATGACAGATGTGCAGCTTTACCACCTGTCTGCTCATCACCCTACCAATCAAACACAAACTAAATGGTCAAAACCAAATCTGATTGTAATCATGCAGGTCTTAAAATTTGTCACAGGCGTTGCTGCTGGAACACAAGCAAGCTGACTGCATGTGAGCAGACACACTCACCGGATGGAGGAGATCTTCCTTGTGCGACAGGAGGTTGTGGTTTTACGAGACCACCCACCAAAAGTAAATAAATAAGACCAAATTATTGCTGGTTCAATGGACAGTAAGAATCCAGTGTAGCATAACCAAACTCTCATCAGGCTCCTGCCTTTCATGCCTCCAGTGAGGCTGTTTAATAAGCCATGGTGGTTATATAACCGTGGTCACGCTGTGCGTTAATGTTCCCATCCGGAGCCCCGCTCCCGCTGCATCCCGGCACGACTCCCCTTTGGGGAACCCTCACCCTGCTCCCTGCACTGACAGCAGCAGGCATCTCAGATGCAGACAGGCTGCAGGAACAAAGGACTTCAGTTTCAGCAATCCCTACACTAGCCAGGGGAGAGTTAGGTACTTTCTCACAGCTACAAAAGCCACAGAATAAATCAGATCAGATGGTTTCTATTCTGCCTTAAAAAAGCAGTGATTTCAGTGCAGTGAGTACTGTAGGCTGCAGTCAGGTTTTCTCCCAGCAAGACTCAATGCTGGGACAGTAATTAAGTACAATTATACTGGCCATCTACTAAGAGCTAGCACTGATCAAGCCAACATATGTCAAAATGACACCTAGCAAAACACTTAGCTCATTCTCCTTACCTAAATGAATTACCTGTTTTGTTTATGCAGAAGCTTGATTTGTTTTTCGTTAGAAAAGCACATCAAAGCTAGAGGAAATGAAAATCTGCATTCTCAGCCATGGATACCTGCACCATCCTCCTCAAGTCTGTCCCCTTCCTCCCTTTTATCCAATACTACAATAGTAAAGACATTAATAGGCACTCTTTAATATGAGACACCTACATTTGAGTCCCTGAATGAATCTTAGCCTCAATTTTACTCCCTGGTAAAATTTTAATGTTTAAGTACTTTGCATGGAAGAGCTTCCAGAAGGAGAGGTTTAGAAGATGCTCCTGCAGTCTGAGGCTTTCTGTGCGCTAGAGAAGTGGGCAGGTCATGTCTTAAGGCTCTCTGAAGAGGAGCAGCAAGAGAAAACAACCCTGACCTTATCTTGTTTCTTCGGCAGATGACTTAGCTACAGGACAGGATTACAATAGCACCTTTTCCTCATTCTTAGGGATACAAACTTTATTTTGACCATGCAAATCATTCTGGAACAGGAAAATATCTCCCACTTTTACTAAATAGCCTTCCAAGTAAGTCAGTACCAACACTGACCAAATCTGCTTATTATTAATAACTTGTGACATTTTCAGACTTTATCAGCATAACACCCAAGATCCCCTGATGCTTCCTTTCATCCTCTCTATAGATACAAACACATGCACCAGAAGGCTGTATCACCATAGCAAATACAGGGTAAATACAGGGTTCCTTTCTGTTATTGACCTGACAGACACCTGGTCAGCTTTAACAACTGCTCTCTTCATAATGACAGCCTTTTCTGAGTCATTGCCTACCTAGGGACAAGTTGGAGGGGTAATTTTGTGTCCCATGACCTGGTTTGCTGAACTTTGAGGCTCACACATAAACTCAAAAGTAAAACTCAAAGGGAGTGAAGCATGGAGTTCTCAGCAACTGAAAGCAGCATAGCTCCAGTTTCTCCTCACTGCACAGATCCTCTTCTGCAGGAACAACCCTGGCCACACTAATTTAGGATGCCCTGTAGCAAAGAAAAATGCCTCTTTCAGACACCGAAGAATCAGAGAGCATCTTGGAGACACAAAGGTCTCTCATTCCCTGTTTTTTTTTTCAATTCCTTGGGTCTCTTTCTATAGCAGAGAAGTGCTGGTGAGAAGCTGCGCCTTTGGGTACGTTCCACTACCTGAACTAAACACAGAAGCAGTGCAGGGAGGTGCACAGCCAGCACCGAGTCCTCTCCTCTAACACTCCCCTCCCCTGAGGAGGGCTGGGCAGTTGCCTGAGCAATGGGTGATGTCTCACACAGTACAGCCATCTCTCCACCTGAACTCATCTCTCTTTGCATCCCCAAACCCCCACAGGCTGGCCAGGCAGGTCCACAGGGTCACCAGTATCTCTCCAGTGCCTGCAAAGGAATCAGCTTGAACACAAACAGGTAAACAGGTGCACAGGTGACAACAGCTGCTGGAGTAGCTGCTTCCCACCAGGGAGCCTCTTGTCTTATGTCTGGGCATAAAGTGAGCTACTGGGATTTGCCATTCATATAGTAGGAAGTGTGGCTGAAGGACTACAGACAAAATTTTAGGCGAAGGCAACTTTTAACAAGGAGCAATGACTTACCCATCTTCCCCTCTCAGAATAGAACTAATATCAGAAAAGAAAATTGTATAACCACAGGGCAGGAATTTTCCTGCTAGCCCAGAGGTAAAATGTTGCACATGACTTTTTAGAGACCTACTTTTGCCATATCATATATTTTAACATCACTTCATTCCATCTACAGAGCAAATTTACCAGTCTTCAAGCACTGCTAATCCTTATGCTGCAGCATTTGTGCTGAAAACCTCAGTTTATAGAAAAAAAACCCTCAAAACCAGTCAGTCTCCTTGTCAGTTAAGGATGCTGAAACACCCTGGTAAGCCAGAACAGAAAGACAATGAAATAGACTGAGAACTTTCCAGGTTTGCAATAAAAAGAGAACCACCCTTCCCAGCAGACATTATTGACAGTGCTTACTGGAGTACCAGCGGGAAAAAGATACAATAAAACCCCACAACCACAATACTTCTGTCTATACTTGCCTCAATGACACTGCTCCAGGCTATATTCAGTAAGAGAAAGAAGCAAATCATAACTCTTGGGAAAAAAAATGCAGGATAGGTGAGCAAAAACTCTGCTATGAGCATTTTCTTTCTATAATTCTTAGAATCTATCACAAACCTACTCTCTAACCTCAGTCTTGTAAAGCAAATGGTACTCAAATCCTCTTGCTTTTAAAGGCGCAATGCTGCATAACACACTTGGGATAAACCTATTCCTCCCACTCAGGCTCCTCCGCGTGCGCTCCTGTTCTGCTGTAGAAGAGGCTTTCCCTGCAGAAATGGAACTAAACTAACATGGACAACACTTCAGCCCCAACTTAGTGCATCCCTAAAGAACAAAGTCAAGCACTTTGGAATGGATTTAAGATGTTTTTGCTGCCTTAATCCCAAACTACTGACTGAACAGAAGAGATTTCCATGCAGCTTCTACTCCCAGTGCAAACCCCATGCTACCAGGTTTCCCATGCAATATGCAAAGGGATATTTTTATCCCTACTTTATAAGCAATACTGCTATACTTCAGGATGCTTACTTTAAAGATCCTGTTCCAGCTACTCACATACATCTGTTGAGGGCTGGGGAGTACCGGAGAAAACTCAGTGGAGTTTTGTCATGCAGATGCAGTAAGCTCAATTCCTTCAAATGTGGCAATTCCAGAAGATGCAAGGGAAGATCATGCTCAGGAAGCACCACAATGGGGACATCAGAGTGCAGAAGAGTAACACAGAGCAAGAGCTAAGCTGTAACTCTCCTAGTGTGCAGCACCTGTCAGACTGGGCACTTTCCCTTTGGTGAAGATACAGTTGTTACCTAATGACCCTTAGAGCAGTCATCCACTGAACACCCCCTGAAGGGCATCTTGCTTGGTTACCCTTTCCACAGGGCAAATTCACCTGCTTGCCCTGCTTTTAACTTTCTGAGCCCTCTGGCACAGCTGAGGCTAACTAAATCATGATCTGACTGCTAATCTTCCTGTCTCTACTTAAATGGTAATGTGATGCTGCCATTATTCATTTCTGCTGTCCTGCTGCTGAGCCTTAAAGTCATCTTAGTTCACCAAGAGCTGCTGTGCTTCCTGCCTTATTATGCAGCTACACAATGCTCTTCATCCTCCTGGGGCTTGCCAAGGACATGATAGTTGCAGGGTGCTCACATGCACTTTGTTTGATCTCCAGGGGCACGCTCGCTGAAGGCCAGAGGATCATGGCTAAATCAGCTACTCTGCAGAGTCATGTCCCTCACCCTCAAGCTGCATGCATTGCTGAAGATATCTGCCGTGTGCTATGGGGAAAAGAGCAAGACCGAAATCTCACTTTTTAATGACCTTTTCATTTAGCTCTCCTGTTTAAGATGAATAAGGAACTCACCCCTAAAATGGAGAACACAAAAGTATAAGAACTCCCATTAATGCAGAGAGGAGCTATGAGGTTATACAGCATTTAGCAAAGCCCTGCTGAGGGCACCAACTCCTGCTTCTTTCCATCAGCAAAGCAGCAGCACTAAACCTCTGGGGGAGGAACCCTACTCTTTTACGATCACTGTAGGGTAGCTCAGTTTGCTCCAAATCCTGAGCTCTGGAGCAGCAAAGAACAGGGCACAACACTGACTTCCAGCTGCAACTCCACTATGGAAGGCAGTCTGATATAGTCTCTCTTCTTGGAACTCTCAGAATGCCCTTATTACAGCAACACAGTGACCTGAGGCTGCAGAAAGCCAGTACCCACTTTGCCTTGGGAATTGTAAAAGGACTCAGCCATACTCACAGAAGTCATCTGAATTCTCCAAGTCAATGGCACAGAACTCAGAGCAGCCACTTTTCAATGAACTCTCAAAAAAGATGAAGGGCTTAGTGACCTTTGAGGGATTTGAGCCACTGGCTCCAAGGATTCTTGCAATGCACAGCAATGCTCTTGGTTGGCAGGCAAGGCTCCACTTGAGGTTACTGGTGCAGAGCTGCTTCTAAATCTGCTCCAAAAGTTACTGTGCTGGGTGCCAGTGGTACTTGGTATGGGTTATGGCATAAACTCTGAAGCTCGTGGGGTTACTGCTCTTTGCACCACGAGTTTTCAAACAACAGAGGAATCTACAAGCTCAGATGGGAAGCAGCGATTTTCTATCCACCAACCTGCAATAAGGTACAAGGAAGGCACCTACTGCAGAATTTCCACAGGAGACTTGCCCATTTGTTTGCTCTCTCTCACTGCAGCTCAGTGCCTCTGTCTGGTCTTAGCACAGCAAGGCTGTGAGAGATGCCAGCAGCAGGCTCCCAGAACAGTCCCTCTGGCACCTCCTAAGGACATCGGTTTGGCGAGGGAGAAAGCATCTCCAGCTCTCCTCTGAACCACCTCGGCACGCTGCTGACTCCCTCCTGTGCCTGTGCAACAGTTTTGCTGAGGATGTGACTGCAAACATGGGAACTCTAATACATCTCAGGAGCATATTTCACCTAAATGTTCTTCAAACATTTGTTTATTGCAATTAAACATTTTAGCCTGGAATTTACACATTCCATTGTTCTTATTTTCCCCCATTCAGGCTGCAGCTGTCATAATGGGAGGTTGATTTATGACTCACCTAACCAGCACTCAAATTCTTAGCACACCAAGCCCAGCATGCAAGTCAGAGCATAAACTGCTCCTAATTTACTTAGATTAACTCCGCATTTTAAGTGCCACTGCAGAAACTGCAGTTTCCCTCCCCTAAAAAGGATGTGTTCCAGAATACTCGATAAGCCAAATTTTGCAAACACAAATTTTTTAGACAGAGAAGGGCACCAAATCCCTCCTGCAGAAGTACAATATTAATGAAGGCTTGTAATAAATCGGCACAAAAATCAGCAAGCTCCATGCAGATTACTGTGGTGACAGGCATCAGCACAGAACTTGGGGATGAAAAGCTGAGGGAGATGAATGTTGGGGTTATTTTCCCAGCCAGCAGCTGCCAAATTCTCCTGGGTGTTTGGAGTTAAGATGAAGCAATTTGACTGTCTCAAATTAAATGCATCACTATTGACATAAGCTTAATATCTCAACTCACTACAATGATTCATTGAATCCACCCAAAGGATTCCATCCTGGGAAGCTCAGGAACAACACCACTTGCAGCTGTGAAAGGAGCTGCTGCCCTTGAAGACCCAGAGTGTGTTTCCTCTGGCCAAACACCCTGACCAACTCTGCCACACAGCAACCATGGCTGTAAGTCTTCAGCAGATGCTGCACACGGCTGGCTGTGGCTGCAGCTGCAGAGAGTCCTGCATGGAGCAGGTCGCAGCATCGTGAGCCACACACGGGGATCCTGGTGGACACTCCAACTGTGCCATGCAGGTGCAGAGGTGGGAAATCCTGCTGCAAAGTGCTGAGTGTTTTCAGCTCCCACAGGAGTCACTCAGTGCACAGAAGTGCACAGGCAGAGGCAAGACATTTATTTCCCAGTGTCACGGTATTTTCCAGTTTCTGTCACTAAAATCAGCAAAATTGTTTGGAGCTGAACGACTTGTATTCCTCAAGGAAGCCTACAAGCAGGAGGCCAGGATGGCCTGGGCAATGCTGCCTGTAGCATCCTGATCTCCATCCAGGCAGAGAGAGAGCAAAAGGACTGCAGAGCCAAGAGAAGTGAGTGACACAGGAGAGCATTTGTGTTTATCTGGATGTCTCCTCAGACTGCCTGCACATAGATCCAGTCACAGTGGGTAACAGCAGCTGCCCAAACATAAGGGAGCTCTGTCTGTAGCAAAGCCAGACCTCGCAAAGCTGCCATGAACCCCTTTAGTTTAGATGCAGCCATTTGTCTTAACACACTGGCACATCACCCAGCCTGTGAGTAGGATGGAGAGATAGAAACAATGACATCAAGAGTTGCTCACGAGGTCTATGGTTTTAGGGGCACCAGTCAATCCAGCTCCTTTCCCAATGATGCAGAATGAAGGCCATACTCAGCTTCAGTCTAACATGATTACAGGGATAGTGTCACCCTCCAATTACAAAGCATTCATTTGGAGAAGAAAATGGCTCTGGGACAACAGGGCTGCATGGCACAGTCGTGTATTTACTCATCTCAAGTGTGAATCTCCACCCAGGGCTAATAATTACAGAGAAACAACTTGTGTTTCCAGGATGCATTACATGTAATAACAGGCTGTGCTGGCAGGGATGGCCTCTCTGTTTGAAGGACATGCTTCCAAAAATGACATTACCCTAACTCAAAGGGATGATGGGATCAAGCCGATGACAGCACCCATCAAAGCAATCGCCTCCTGCCACCATCACTGAGTCACTAGAGCAGAATGGCACCTTGTAGGCAAAAAGAGCATCCAGAGAAGTGATTTCCTTTCCTGTGCTGGTGCCTGCCAGGAGGAAGAGTAATTAGCTCTCACAGCTGCCTGCCTGCACCTCTCCATGATGCCTGCTTTGCTCTAACCAAGATGAGTCCCTCCAGGGAAGTCTTATTTCTCACTTCTAGAGTAGGTGGAAATGATGAGATTGCACGTCTGTGGCATTTATGCAGGCCCTCCCATTTCCAGGGAATCAGCTTTACAGGGATGTTAATACAAGTCTGAGGTAAGGGGCAGAGAAATTAGTCATATAAAGCATTGAAAATTGGGGGTGCTGCATGGAATCACTGCTACATGTCTGAGAATGGTCTTAGCACAGCCTACGGATGTTAGAAAGTAGAGAAGTCACCCTGCAGCTCACCCACTCTCCAAGATCTGGATCTCATGTGACAGCCACCTAAGGCCAACAGCTCAAGGATAACGAGGTACGAAGTTGTGGATGAGTTTTCCCAGAAGGCAAACAGCAAACTAACGTACATGACACATGAGCTACCCACTCTGCACAAACACCAAGGACAAAACAGCCATCACAGCACTGCAGGGCCAAAGAGGAACCCAAAGACCACTGCAGGTGAAACAGTGGGACAGAAAGTGGATGAGAACTGATGGCCCACCTGCCACCAGGTATTTTGGCACAGAATTGCTGACTACCTCTGAGTAAAACTGGCTAGCTGAATATTTTGCTGGAAAGTTCAAAGTAAGAGTAGATAAAGCTATATATAAACTCCATCTCACTAACAGAAAAAAAGAGATCTGAAAAGATTGCAAGTTTTCATTTTTTCTTTTGACATGACATTTTCTTTGGAAATTTAATGAAAAAAATGTTAAAAGAGCCAGATATTAAATCCAAAGTGTTGTTTTAAGTACAATGAAATACTGCATTGAGTCTGAATTCTCTTCTCCCCAGAAACTTCTTTTATTTGACCAGAGAACTAAAAAAATCAATTCTTCATACAGTTCACTGCCACGTTTGTCTTTGCCTCCCCCAGGATGTGGTTTATGTTGCTTTGTTGATCCAGTGTGTTTTAGCAGCAGACAAAATTTCAAAATATTTCCCTTCCAAGAGCAATTTTCTACACCTGCATTGACTCGAGCTCTGATGATAAAACCAAAGCCAGGCAAGAACAAAAGGCATACAGAAAAGACGTAGGGCTATTCCAAAATTTTATGCAGGATGAGCTTTTTCAGATAATTTAAAAAAATAAGAAATGTAATGCAAAAGAAGTTGTAGCTACAGCTCCTAAGCTGTCATTTTCCAGCACAGTCAATGCCTTGGCTACTGAAGGTTAAAGCTTGCTCATAAGTATGGATAGCAGAGCATACAAAATGTATTATTTATTTTGAGGAACACCCTGCAATTATTCCTGACATATTGTGCAATTAGCCAAAATTACAGCACACACTGTGAAACAGAGGACATCATAAATATTATGTGTGAGCCCACAGCCACTGAGCACATTTCATCTGGGTGCAGACATGTCTCATGAACCAGCCAAGCGTGGCTCTCCCTGGCCCCCTGGGCTGTGGCAGCTCCTGAGCCAACAGCCACAAATGGGGAACACAGGAAGTCAACTCCTGACTTTCTCCTTGCCAACAATGGAAGCTCAAGAGCTGCATGAGGATTTAACAAATGGGAACACCCACACCTGCAGAGCTTTCAGGATGCCTGAGCCCAAAGCCTGTACCAGAGAAGAAGAGGTATATTGCCATATATGTTATGCCAAGAGAGGTGGAAAGGTGAGCTCAGAGGATGTCTGGAGAAGCCTCTTGCTTTTCTGCCTCGAGCTGACAGGAGGAGAAACTGAAAAGCAGCTATGCTCTCTTGCCATGCTTGCAGCACCTCTTGGCATACAGCTTCCCAGAGAGGTTTCCTACAGAGCTACATGTCAGACCCATCCTAAGGACTTGTTTGATGGCTCAGAAATCCTGGGGAATGTTGTGGCAGTGCTCTGTGTGTATAATTAGAAAGATTTCGTTTTGTTCTCTTGATTCCAGCATGCAATATAAAACTTCTTTTCTGTTAATCAGATTTCTTCCTGGCTTCCTACAAAGATGTGGTTTGGATATTAGGACATTCTACCCAGAATTTGCTCCGTGGGAGGATGAAAAAAACAAGTTTAAGAACATCCTTCTAAGGAATGCATATCTGGAATCAGCATAGGACTGAGGTTGGACTATTCAACAGTGGGGATTCCTTTCAGCCCTGCTGCTGGGTGACCATGACTTGGTGGCATTAGCACATTCTGCACTCTGAGTTTTTGAAGGGCTCCACAATAGAGTCCCCATCCTCTCTCACCTTGAAGTGCTTCGTGCAAGGCACCCCATCACTAACAGTGCCCACATGAGCAGAGCAGACACCACCCCTGCTGTTCAGGGCTGCACAGTGCTGGGATTTATGCTATTCTCAGATGCTAAATCTCTTCACTTCCCCAATCAATCCAGCAGGACTGAAATACTGCAGAAACATCAAGTCCCTCACACAAACAAAACATACTATGGAAAGAACCACATCAATCTTGCACCCTGCTCTGAATGCCTAGAAAGTAAATTCATTAAAATAGAAAATGGACAGAACATGCTACCAACAAGCACTGAGGAGTAATTAATCACTTCAGATGCTATCAGTCTTGGGGAAGGTACCTGATCCTACCAAGACCAGCTCACAGAAGTGCCCTGGATAATCACTGGATGGCAACTCAGGGAAAAATTTGGGCTCCAGTGTCATTCTGCAAGCTTTAAATAGTCCCAAGTGATAACATCTTCTCTTGCTACAGTATTCCTCAAGCAATCTTACAGCATTTTCCAATGGGATGAGCATGTGAAACTCCTTTATTTAACAGGTAATCAGCCTGTGATGTGGAAAAAATTAAAGCTTGAATCAGTTGGGCTGCATTACAAGATTTTTTATTTGCTCACTGCACTAGTGCAGCTTAAGCATTTCTGTAGCAGTTTGGAAGCATTTTTGACTCAAAACTATACTGTTGCTAAATTTCAACAAATCTTATACAACACCCAAACACACAATGAAAATGCGCTGCTTGTGCCATTCTGGTCTGAAATACTATACTTCAAAGAACAAGATCATGCTAAAAATGGCCAAAAATCCACCATATGACCCTAAGTTCTTTCCTTCTGCTCCGTGAAAATATACTTTTTAAAATTTGAATAATGATTTTAATTTTCCATTAGAGCCAAAGGTTTCCTTCAAACTAATGAAAATACTCCAGGTGTGAGAAAGCCATCATCCACTTCCTTCCATCTAAAGCTCTGTTTTAAATAACAATAATGTTTATCGCTCATCTCTCAGCATAAACACCTCATTTCTGGTATCAGGCAGCCCTCAGGACGCCAGTGAGACAGGCTGGTTCATCTGCCACCCAACTGACATCTCAGAAGAGAGCTGAAATCAGTGAGCTCCCTCTCCAGGGATGCATGTGCTGAGGATGACACAGTGCAGATGGAGTGAAAACAGAAAATCTGCCTCTCCAACAGGTTTCTGAACAAAGCTCCTGCTCCCTCAGCCGCCCAGGATGGCTGAGAAAGCTCTAAAACTTCACTTGGTGCTTGCTAATCATTCAGGAGCTGCTATGGGGCTGTAGCACAAAAATCTTGCAATTTATTTAATGAAAAGTAGAGTAGAAGAAGAAACAGGAAGAAAAATAGAAGAAATGGAAGAAAAATAGAAGAAAATGCTTTTTGGAAGCAAAGAAGGTAGGAGTGGCACAGAGTGAAATTAAATGAAAGCCAAAAGAAACATTTAGAAATGTTTCAATAGTGATGCTGTGCACCTGCCAGCAGGCAGAGCCCATACTGATGAGCACTACACCTCACTGTAAAAGAGAGCAGAGAATGACAGGTTCCACCACACGCCCTGCCAGCCCTTTCAGCCACAGTAACAGACAAGCCCCGCAAGAGTGTGATGCTGATCACCACACAGACCGCAGGGACAGCTGCAGATCAATACCAGAGGCTGCCAGTGACTCACCCCGGCTCCAGTTACAGGAGCTGTGCCAGGAAAACCACTAGCTACAGAACAGGTGGATGGTCCAAGCCCCTCACCTGCCAGCATCTGATCCCTGCATCTCCTGCAGCCCACTGGCTTCCAAGGAGAACCTTCAGCAATCCAACCCTAAGCTGGGTGCTGGAAGCCAAAGCCAGCTGTCTTTTTGCTAATTTCTACTGCTTGTCAATGTTCTGGAAAATGTGGACTGGCTTTTTGCAGCCTGGCTTCATTGGCAGCAGACCCATTCACTTGACCTTTTGCAAACAGTTTTGCTTTGGGGGATGAATGAAATGTATTTATTTGGCAGCTCAGGCAACATGGGTGACAACTTCTAAGCAAAGAAACTATCTGTGCAGCCAGCAAGGGGAGGAGACAGCCAACTATGTCATTCTAGATAAATATCAATTAGGTGAGTATGTTCTATTAACCCCAAGACCTCTCTTTTCTTCCTTTATTTCAATCCAAAATGCTTAAGTATTTCAAGAAAGGAACATCGAAGGGGGATTTTATCTTTATCACAATTGCCATCAGGTTTCAGCTGGAGAAGAGGCACAAGTAACAGAATTACATTGCCTCTCTGTGGTTATTTTGCCAGTTTACAGCACTTTGCTGTCCACTGGATGTAACACATGCCCTTAATAGAGCAGGCTGCTGGAGGGAAGGTGAGACAGGAGTGCACAGAGCACTCCATAGATGCTGTTGTGGGATGTGAGAGAAGCTCTGTGCCCTGCACCACTGTAGTGGCTGTATCTAGCCCTGGATCTTCATCCTCACCTACAGCCCCCACCATGAGAGGAAACCAGCCATTTTCTGACATCTATCAATGAGGTTATACACTCCAAACAAGAACTTTTGTGCTGAAAATGTCCCGGGAAGAAAGACAGGGAACACAGGCAGGTGGCGGCTTAACTGCTTCTCTCCTTTCACCACAGCTGCACACCTTCTGGCCACTAAAGTGCCAAAGGTCCACAGCTGAGGGCTCCTTTTCAGGAATACAGCAGTGCCAGCCAAGCGCAATTGGAAATTGAGTTTACTTTTGTGCTTGGTAACCCTGAAGGAGGAGGGGGCACTGATGCAAGTCAGACTGGATTGCATAAAATTCCACCTCGCACACAAAACTTCAGGTACAACAGGTTCACATGCTGCCAAGAAGAGAGAGTAGCTCCTACTGTTACCTGCCCCCTTGCTATTGAGCACAGGAGCTCAGCAGTCTTCCAAACTGAGAGCTCTGCCTACAGCTGCAGAGCCCCAAGCAGCATCTCCTCAGTGGGTACCCTGGCAGAGCAGAACAGTCACCACCTCATTACAAACCCAAACCCACAGAGAAGATGCAGCAAAATAGCTGTAGACCCCTTCCGTGGTGCTGCTGCTTCCAGCATTAACCCTCATCTTTTGGTGCAGCTCACTCCACAGGGAAAGGGCAGAGAACAGAACTGCCTGGAAGTGCTACATGGAGCCTCATCACACCAGCAACCAGCCAGCAGCTCCCCGCAGAAGACTGGAAAGGCTCAGGACTCAGGTCACCAGCCTGGTTCGTGGCTTTGTCCCTCCATTGCCTTTAGCCAGGGCACTCTGCAAAGAGCACAGGACAAATGAGGTGTTTAAGTGACAGCTTGAGTGCAGGTGCATTTTTTCAGCAGCTACATAAGCTCCATCAGGGCGCCAGAAAGCCCCATTTCAGTGCTTGGAACAAGCACAGTTATTTGTCTGAGCTGCAGCGTGGGGGCTGGAAAAGCCGAAGTGAGTGGTCTGCATGAACAGTGAATCCCACAGTTGTGTTCCACAGCTCTCAAAAAAGATGCCTTCTGCTTTACCATTTTAGAAATGTGTTGTAGCTGCTATTTTCAGAGGTACTGTTAAGAAGCTGTAGCCCTACAGCCCTGTGACTGTGCTGCACAAACTCAGTCTCTGCATCGACTCCCTCAAAGCACAAACCCTCTGTTCCTGCAAGCTGGATGAGAGGCACCCATGAGTGCATCCATGGTTCTCCTACAGCTTTTAATAGAGATGCAAAGTAAAACCAGCCTCTGGAAAGGCCAAGTTATTTCAGGATTCTGCTCCATGTCAGAAGAAGGCAAAGATGAAACAATAGATGTAGTAGCTTACTCCATGATCAGAAAGGATAATGCATTAACTTGAAGAACCTTGTGTTAGCTGGGGAATAGAGATGAAGCACATATTAAACAGGATAACAGAGTACAAAGGTACTGCTCCCTGACAGACTGCAGCAAGCAGAGGCCAAGCACGGAATAGATGACCTCAGTACAGGCCAATTCTCACATTTCCAAGATCAAGACACGATAATAATGCAGTCATGGCAATGACACTCTGACAGCACACAGAGCATAAAGAAATGTATCTGTATAAAATGATTAGTTCTTTATTTAAAAGTAAATTCTTTGGAGATGCTTTCTCTGACCTGTTCTTGTCTATGTACTTAGCCGCCTTCTGCCAAGCCATGAAGCTTGCAAATATGAAAGGCATGTCAAGCTCTTACATGTTTTGCTTCATAAAATTTTTCCTTTTACTTTAATAATAACA
Organism: Anthoscopus minutus; assembly: GCA_013399455.1. NCBI lineage: Eukaryota > Metazoa > Chordata > Aves > Passeriformes > Paridae > Anthoscopus > Anthoscopus minutus. The sequence continues at coordinate 873,884 of VWYI01044903.1, forward strand.
AATCACAGCTTGGTTTCAACTTTGTAGGAGTAGAAAAATCCCAGAAATAATGTGCACATGACTGTTGAGAAGGATAGATCAATTGAGACAAATGTCAGAAGGGTGAAACAAAAGCCTACCTGGCCACTGTGGTTCATGGTATTCCTGCTGGGGAGGGAAAGCAATAAGCCCAACTGCATTTGCACTTGCTCCCCACCAGAGTGAGACTCATGATGATGTTTGTCTCCCAAACAGCCTTGTCAGCTCCCATGGCAGCTCTGCTCTCCTCATTGCCCAAGTCAACCTGATGATTTGTTTTGGTCAATAGGTAACCTGTCTGTTAAAATATAAAGTATCCGGTCTACTGGAATGATTCTAAATTTGTGTTGAATTCAGCAAAGCAAGGACTCAAGCAAGAAAGAAAACCTTCATTTTGATATTTTTTTGGAACACCAGGTTTTGAGTTTATATTTCAAAGGTACATTTCATTTAGAAGAATACCTGAAAGTTAAAAAAAATACACATATTAGAATCTTCTAAATTAAATTGCACCTTTATCCATCCCCCCCCCTCAAAAAAAAGAACCCCTAACAGTTGTATCAGTCAACAATAAATTGATTTATACGGATCTTTTATGGTGAAGGAAAATAATCGCTCACAACTTTTTGCCCTGACTCTCCTGTTTGGCTGGTGATGGAGGAATCAATCATTCATATTGATCTAATGGAAAGCCTCTGGTGGCTCACAATTTCCACTGCTCTCACAAGCACAGCTACCCCTGAGGCCATGGGGACAGAAGACATCCATCCCTCTCAGAGCTTGGATGACTTCCACAGATTTTCTTGGCATCAACCATACTCAGTCCAGAACTGGTACGAAGCAGCTTTCTGACTGACATGCTCGCCCATAAGCTGCATTGGGAAACAGGCTGGTAGCTGAGTTTCCCATGCTCTGCAGAAAGCCAGGAGCCTGCAGCTCTTCCCAGATTTTAGAGACTGAGAGCTTCTATCTGACTTCCCAGTAACTGAGCACAGCCAAGAACTGTGACATCCACCACATCTGCAAGTCACAAATGTGTGCAATACCACCCCCAGGGATCAACTGGATAAAATGAAAACCATCTGCTGAGCTGCCACGAGCAGGAGAGAGCCTCTTCCTCCCTCCTGATTATGTTGGCATTCATTTGCAAGGGTGGTGCAGAAGGAGCTTACAGCACTGCCCCAATCAAGGAGGACACATGCCCTCAGGACTGCACCCTTGCCCTCAGTGTTTTCCAGGCTCATGTCTGGCTGGAGACTTGGCATGCATGCCCTTATTTCAGCTAGCACTTCTACGAGCTCTGGCTGTCCAGGTGATGCCACATTTCCAGCCACTTCCATTCCCATCAGCCACTTCTTAGATACAGGACACAGCACCAAATTCTGCAGAGGAGCGGGCAGAAGAATGCAATGGACCTCCCCTTGGCTGGGCACACACCCAGACACACTTCCAGAGGTGAGGTGGGATCCAGATGGAATTCTCCTGCAGGGAGCACCTATGCCCTTGGGTAATGCAGCCAGTGTTCTGACAGTAGCAACAAAGTGGACAAATTCTACAGGTTGGGCAGGTATTACAGCTGTTCTGAGATGTACCACTCCACAAAAGCAGGCAAGGACTATGAGCTAAAATGGTGGTTTTTACCCTGAGCTTCAATCATCATTTTCACCCTGCATGAAATCAGAAAAGACTTCAGGATTTAAGTCGGGGAATTTAACAGCTTGCAGATGACAGACTTCTCAAATGTTTTAAATGAATCTCTGAATGAACAAAGTCCTTCTATGTCCTTCAACTAAAGTTGCTCTTATATTTTACTTATACAGTAAAATATACTGCAAAAATATCTACATCCATATATTTTAAGTTCCAAATATCTACTTATTATTCTAAATGAGAAATACTGTAAAGGGAAAACATGGTTTAAGTTAGTGCTTTTTTTCTATGTACAAGCCATTTTCTTCTTTTTGGAAGAAGTCTTTATATATCCTTAAGGAAAAGCACCTCTTCCCTGGAAGAGCACAAAAAAAACCTTTTTTTTTTTTCCTGGGGTGAAAAACCTGTTTGAGAATGAGCTCTGTTTCTGAGTGGTAACTCAGCATCTGAGGGGACTGAGACAATGCTACACAGTGCCTGGCACTGCCTGACCCAAAACTGCCTCAATTCAAACATGATTTCCTCAAGAAATAACACCCTTTCAGTGGGCTTCATTTGGATAAAATTTCTAGCAATCCCCACAGATATCAGGCTTGATGGTCCAGCCTGTTTCCCTTTGTTCAAGGCTGCCAAACTGCTCAGCTTTGCTGTTCAGTGGCCATGGCATGATGGATGGCCACCTCTACCCCAGCTCTCTGGGGCTCCCTCTGCCTGAGAACGCGGCTGGTGAAGCAACAGTAATAGCTTGCACAAACAAGCTGGACCCAGCAGCCCAGGCTTTTCAGACTGCTATAAAACAGCTGAAGAAGGAACATGCTTAGATGTTTTAATTCAGACACAAAGGGAATGAAAGTACTTGGTTCAACTCTTTGCTGGCAGGGAAGTCATATGGAGAGAGCTGCTTGTCGTCTCCTGCATTCAACTCTTGCATACATCAGTCCCTGGGGACCTCCTGAGCCTGCACTGACAAGCCATGCCATACAGCAATTTCTTTTGAATCCTTTATCAAGTCACTGTGTTTCAGAGCAAAATATATAATTTATAGTTGCACAATTGTAACAAGAGACCTGTATTAACTGACAATAATGAGATTAAGCACATGTGTCCAAACATTCAGTTTAGTCCACAGTACTCAGTGTCCTTATTTGGCCTATCTTAAACTAGTAAGTCTTCTTGGAGCAAAACACATCCAAGAGCTCTAAAAGAACACACTGCGCATGTGAGACAGCTGCCTTTGCCCATTGAAAAGACAGACAAAATTAGTTCTCATTTTACAACACAGTCCCTATTGGAACCAACAAATGAGATGTTTCTGCAGTCTGTTTTCCCCAGAAGCAGATAGCTTTGATTATACAAGATATCCCTGCATGGATCTGGTTCCCCATAGCTTGCCAAAACCTCTTAGTACTCATGCCCAGTACATGAGACTCAGCTGCTTCAGGGTGCAAATTCTCCCTTCCCATACAAGAGCAGGAGTATGTCACTCTCACTCTACCCAGGCTGCAAAGTGGAGCACAAGGTGCCAACCAGTGCCAAGTACTTCTGCTCCCCCACATCTTTACTGAATATTTTAGTTACAGTGCTGTTTGAGTCACATATTAAAACATGTAATAAACAGCTTACTTACAATGTAAGCTCACAGTTATTTTACAGAAGCAAAGAGCAAAGGAAACATGAACCTCCATCAGAGTAGTATTTGTGTAATGTGCAAGCTACAGTTACACCACTGCTGCATCCTGAGCTCAGTGGCAGCAGGGCCCAAAGCGTGGTGTGCTGGTCCCAGCACTGGGAATCAGGTCTCTGTGTCAGGTAACTGCTCCATAGCTGGAGTTGGTCTCGCCTTCTGTAAAATAGGAAGAATCCGTTCTGTTCGGTAGAGCTTGTTGAATGCTACAGATGAAAACCACTCTGTAATTCAAAGTATTTTGACAGTTACTCCCCACAGTCATAAGACAAGGTCATGTTTAAAAAGGTATTAAGAGATCCCCTAGCACTGTATCATCTCCAAATACAACTGTACCTCTTTTGAACAGTGTGTTTCTCTCATTCCCTTCATGACTTGCAAACTACTGAACCAGCATATCATTAAGTACACATAATCACTGGGGTTGTGGGTCACTGCACAATGTATGCATATTTCTTTAAACCACTTTCAATTCATTAGCATGTCATTTTCTGTGCAGAAACTGGATTCTGAAATGAGCAAGTTATCTGGGCACAATACACTCCCTTGAATAAAACAACCCGAGCAGCAGAATCCCTGTAGCATGCTGCCTCCTGAGCAGCGCGCCCAAGACCAGAAATACAATGTATCAGTGAAATAAATCCCCAGTTAAAAGATGGATGTAGGGAACTAAAGCAGGCACATAGTCTAGGAAAGGATATTTAGATTTTTTTTTCATAGCAACCTAATTCCTCTAGTTCTTTGATTTTATAAAATGAATACAGTACTGGTTACAAGGGATTGACTGACAGCTCTGAAGATTGAGCAGCTCTATTTTTACAACACTGAGTAGCACTGATCCTCCTTCTAAGTCAATAAAAAGATTCCCTAAAATCACTCTCGCCTGTAAGTTATCAAAAATGTTGCTCAGTATGGAAGTCCACACAAGCTGAGGAAATCCTTAAAATTCACTGATTCTTCACAGGCTTTTCCTAAGTCCAAGGAAGGAGAATTGGACCTTTGTAGCTGAAAGCACTGGGGTAGGACCAACAGAAAGCCTTCCAAACCATATCCTGCTGGAAGTCCCTCAACCTCTCATGAGACAGAGGATCTTGGAATCTAGGTAACAGATCTACACTCTCCAGCCCTTTTAATCCTTAGGAGGATTTAACAGCAGATTAAGATGCAGAGGAAAAAGGAATAGAAAAAATTACATCAGTAAGACTCCCAGTTCCCATTCTTGATCCTGCAAAGAGTGATTCCTGAGAAAAAATGCCAACACTTTTTGGGCAAGAACCATGTTCTGGTCTTGGCTCACAGATTAACTAATACATAGGATAGTCCAGCAAGCCACCACTCATCATAACTTGAGTAGGAAAAAAAAAGATAGGCAACTTTTCTGCTTTGAATATTTCAAGTCATGCTATATTTTAAGTATTTTACAGCCTCTTGTGTTACCTGTTGTAAAGAAGACCATTAAAGAAACTCGCTTGCAAAGCCTAACCCATGTATTGAGTCTTCAAACATTCTCGTAACTAAATATGGTCCCTGCCCCCACAGGCTGTGAATTTGGAGCACTGACAGCAATCCAGAGTGATTATTCTCTCCCCTTTGTTGACAACAGTGGTGAAAGAAGTGGCCTTCTATGGTGAGAGGCTTTATCCTTTTCCTTCCCTTGCTCAGATGAGTCTCAGTCATGTACATCAGTCTACAGACAAGAGGAGCACCTTGGTGGAGAGTCATACCCACAGACCTCAGCTGCGGAGAAGGGGCTTCATGGAGAGACTAACACAACACTAATGTATATGGGAAACATGGGAGCGTTACACAGGTTGATGGTACATCCTGAACAGCTAAGTGAATGAGTACTGTCTTTTTTTAACTATTATATTGAAGAACATCTGAGAAAACTACATCTTCACAGCAGCTTCTCAAACCGGCCTCTGTTTTCTTACCTTTATGGTGACTTATAGCAGTGAAAAAAATAAAGCAAGTCATAAATCATAATTCCACTCAGAAACCATGGAGGGCCTATTCTTGCCAGGTGCTGAGATCTCACGCCTACCAAGGACAGCTGAGAGCACAAAGCAATGCTCAGAACTGAAACTGTGGGTGGTGGGACTTCACTGCGGGAATGTGAGCACTAGGGCGTACACTGGGGTGAAGTTCCTCACAAGGAACCAAGACTGAGCACACACAAGCATGAAAGAATACAGAAAAGAAAGACAAAAAAGGACTACCATAAAGAGCATTTCTAGGTCCTCGCAAACTCAATACCAAGTGCAACCATCATGTAGCTGCCATCAAAAGAGCTAAGCTAATGAAATTCCCTGTACAACTCTGCTCTTGAAGTAGCACTTGATGGATTTAGTTATGAAATGGCGACAATTTGAACTGATCCTCAGTTTATCAATTTCCTTGTCTCCATAGAGAAAATGAGAGACCATTCTAAAAACTTATTTACAAGGAAGTGGAAAAATACAATTCTGGGTGAAGCACTGAACAGCTGAAACCACAGGGCCACTTTTGCCAAAGGACCCTCTGTGCTCATGCTTAGGACAGTGGCGAAGGGAGGCTGCCAGAAGGTCACTGCCCACCCATCCCATCAAACCAGCAGAGGAGATCCGCCAGGATTCAGGCCAAAGTTGAGCGCGGAGCAAGCTTCGCCCCAGCCGGTGCCCGGCGGTGCCGGGAGCGCCCCGGGGCAGCCATCCTGGCGGGTCCGGGGCTGCCCCCCTCCGCCAGGCGGG
>VWYI01044903.1:881126-919485 GCA_013399455.1 Anthoscopus minutus
GGGGGAGGAGAGGGGAGGGAGGGGCCGGGGAAGCCCCCCCGGACGCCCACGCTGCGCAGGGCTGTTGCCAAGGCGGCGGGGAGCCCCGCAGCCCCGCAGCAGTCGGGCAGGAGCCGCGCTCCGGGCTTCGGGCTCGAGGAGAATTGCAGCTGCTCCCGCTCGCCCTCCTCTACGCAATCCTACGTGATCGAGGTTTGGATGAGAAATACCGCGCAGGCAAAGCGAAGCAATTGCAGCTCCGCGGAGGCTCTGACCCTCCGCCTGGGCAGACCCGCCGCCCCCGCCAGCAGCCGGGCTTTCCCGGGACCGCAGCCCTACCGGCGGAGCCGCCTGCCACTCCTGCAGCCACCCCGGCCGCCTCCCTGGCCGCTGCTGTCGGCGCCCAATCACCCAGCCTCGGCAGCCGAGCGGGTCCGTGGCTTTCCCTGCTTCTCCGTGGAAGCAAAGAGAAGCGATAACCCTGGCAGCCCGAGGGCGGCTCTGCCGGGGCCGGTTCCTCGGCCGGGGACCGTGCCGGCGGCTCCAGCGGCGGTGAGCACTGCTGGGCTGCCCCCGGCCACAGCGGTCCCACGACACACCGCCATCAGCAGGTGCTGGGCTGGCTCCTGCCTATCTCCAGCCACAAAAGCGCACCGAAGAAAACTGAAGGCGGAGATGCTTCTCTGGTTATGCAGAGAAGTAACTGCTGCGGCTGCTACAAGGATGGTGCTCTCCCGATTTCAGGTTCAAGTAACAAGTAGCGATGGCAGCTGCCAGGTTAGTTAGGTGACGAGCAAGATACTTGAGGGAGCGCACAGGCGTCGGGGTGGAGGGAGAGGGGATCTCTGCTGGGAAGAGAGGAACGGCACTGCTACACTTCGGCGAGTATCAGTAGCAGGATGGGATTAAGCCAGTCCTGAAGGTGTACGGGTGATGCATGTTTCCAGCTGACGAGAGCATTTTAAACCAGTTGGTGACACACCCTAGGAATTACCAGCTTTAGCAAAATAATCTTCTTAACTACTTCACTTCTATGTTCTAAAAATGTTCTAAATTCTTCACCTCGAGACTTCAGCTCTAAATTGCTTTAATGTATTGGGGGGAAAAGACAACTGAAACAACCACCCACTATGTCCTTAAAGATTAACTAAACTCTGGCATTACTTCCTGATTTTTACTCTTAGTCTCTATGCATACTAAAACAAGGTGGAATGACATTCTCCAGGCTGTTGATCTCTTTTTAACTGCTGCCAACATTTTTTTGAGCAGATTTCACCATCCCAATCAATAAAGATTTTTCTTCCCTTTCCTGTAGCTAAAATGCTTCATATTTTAATTTTCTCTATCGGATTATTTCATTTGACATCAAAGAATTATTGCAGTACAAGGTACAGGCATGGCCTAAAGAAAGCTGTTTGCAATCAGAGAATCACTGTTGGAAATGCCAGTGAATTCAGCTTCATCTTCAAAGGATGTGAACATATCTTCATATCTTCTCAAAAAGTGGTTTTCTATCTATATATAAAGATAGTTCTTTTGCCTGTAGTCTTCAAGTCTCTGAAAAAATGCTGGTTTATCTGCCCCATATTAGATAATTTCCAGTTATTTTGATGTGCAACTAATTTGTTTTGTTGTGTAGCTGTAAACTCGGAACAGCAGCTCCGTACTTAAAAATGATCCTAATCAGTGATAAAGTCAGTCACAGTATTTTTTTTTCATGATGATTTGTGGTTCTGAAAAGAGAGTTGCTGCAACTCTTAAGAAGAAAGGCTTCTCCCAGGTTTTTCCTGCTTCTGCAGTGACTGAATTAAATTAAGCCAAAGCTTGTGAAACTGAATGAAGTGTTGTATTTGCCAACATGCAGGTCTGCCTTTATCTGTAGGTGGCCAAGGAGTCTATAGCGTTTGGTTCTGAACACAGGCACAGTGCCATAAGCTCCTGGTGACATTACTGACATGTGCATCTGCTCTGTGCATGTCCCATCATGCCCAGACTTCACAAAACTTTCTGAAGAGCCCAAGATTTTATAAACACCAAGCAAGCCCAGAGTGGTCTTGAGACTGGAGAGTGTAAGGCCAAACTCATCATGCTCCTGCACTGTCATTCTCACCGGTGAAACGTTACCTTTGGTGGGCAGCCAAGTGAAAAAGAAAAGACTCCATGTTCTTTCATCTCTAAGAGTGGAAGTTCTCTCCTTCAGCTTCCATTGGGGTAAGCAGGACTCCAAACATCTTCCATTTTCATCTGTATCAGCTGCTCCTCTTTGAGGGTTGTGCAACCTCTACTGTTCCAAACCAACTAGCCCCCATGAGCTTCACAGGCTGCCTTCCTCACTGCTACCAATGGAAGCTGAATTGTTTAAGCAAACTGGGCCAATATGGCATTTTTCCTTAAGGAACATAATTTTAAAGCACATTTATATATAAAATAATATCTATATTATGTAGTTACTATGACCATTTTTCTTGCATGCCTCTTCTTTCCAGGCTTCCTCCTCACTTTGGTCCCAGTCTGCAAAGCTGCACAGTGCACCATATGAAAAACGGAATGCAAGAGTAGCACTGATTGAAAAATTAACCAAGACAGACTGTTTTGATGACATTGGAGAGATGTGCCAGTGCTCCTCCTGCAGCTGGTGGAGAAAGACCCCATCTGGCCCAAGGTTCAGACTCCATGTGGCTGTTGGAGGATCAGAGTCACTGTGCTCACTGAATATCCCCACCCCAAACATACAGGAGCCTCTGCATGACCAATATCAGTATGTCAAGACACTGCCATTTTTGAGGTTTCATTCTCTTGATAAATAAACTCTTCTATCCTTAGTGCTGCAGTTTAAAATGAAGGCCTGGCTGAATTTCAGGGCTTTGGTGGCTTGGGCAGAGAAGAGATCTAGAATTGCATTCCCTTAACTTCCTAAACAGAATGATCTATCTAGGTCAAAACGGAGGTTATTGGCATCTTTCCTTAGTGAAGTGCAATAATTCCCGCAGGGTTGCTAACAGAATATCCTGTTTATTTTTCATAGAGCCTTCAAAAGCCATAGGCTGTGTTCTGTAGATTCAGTCATTACGCATATCTCTGCTTTACTAATTCTGTACACACAGATCTAACTACAGATATAAACATATGTAGGTTTTTTGCTGTTTTATCTGCAGAGCTACTGCAAATGCATACATGAAAATTAAGGAAGATATTTACATTTAATACCACTTTAAAATGTGTGTGCACGTTGCTGTAGTTGAATGGGAAAAAGAAAGACACCGATCACTGGCCAATAATTATGAATGGCCTAATTCACCATTTTACAGCAGCATAGCAACAAATCTCTTCCAATAGGAAGGCACTGTTGAGTTTGAAAGTCTGCATGCAGACACCTCTTAAGAATTGTACCAGATTTCCATGCTGTGTAAATTACATCGAAAATGTGCATTTCCAGGGCTGCTTATTAAGCAGAATTAAACTCATATCTATGTTTTATTACCTCTATTCTTTACAAGGTAGCCCCTTGTTGCATGTCTAGCATAATTAAAATTCATACAGCTTTGCCATTCCCCAGCATCTCTGCGTGGGCGGACTTTTTGAAAAAAAACATGCCTGCGTAACCTGATGAAGGAAAGACAAGAACTTACTGCATTTTGCTCAGTTTCTGTGCAGAGTAATTCTGTTTACAATGCATGAGTTTGTATCTATGTTTGGATGCCTAATAAGAATTCACATGGCCACTTAAAATATGCTATTCAGGGAGAGAGATCTGGCCCTAAAACAGCAGCACAGTACAAGAACTGGCCAGCTTTCTGGGCTGTTCTCGCACAGCTGAGCTGACTTGGCCTTTTAATAAACACAGAAGAGCCTGCATCACCTGATTGCTATATTGAAATAATTCATTTAATGGGCCCTTCACTTCCCTTTTTGCCTTCAAAGATTCAATTAAACAAAATTTGCAACTCATCACAAGAAGTATTTATTAGTTTAGCTGGTGTCTTTCAAAACAGCTCCAGCCTGGGGAGAAGTTGGGCCTGCCTAGGTGTTAAAGCGAGGGGCAGGTACACAGTTGGCAGATTGCAGAATGAAACCACCATTGCAAAAAGCAGGCCACAAGCAGCATCAACATAACAAAACCAAGTGCAGCCTAGAAAAAGAAATAACTCTACTATTTTATACATTCACTCTTTTTTTTTTTTCTTTTTAAGAGAAGATTTTCTACTTAGCAGGAGCTTTTATTTCTTCTTGTTGACTTGTTACCTATACGAGGTGGAGGCAGGGCAACACAAGAAATCTTCGCCTCACTGAAAGGAACTGGAGCTGCCTAGAAATGAAAGCGTTGTGAAGAATTTTTCTTCAAGAAGCCTCCTGTATGGATGAATAGAGTTTTGTCTCCAGGGTTCTGGAAGCACCTGCTGGGATCATTTCCCTGAAATGAAGTCTGAAAAGGAGCAGCAGCAGGGAGAATCTCAAACTGTTCCCACATATAAAGAGAGACCCTCCCTGCAGACAGGTCAGTTGCCTGTCCCACATGCCAGAGCCAGACCTGGTGCTTGTTTAGGGTGGGCTCATTCCAAATCTGTTTTCATCAACTCAGCCAACAGTCCTATCAACCACTCTGTCATTGCCTTTCCCAATGGGATCAGGACATGAAAAGCTGCTGTCCCTGCAGTGATACACTTCAGTTGTGGCTTTCTAAATGGCAGGAGTCCAAGATAAAGGGCCTGCAAACACCTGCTCAGTGACAGGCCTTGCTGAAGGATCTCCCATTGAGGAGTAATGAAAGGATGGACAACTCTACTTGCAGGTCACCTTGTGCAAGGCAGAGCCAAGAGCCCACCTTCCTGAGCCACTGGTACACAGACAACCAGCTGCTCCAGACTTAGAAACACCCACCTACAAATCTGGAAAGAAAACTCAAATATCTTCTTGCCTCTACTAGAGCTGCTGAATTTAAAAGACAGGACAGACAGCTGCCTCTCTTCCTTTCTTCCTCCCTCCACCTCCTTTTCCTCACTGGGCTTTTCTCAACACCCAGCAACTCTGTCCATCGACTTCCTTAGGGATTTTTCACCCATGGCTAGCTGTCAAATAGCCTTAAGCCACAGGAACTATGAGAACCCAGAAGAAAGAAAGCATGGACTTGACATTTCACTCCAGGTCTTACATCTGCATTCACAGTATGTTAGGAAAAGACCACATTCCGTGTGCTTTTAATGCAGAGCAGAAGCTTGAAGCAAAATAGAAGTGAAATAGGTGGAATAGCCACCACCAAACAACCCCACTTGTGAGCCTGAGGCTGAATACGCACATATCATGCCCTCCTCTGTCTAAAGCAAAGACTCAGTCTCCAGACCTCAGGATAGCAGTGCTTTCAGGAATAAGACAATTCCTACTCTTCTCCCTAGTAGTCACCTATCCCCACTGATCTCTTTGAGTCCTATTTGATGACAAATTGTAGCCTGTTTTAGCCTTTCAATAATGTCAGAGATGCCCAGGTCCCACAGAAACTGAACGTTGTTGGATATACGTGTCACCTGCATGAAGGTAGTGTGGTCTGGGTGGAGAGGGAAGTGCAACCCCACAGTGCAGCTTCAGGCCCAGGGCCCCCAAGTCCTGGGTTCAGGAGGTATGAGAGGCTGCCCACACTTTTCCCTTTCCCTGGGAGGAAGGAAAACTCCTCATGTTGTAACCATGCAGCCAGACATCAATTTCAACCAAAACCATTTTCAAGTGTGTCAGGAAAATACTTTCAATTTAAAGTTTCCATCAAGCTGACTTTGCTGAAAGTCAAAGAGATCCTTCCTGATTAGATCTTGGCTGAGGCAAACCAACCCGATTGTGATTGTGATATGTGATTGAGAATGATAAAAAGGAGAGAGGGAGAGTGACACCCCTATCATGCTCCTCCAGCAGGGCTGTGGGACCATCTGCTCCACAGCAGGTCAAGGCTTGGAGATTGAAGACATCCACCTCCTTAATGCACATTTGTGGCACTGGCATAGGTCAAGAGAGGAAGGAAGGGCCAGAAGCTGTCAAAAGAAATATCAAACTTTCTCCAGACCTGTAAATCTGTCTATCTGCACAAAATGGATTCTGACAGACTTAAAAAGGCCATGGAAAGTTCCCTGACCCCAAACTTGTCTCTTCATCCAGCCTTCAAATCCACATGCCCAGGATCTGCAGCCTGAGCTAGGTCATATCTCAAATCCTGCTGGGCCAGCAGAGCAATGCTTCACAGGGGCAGCCCATTGCTCTGCCACTCTGCAAAGGGTCCTTCCAGTTTGGAGAGCTGGGAAGAAAAGCAGCAACTCTGACAAAACCTGGTATTTCCACTGCCATCAACTCTGCAGTCTAGAAGTGTTGGGACATTAATCCTGCCCTAAGGATGCCTCTGAAGTTACATGCATTTAAATTGCATCTTACTTAACAAAACCTGTTTATTTCTCCTGAGTACTGCAAGGGCATATTCAACACTAAATGTAAATGTGAGATTACAGCTGTCATGCAGCCAGGACAAGGTCTGAAGACTCCCTCATCCCCTGCTGACCTAAAGTGCTGGGTAAAAGGATCTGGGTGAATGCACTGCTTCCCCCGCAAGCCCCTGGCTTCCAAACACACCTCTTGCTATTTGCATTGTAATTTACTTCCCTCTCCAGCAATAAATCAACTCCTCTATCTCTTCAGCAGAATGAAATCCCATGTCCTCTTTCCCTGGACTCTCAGAGCTGCTGCTATCCAGACACCAATAAAGATATCAGTGGTCTGGAAGGAAATCTAAGTTTGCCAAGGATACAAAGACTAATGCAGCAGTAATTAATGATTGCACTAAGTCCGGTGAAAATGAACTGAACTGACACGGAAACTGAGTTCATAGAAACAAGTTTCCTTTTAACACAGCCAGATCAAATCTCTGGGGATAAATTTTGCAGTCTGTATTACTTCAAGACTGGGAAATTTTTTTCCTCAGAAAGCAGTGACTCTGGGGATTGGGAACCATGACAGAGACATAGCTAAGAAGAGCTTTCTGCACAGAACTGCAGGTAGGAGAACCCAAGCCCATGTGTACATAGACGGAGCAAGAGGGAGAAAAATGAGAAATGCTCATTTGTACCAAATTTGTACAAATACATTTGTACCCAATGTAGAAAACACCAGTATCACACGTCATGAAGTCTGGTTACCACACTTCAGAAGTGGCAGAACAAAGATGGTCTGAGGACTATGAAGAATGTGGATATAGTGAAGGATGTGAGCAGTTTGGTCTCTTGCTTGCAGTAACAGCACATCTACAGGGATTCACATGGGGCCACTCCTGAAAATGCTCTTGGTACTCACCTGTATTTAGCCTGTTAATACTGCGGCCACTGATAGTTTGGTGTTGCTGAAAATCTGGCCACAAAAGGCAAATGCTTGAGAGCCTCAGTATCCAAAAAGAAAAAAAAAGCAGAGAAAACCTAGCCCTGACTGATAAATCTCTCACCTCTCAGTAAGAACATTTTTGAAAGGAGGGACTCTCTCCATCCAGAAAAGTCAGAGTGAGATCTGGAGGCTGTAGTCAAGGCTCGTGTTTATTGTTAGTATCAAAGGTAATTCATCAAGAGAGCAACATGGCAAGGGTTGTGATGGATTTGCTATCATTTTACCCTAAGAGCCAACCTCTTTCAAAAATAGATGAGCTGATATCACAGCGCACAGAGTACAAGGGACCCTGGAGAAGTCACCCGTGTACTGAGCCAGCAGTACCTTCATCATCACTGACAAGGCTGGTCTGATGGTCCGATCTCTGATCAGGTACCTGCAGCACTATAAATCCCATACCTCCCTTTGGAATGCAGCTCTCTACCACCCCCACCTGAGAAAGGCTCCTTCTAACATCTAGTCCAAATTCCACTTAGCTAAAAGTTTCTTGCCCTATTGATTTTGCCTGCCACACAGGACTTACTGGGCTGGTCTCACCACTGTCCAGACCAAGTCTCTGCTTTTGCAATAGGCAGAACAGTGGCATGAAACTTGGTACTAAAATCCCTGTGCAACATGCTCTTTTGAAATTACTTTTTCATTTCTCCCTTTTTGATAAAGTGGGAAAAAAGCATCTCTACTGATTGGCTATTCCTCTGGGATACATCCATCACAGTTTTCCCAGCCTGTACCAATCAGACATGTCTCTCTGACAGGAATTACAGTTCCTGCCTTTTCTGCTTCAGAATGCTGAGCTCCTGAAGTGCCTAGAGCGGAAGATACAACACATGCTCTAACCACTTTCTGTGGATCTTCTAGGACTTTGCAAGAACAGCTTTTGGACATGGGCAAACCTGTTTCCTTGCATCCTTTATTCATGACCCCTCTGCAACTTCTATCTTGGACAAGGAACTCCTGTACAGCGTGATTTCTTTCTTCCTCTCTGGCCATGCTTGCCTGCCTTCCCCCTTCATAAGCACATTGCTCTTCTCACTTCAGGGACAGAGTTAGTGTCCCCTTGGTCTATATCACAAAGAGAAAAAACATTCTGCTAAAGGGCTGCTGGAGCCTGCTACAAACAAGTAACTTACTGGACCTGATGTCCGGAGAATACCCCAATAAAACAGTGGAATTAAGCAGAGAGAGCAATGCCTTCTATGAGTCGTGGAGAAACAGGCAACAGACCCTGCTTACCCATAAAGTCATGATCTAAAGCATTCCCTGTTGAATGCAGCTGGGTCCTACAGGATGAGAGGACAGGATCCCTTGAGCTTCCCTTTCTACTCCCACAAAGAAGGCTGCAGAGTTGAAAATGCTTCCCTCCCACCACCCCATGGGCAGCGTTGTGGCATCCAGCATGATGTCCAGGGCTTATCCTTGCCACCGGCCCCCACAGCTTTTACAGGAGCCCATGGGCACTCCTGCCCCAGCACAGGGGCAAGGGGCAGCCTCCAATAATGAGAGAAGCTGGCAAAGCAGACAGCAGCAGTCCAACAAGAGATGCTGTAGAACTGCCAAGTGTTGTCAGATGTAGGGAAACTCAAAATAAGAGCTTTCATCTTTCATTATGATTGAATGTTCCTGCTCAAGGCTGCTGGAAACACCATCTCATATCCTGAGATGCTATGGGCTCACTGAAGCTCATGTAAGGTAGTATAAACCAGGGGCAGAGTGTTAGCATTTTCTTTTGGTAGAAGCTTATACATACGACTAGCTGTGCTTGACAGCTGGAAAATGCACAAGTGTGGGGGTGAGGAGCCTGAATTAAAAGCCACTTAAGTGGGTACTTGAGTAATTATTGGGAAGCTTCTGAAGAGACATTTTTGTCAGTAATTAAGGAGAACATGGCTTTGTGCTGGGTACAGGTGGCAATATGGCAACGGAGATCTCAGCACTCCATGGAGAGATGACCTCTCCATTGGCTGCAGAGGAGCGTTGGGATTTTCTGCCCAAAAAGCATCCTTCAGTCTTGAAAAAGGGCCAGAGCAGTAATGGGGCTGAAATCCTAATACTCTCACAGTAGCAGATTTTCTGCATCAGGGAAAGGAGGCACAAAATTATTTTTATGGAACTGCCTAGTTCCTGAGGTATCTCTTCTTCAGCAGAGTTAGGTCCCACTGGTGTTTCTGTCTTCTAGAAACCCTGTTTCAGCTCCAGAAGCTCTGTATTCCTGGGCAACCTCCCCATACAAAGGAAATGAAGCAAAACATGCTGGGCAATTCCAGCCTAGAGGAAGGTTGGCTTATGCTGCCTGTCAGTAGCTTGGACAGGGTAGCTGTGATCTGGTTGCAAGGATGCTCTCTTTCCCCTAACTTATTTTCATAAGCCTGATGCCAGCTTTGTCACTCATTTGCTTGGCTTTGGGGACCCTTCTGTTTGCTAAAGAATGCCAATAATACATGTTTCCTTCTCAGTGTTAAGAAGCAAATATATTATTTCTTCAGTCCATACTAAACTAGATACTTCTAGAGCCTCCAATAGCCACTTCAGCCCACCTCAAATGCTGTAAATGTGGAATGCACGAAGATGCTTTCAGATGAAAGAACTGATTTTACAGGGAAGTGACTCAGAGCTACTTTAAGTTTACACTCACAAAGTCGGGCATTTAGGAAATGTAGGTGTGTAGACCTGTAGCTACCAGGGCAGTGTCATTCTCCTCATTAAAGATTCAGGTAAAGAATCTTGAAGATAGGAGCAGTAAAAGGAGCATATGTAACACAAACATGGCCTTGTGAAAGAGCATAATTCATAGACACTTCATTACCATCAACAACCTCGAGGTCCTTGCTTATTCATCAGCAAGCCTTAGCTGTTCATGAGCCAAAAACAATGTGGGCTGGGATTATCAAAATCTACATAAATGAAACAAACTTCCAGCTCTCACTGATGCTCCAGAAATCTCCCCATAAGCTCCAGTGTCCACCCCTTACACTACCAATGCTCTGTGTATGGTTGGCAAGAGATCCCTGTGCAGCAGGCACCAGCTCTTACTCCAGCTAAACATGCCAGACTGACTCCTAAAAAGTTCCTCTTGAAAAATCCAGTTGACATAAGGAGGCAGACACCAGGCATTTGTTCTAGAAAAGGCTACATGCTTCTCCCAGCCTTATTATTTGCATATGGACAGCTCCAGCATTTATTGAAATTCTCTCACTTTTCTTCCTTGACTCCTGGCACAATGCAGGGTCTGAAAAGTCTTCTTTATTTTTTTATTTATTTAATCATTTGACATGGACTCTGTCAGCTTAAATTTGACCCAGCTTTGCAATTTTATGGGGAAAATAAAAATTGAAAAAAATATAGAGAATTCATAACCCCTCAGTCAAACAGGAAATATGCCCAAAATATTGTGCAGCTTCAATGAAAGCTTTTCTTCTTAAAACAAAGGATGCTCCCTTGTGTTGTTTGAAACTCTGGCACTAAAGCAATTAAGAAAGTGAAACTGGCTACAAACTAAAGCAGAATGGACATGTTTCATAGATCTTCATTGCCCAGGCAGAAAGAAATGTAAACAGGGCATAAATAACAGCAGTCAGAGGACAGATAAGCTGAAGGACAATGCTGGCACAAGAGGAAACTGGTAGAAACTGGCCAAGAATAAATTTAGACTAGAAATTAGACATGGTTTCTAGCAATCAGAGGAGTAAGACACTTCCAACAGGACCAGTGGGTACATTGATGCTTTCATTCTGCTCCTTCTGTTCCAAGGAGGCTTTTTGTGCATATTTGTGAAAAAATTATGTGACACACAGCCTGCAATAACCAACCAATGAGCCAAGAGATCCTTTCTCTCATCTGTAGCACGAATACTTTTCCTCTTTCATAAAGTCTTTTTTTAATACTCTAAGAATGGGGAGACATTTTATGTGCATTCTGTAGGGTGTTTTATTTAACCTTTGCTAATTGATCTCTCTTAACATATATCTATACTAATAGTGTTGCACATTTGATTGATGAATTAAAGTAAGCAACCACAATTATTGAGTGCTTTTATTTAGTGGTGTCATTAAATAAAGTGAAAGCAAATAAGATCCCATAAAATACAAATGGTCTCATCTAAGTGTTGTTAGGGATGCAGTGACAGGAATGCATTCAGTTAAGTGTTTATATTGTTACCATCATTCGAACATCAGCTCCAAAGCTTATCTAATTTGAAAGCCACTCCTGCAGATCTCTGCTATTGATTAGTGCAGCCTGCAGAGACACCTCTCCACAAACTCATTCCAGAATAGGGAAGATGTCAGGTCCCATACGTGGGGTCCCCTGTCCAGCTGGTACCGGCATCTGTCTGCACAGATCTTTTCTGCTTGCTGGGTAATTTGAAGATACCCAGCATCATCTGGGAGAGAAGGATTCTGGTGCCAGGGTGAGTTAGGAGCCAACATACCCTCAGCTCTTCACCTCACACCTCTCCTGACCAGGATTGCTGGTGTCTCGACTTAGCTACTACTCAGCCTAATTGAAACATATGTTTATGCCTCTAATTTCTGCGCTGAACTGCTATAGTGCCAGTTAATGTTGTTCAGCAATGAATTGGTGCTGCATAATGCACAGAACAACAAATTCACATTAGCTACATATCACAAATCAGATATCTACCAACCAAGATATTTGTACGCATGTTCAACCTCTTATACGATGTAATAGGACGCTATCAAAAAAGAGCTCACATTACAATGACAGTTTTGGCTCCTAGCACTTTGGCTTTTATTGTAATAAATTCTAATTTTCTGATTTTTATCTGCTCCTCCCCCCACTGCTCCTAGTGGTATAGGAATTATGATTATGCCAGCTCTAAAACTAGACTGCCTGCTTTTAAAGCAGTCTTTCTGCTTGATTCACAAGCACAGCACTGAAGCATTTGAGACACAAACACTGCAGATCACCCTCAATGCCAAGAGAAAGCACCAGCCTGACCAACTCCACTGCGACTGCCACCAGACCACAGAGCGACCACAGGTGTGTACCCTCCTCCCCACACTGCCAGTTCCTCCATCCATGAAATCAGGGTGATGATACTGCTTTTGTGAGCCTTCCCTATAGGAAAGCTTGCAAAGACACTTCCCTGGGGGGCAGATGGATTTCAGGGCGACATTTTTCATGCAATGCAGGCAAGAGGTGCTGGTGGAGGGGCCCCGGCTCGCACAGATGGAGCTGTCAAGAAGGGCTCCCCTTTCGGAAGGGACTGACACTCTTCAGCTGACACCTCTGACAGCATCCGCTCTGTGTATTCATTCCTGCTTACAGCTCAGCTTCTCCACACCTCGAGCAGAGGCCCCATCAGATCTGGCTCCCCCCTGTGAGGCCGTACAGAGAGAGCTTGGCACAGATGCTGCAGAGCAGCCTTGGCCCCCCCAGCCACTCTCGCCCCCTCACCAGCGCTTCCAGCATGTTTACAAGACTCCAGTATTCACACTTCAATAAATGACAAGGTTGCCACCTTGCTTCACCAGGACTTTATTTTTCAGACCCACAGTCCTTCTGCCCCCAGAATCATGAGCTCAGCAGCCAAGACACAGGGGAGATGGAGGCATCCACTAATCCCACCCAAGCCCACACCTCCTCAGGGCTGCACCAACAAAACCATTTTCACTGGTAAGAGATTCATAGGCATCAGGGAAGCCCTGTCTTTCCAGTGTGCAAAACAGGGATTAGTCCTGCAGCCTCCATCCAGCTCCAGGGAGCCACCAGGGCTTCACAAAGATGTTTCCTACTCAGATCCTTTTCCATCCTGCATGAATAAGTGAGGAATCCAACTACAGCAGCACAACTGGAGGGACTGCACCTCACAGGGTTATAGGATTCCAGCTCTCAGCACATAGAATTTCAGAAAACTTCCAGGCTTTTTTTATTCATGTAAGGAGAGTGAAAAATAGTAAAATGCAGTATTGCACCAAGTTGTCTTCTTTTCCTACAATGAAATTTTAGAAGATGGAAAACAATACTGGGGTCACAGAACTATTTTATTTTACTTTAAATTACTATTGTTTCTTTCCTACATTATTTTACCCTTGAATGGTTAGTCTTGAGGAAACCTCAAAAGGTTGTAAACTTTCCCCTGTCTTTGGGGAAGGAGGGGGAATTACAAAATATCTTTTTATATTGGAAATGCAATTAGAAGAAAGCTCTTCATGATATTAATTTATTTAATAAACAAATACTATTTATTTAATTACAATAATAATAGGGGGGAGGGATCTAAAACTGGGAAAGTACCTCATTTTGCCTTTAAATCCAACACTGTTTTTTGTTTGAGGGCATCCTGGTAACTGCTGCACCTAGGCTAAAGCTTTCCCAGTTTTGTTTCCAAGGGCCTGTGGATTAGAAGAAGTCTATTTTTTTGGTTTTGTATGTGGAATACTTTGGACGAGGTATTTACAACTGAGATTGGAATGGACTCAATTAACCCCTGTTATAATAAAGGTGAACAATCCCAGGGCACCAGAATCCCCACACTGACGCACAGCAGAGGTGAATGGCAGCCAAGTGTGGGTGCTGGAAAGGGAGAGCACTACCACAAAAGGGGATCAGACCACACCAGAATTGCTGCTGAAACTGAGCAACAATATAAGAATCATCCGTGAAATGAGGAAAACCCCAAGTTTTAGTTTCTTGAGGCTGACCATCTACATTGAGCCACATGTGGTTAGTGACACCCTACACAGGAAAGTGCCACTCTTTGCGCTGTAAGAGACGCTGGAGGTTCTCAACCAAACCCGCAGGGATTTAAGAAAATTAGAATAAAATTCACTGCCTACTTAAATCAATCCAGTATGGGTGTACACCCCTGAATTTACACGGGAAGGACACCGCAACCGACTCTTATCTTAATCTACGCCTTTCCGAAGCGCCGCTCGGCCTCCCCTCCCGCGGCCTCCCCTCCCGCGGCCTCCCCTCACGGGCCGGCGTCTGCGGGGCGGCAGCGCCGCCCAGCGGTGCCAGAGCCGCGCGCTCGCCGCCGACACGGGAGCGGCACCGACCCCCGCCCTCCCGACTGCGGGGGAAAGGGAGCGGGAAACGCGGAAAGTAAATAGAGAAATACAAAGAGAAATAGAAAGAGAAAGAGAAAAAGTAGGGGAAAAAGAAAAAGAAAAAGAAAAAGAAAAAGAAAAAGAAAAAGAAAAAGAAAAAGAAAAAGAAAAAGAAAAAGAAAAAGAAAAAGAAAAAATAACCAAACCCTAGGGTATAAACAGAGAGGAATTTTTTCTACAAGGACCTGAAAGGCCTGTATTAATAAACCAGGAGTTCTGCACACACCGGCCCTCTCACAAGGCACAGTGGGAGCGCTCCCCTTACACAGGTGCTGAGCCGGGCACCCCTCCGCTGCCAGCAGGGCAGGAAGCTGGGGCTCCGCACGCACCAAAGCTGCCCCAGGAGATTGTAGCAGGAGCCGGGGCTTGCTGGAAGCTCAGCTGGAGGGAAATGGAGCTGCTGGCAGCCCGAGATGCTCCCCTGAACGCCAGCGTTTAGAGAAAGGGGCCGGACCCGCCGGGGCAGCTCCCACCCTCTGCCCGCAGATCCGCAGCCTCCGGCGCCTCTGTGCGACAGAACAGAGACAACGGGTCGGGCTCAAGGGTGACGCTCTCAACAGAAATTTGAAATACATAATTTAGGCTCACACTTGGAAAATACGCGTGGCCTAGAAACCGGTGAAAGGAGAGGGATGCTCAGCGCCCAGAGCGGAAGGGGCGGCGGGGTTTGGCGGCGCAGGACGCGGCCGGCACTGCCACCTGGTGCTCGGGGACACGCTCACCGCCACAGCGCCCGGCCTGCCGCGCACCTGCGGCCGGCGCCCGCCCGCACACACACCCGAGGCCGTTTCCAAAGGGTTTCCCCAGCCGCAGCACGGCTCTGCCCCTTGCCCGGAGCACCGCTTGCTCCCAGAGAGGTGTGACAGCTCTGCCTTGTTCTTAGCAGGGCTTTCCCCTCCCTGTCACAAGCCTTTGCACGCGTGGCAGCTCTGCAACACAAGCACAGCTGCCCTGTTGCTGAAGGTGATGGGTCAATGAAATGATCTGTTTCATCATCTCCACGTTTTTTTTAAAAAAAAGACATCTGCCGACTGGTTTCACCAGTCTGTTGAATTTGTGACATTTTACAGTGCTAGTTTAAAACACACTGGGAAGAACTGAAAAGAGAGAAAATATATTTCTCTGCAAGTCAAATGCCTGTTTGTTCTTTTATACACAAAGCTTTATTCTAAGTCTTTTTAACAAGTTAAAAACAGTGTATTTTTTTCTGTTGAAGTTTTGGAGTAAGTGTGACAAATCTCGTTCCTTGTCTCCAATCTTTTTGACACTGAACAAACTCCCAGATCTGTTGTTCTCCCAGCACTGTTAAACTGCCTTTCTTCTTTGCACCATGCAGCCTTTGTGCTCTGTACCTAGCAAACCCAAGTGCTAGAATTGCTTGCTGATAAATGTAAAGATTTATAACTGACACTGGAAATGCCCACTTGCTTCCACAGATCTTGCTATGCCTTACAGATCTCTAAAATCTGAGTGCACATTGAGGTCACCTTCACTCCCTGATGAAAATGCAACCAGTAGCAGGGCAGAACAAATCACCTGTAAAACAGCACAGGGCAGCACCCCGCAGTGTGCCTGCCACACTGCAGGAGATGGGGGCTTTCAAGCAGCCAGAGGCGGCCAAGTCACAACTGACCAGAGCTATGGAGTGGGCATCATTAAACTCCTTGGCTTTGGTCTACAGGTAATTAAGAGACCAAATACGTTCAGTGCTTCTTTCCACTCCTTACACACTTCCTTCCCCTCCTGCCTGGTCCCAGTCGCTGCAAGCCAGAACTCACTCAGAAGCAGGAGGCAGCTGCCAAAACCTGGACCTGCAGTTTTTTCACACACAAAATTTACAAGGGAGGCAGCTTCTTCCCCTTTCCCATCTGTTTTAGCACAATCATCCTAAACAAAGATGAGAGAGGAGAAGCTTAGGTTCTGCACTTAAGCTGCCTGAATATACATCCAGCAAATCTGTGGAGTGTCTCTGGATATACTGCCAAGCTGTAAGGGACACCCATCACACAGATTTGCTAACCAGCTCTGGATATTACCACCTGCAGGGTAATGTAGGTGCACAGATTACAAACAAAACCACTAGCTAACTAGCTTGGCCTTAGCTGTACTGCTTGTTCATTTGTCTGCAAGCAAGTTGTGTTCATTTGTCTACTGCTAAATCTGTTATTCATAGCTATTTGTTTATGTTGCCGTGAGCAGTTCTCGCTTCGCCAGTCATGCAAGCCCAACATCTGTAATTTCTCCTATAAAATAGGAAATTAGCATAGGAAAGAGGCTGCACACAGCTTTCCACTACAGCATTAATAAAGCACTGTATTCCATTTTAACGGAATAAAGTGGGTTTTGCTGTACTGGCCAGTTGCTCACCTGGGAAAAGGAAATTTCTATGTTTCACTTGGTCCCACATCCTGATCCCACGGCAAAAACTGAGAATAGATCACAGGTGAAAATCTTTCAATTTGTTCTTTTTCTTTTCCCTCCCTCAGGAAACAGATTATTCAGTATTTGTTCTTCGATGATCTTTAAAACTTGCAGAAAATGAACAGAAAAAAACTCACAAATGCAGCTATTCTTGTCTGAATACCCACTTCTACCCAGAGAAAGGTGTTGGGTATTGCTTTAGCTCACCACAGAACGAGTACTGCAGAGCCTTGGTTTAAATGAACTTGCATTGTAAAAAGCAATGCCTTTACTGCTGTCTGCTCTCTGACTGGCAAATGCATTGCAAAGTGAGAAAGAATGTAGCAGTCACTCATATCTCTGCCCTATTTAAATAAATCTTTCAGGTTACCTTGCCCAACAAAATCACACTGAAAGAGCTCATTATTTCTAATGCATCACTGCTTTCTCTCCTGGGTACTATTTTCCTTCCCAGTATAGCCTGTTTATACAATGAGGCATTTCCTACCCTGGGAAACGGCCTTTGCAGTGTCATTGATCATAGGAAATAATAAGTACACACAGGATGCTGCAAAGTCTCGGTGGGCCAACACCAAGCTCTCCTCTTAGCAATTGTTCCAAGAGATTTTGTTTTGAACAAGGTGTCAGAACAGCCTCCTCTGTATCTAAGCACAGCCTTGGATGCAGCACAGGTATAAGACTAACTCTATTTGGAAAAAAAATACTCAAAAAGAACACTGCTAGTTTTCTATGCTGTTACTTTATTCTAGGAAAAGATAAAGGTTTCTATGGGATAGTTGCATTTCAGAAGATTCTTCCCATTTTCTTGGTACTAATTACAAAGCATTCCCAGCCAATGCCTGTTAGACCAATGTCAACAGCATGAAGTGCAGGCACTTTTTGCTGGAGCTGGACCCTGGCTCAGGCACATGATACCCCACCAAAAGCAGGAGGTGCAAATGCTGCTCCTACTTGTGCTGAAATCTGGAGAATCACCTCAGGCTTAGAGAGGGGCTGCCAGCAGCAAGCCAGCCCTCACGCACATTTCTCCTGGGCTGCTGTGCCTGGCCCAGTGCTGTGAGCTCCTGTGCACTCGCCAGGGACGGGTGACAGCCCTGGCACCCAGCCTGCAGCTGGGCATGGCCTCATGGGCCAGTGTCACCTCAGCAGCAGGACTGCAGGCACAGCTCAAACCAGCCTTCCTAGGACTCATTCGGGTAGGAATCACGGCGGTGTCTTTATCACCGTCTTGAACACAAGCTGGCTGTGGGCTTCCCGCTCCTCCTCTCACAATACCTGAGCTGATGGTTTCTGTCTCACAGCAGGGAATAACATGTCCTGCAGAGCAATAAACCCCTGGTTCATCTGTGTGCCTGCACAGCTGGAAAAACATGGGTCCAGGACAGCTTCGCTTTTTGCAACACAGTGCAGCAATCCAGGCAGGCTCTGAGGGTCCCTGGAGGTTCATGTTCTGTTCTCATTGCCTCTGCAAGCTCATGGCAGGCTGGCACAGTGCTCCAGCTCCCCCCAGTGCTGCCTCCCCTTTGGGGAGTGGGGTACTTGGCCTGACAGGCTCTTGAGGGGCTCTGACCCCATGTTCCAGCATGGAGCAAGCCCTTGTCTCACTGCCATGGTTGTTTTCCTGAGGTCGCACAGGCACCTTCTTGCAGCCAGGGAAAATTCAAAATGACTCTTAGTGAATAATTAATTGTCCTCATCCTGAGTCATCTTTAATGAATGAAAAGGCTGGAAACCTGCTGGGCACAAGAACATGGCTCCATGATTGGAACATAGGTGTGCATTTTGCATTTCTGCACGTGCTCTCTGGTAGAGATTCTGTGGCTGCAGATTGAAATCTCTGTGCATTATCTCCTCTTGGGACCAAGAAACCTGAAAATGCTGCAGGAGAAATGTTTGTTTTCACTGAAGATGTCATATGCATCACAAATTGGACACAGAAAATGCACTTACCTGTGGAAAAGGCATTTCTGAGATGGGTGCAGAGAGAACAGTCCAAAGAAAGGAAACAGGCTGAGCTTGGCAGATATATTAAGAGACTTCTGTGTTTCAGCACAGGTATTTGGAACTCCCTGAGCCACATGCTCATTTTCAGGGCACCCCAGGGAGAGGGGACTCTCAGCCACCCACCAGCTGCCCATCACTGCACTGGTTCTGCAAAAGAGGGTTAATCTGTCCCTGCCACCAGCGCTGCAGAGTGCATGGCCCATTTATCCCTGCCTGGGCTGTCGCAGCGCTGCCAGCTCTGCTGGGGATTTGGCTGCAGCCTGAGAGTCCGAGGCTTAGGGAAGGGTTCCAAATGATGAGGGGTTCCAAACCTTTGCAGCATCCTAGCAGACACAAGTGTTCAAAGGGGAGCAATGAATTTCTTTGCATCTTTAGAAGACATTAATTTAAGCAGCAAAATTTGCCTTTAGGAGCTCACTTTCCCTGCCCAGTGCTGGGCTTTGTAGGTGATGGCAGCAGCCCCAGAGGCTGTAGGGGCAGAGGGCAAACCCACTCCAGTTCCCACCCACGTGCAGTTCCCTGCAGCCACGGGAAGCATCGAGCAGATGCTGTGGCTCCTCATTAAACCAGGATAAGGAAGGAAAGGCCTTGGGCACAATTACCTTAATGAAGCTGGCAGCTCTGCATGCTAACAGCACCTGACGGCTGGGGTTTCAGGCACAGCTGCACAAACACTACCAAAAGCACTTCCAGACCCCTGTAAAAGCATAAGCACACAGCAAAGCAAATACCTGCCTGAAAGGAGCCTGGATACCCACGCTGCAGAGCAGGTGGTGGGTTTGCCTCTTAATTAAGTATACGTTCGTGGAAAGCATCTGTGCACTCTGTGAGAAACCTCAGTCTTTCCCTGCTTCTGCAGAAAGTGGCTGTCCCTGCCAGCAGCTGCCTACCAGCTGGGTAATGATGTGGGTGACATTGGCCTTAATGCTCACAGGGGACCTGCGTGGTGCTGGCAGACATAGCACAGACAGCAGTCAGAAGGTGAATGATGTGGTGGTTGGTTTTTCAGGTTTTTTTTATTTCCAGACTTAAGAAAATACCAGTGACTTGCAGGTGATAAAAAACTGCAAACTACAGAGGAAAAAAGCACAGCACCTATTCTGGAGAGCAGAGAGCAAAGGAGCACATGTTCTGCCTGGCACACATCTTTTGGACACAGATTTTGTTTGTGTTGCGCATGGCTGCAGGTTGGGCTGGCGAGCTCAGGTAGCACTGTGACATATGGCAAGGAATGTTTTAAAGCCATGGCTGCTCCCACCCTGCTCAGACCCTGTTTGCAGGCAGGAGGTGAGGAGGCTGCTCCTGCATGGGCTGAGTGAGCCGTTGGCAGCATTTGATCGACTGCCTCGCTGCAGGATTTTCTGTTTCGGTATGGAAATATACCAGGACACAGTCAAGTTCAGTCCGGCTGTCACAGGACATTCCTCAAAACTGGCTTCATGGGCTTGCTTCTCTTTCCTGATCATCACAAGAATTCACCACAAATACTCCCCACCTGCATCTCTGCTCCCCATATTGTATGTACTTTCATTCCCTACACTGATATTTAGGTATTTCAGTGTCAGGAAAAGCAAAAAGAGCACAGAGTTTTGTACAAGTGATTCATTCTGATAAACACACAAAGCATTTTAACAGGTATCACAAAATTACATTAAAATGCTCTTTTCAGTTCCTTATTTTGTTTCACTCCATGAATATTACAGTGCAAACAAAAACCAACAAGTGACTAAAAGGTGGAAAACATGAGCTGATATTTTAAGGCTGTGGATGCCTCCAGGTGTATCTGTCAGTCTGTATCACTGAGTTTCAAGTTTGCTGAGGGTTATCATTAGAGGAAAAGGCCCACACATGCATCTAAACTAGGCTGTAGTTTGCAAAACTATTTAGCAGATTTGGATATGTATCTCTTGCAAGTTTCAAGAATAAATAGAAATTGAAATCCAGTAAAGAAACAGTAAGCTCAAAGTTGAGAATATTTTATAGAACGGAATTTGGCCAAGCTTTTCTGTCATGTGAAAATATCTGACATTCCCTTCAATGGGTAGAAGCTGGGCACATCAGGGGCTTGGCTGAAAATAACTAGGTGCACAAAATTTTTGTATTCTAGAGATGATCACATTAACTGAAAGAATACTAACTATAGTCCAAGACAGGAATAATCCTGGTGTTTTTTATGGGATGTAAGTTTACCTGTAAAGTCCCATGAAGTATGGGTTGAGATGAAATTTTATTGAACCTAACTGAAGGTATATTTGAGCTATTGGCAGGCACATCTAACTATAATCTATTTATTTTGAATGACAAAAATAGCAGGAAAAAAAATCAAAATGCTTGAACTGCAGAATCATTTATACCAGCTCACTGGCTGCTCTGTGCTTATGTGACGAACATACCAACACTGTTACTGCTGCTGGACCTAGCTAGACTAAAGAAAATATGCAAATCTCTGCTCTACAAATCCCCAGATTCATGCCTCTAATTACAAAGGGAAAAAGGGGACTACTACTACAACAAAGGCAGGGAGGGGTATCAGTCCAATGATTGCTAATGCACACTCCAAGAGGTGGCATCATTGTGAGATGTTACTCACAAAGGTGACTCACTCAAGGAGGGGACAGAGGTGATGCAGAGCCCTAAGCTGGAGCTCCAAGCTCAGCAGTGTGAGGGACTTGTCAAGTCTCAGTGTCTGAAATTCCAAGGAGGCTGTCCCTGCTGACCTATGATCACGCAAAGCAGCAGAACACAAGACTTAAAGAGAGGTCAATGCAACCACCGCAGCTGAAAGCCTCTCTTCTCACCACAAGGGGCCAATACTCCCAGGTAGCCCTCAGGCAACAAACGTGCTCTGCTCTCCTAAAGGGACCAAGGGAGTTCCTACCCCACCACAGTAGCAGCCCAGGTCTCTCTCTTTCATCCCATTTCAGCCCCTTGTCAGTGGTTCAAAGGACTCCAAACAGTTGCCAAGAGCTGTAGGTCTAACAAACATCTGCTCCTGGGGCACTGACAAACCCCTCCTCTGTTCTGTGAGCCGTTCAAAGGACTGGACCACACAACAGATATCCTGCACTCCTGTCTTTCCAAAACATATCCCACCCCTGCCCAGGCTGGGGAGGCCTTTCTGCTAATGTTACCATGGTTATCACACAGCCAGAGAGCTCACCCCAGGCACTGGGAACATGTGAACAAATACAAACACACTCACCTGCCATTCATTTCCTGACAGAGTGCAATTTGTAAAGCACTCCTACATCCCCAAAAATTTAGGGAAAGACTTTTTCCATCAGTAAAAATGCACCCACATTTTGCCAGAGGAGAATTAGACATAAAAATACCCCATAGAAAGAACATTCATTTGGCAGAAGAAATGTCACGTTTTCCCCAACAGACCAAGATGCTGGTCCCTTTTATTTTATTTAGGAAGTTATGTTGTCATGGGGAAAAAACCAAACCCAAATCGAAATTTTGTCTTTTCCCAGCTCTTCCCTCTGCATCACACACTAAGGCAGCAGTTTCTAAAGAACTTTTTGAATCTTTGGGAGCAAAGCCAGAAAGCATCCCCCATGCCCTGCAGACTGCTGGGCTCAAATTATTTAGTGGGTTATCTCTTTACGATTAAAGGATTTTGGCTCATGTTCAGAGATGTTACAGTCCTTCCCATGAGGGGTCCTGTTTACTAAGCTACCTCAGCAACTGATGCAAGTGTAAATGCTTGGAGGAGGGACTGCACACTAATTTGGATTTGGTCCAATATACTCCTGTGAAAAGCTGCCAGGCCATGGTGGGTTTGGGCATAGGCTGGCGACAAAATAAAGGAGAAGCATTCATGGACTTGTTTTTTACCTCATCAATGCATTTGTTTCCTGAAATAGATGAAAAAAAAAGTCTCATGTCCAGAAGGGGTATAAGAAATAATGTATTCCAACCAAGTCATAGAATTGTAGAGTATTTTGAATTGGAAAGGACCCATAGGAGTCATTGAATCAAGTCCTCAGAAACCTTCAGGTAGAAGCAAAGGCAAAAACACATATTTGTACTCCTGAGGCATCTTTTCTTAACTCAGCAGCTCTTCTACATAAATATTTATCCTACAACTCTGGGTGCTATGGAAAAATACAATAAAACACCATTCAATGAGTTCACTTTAAACTAAAATCAATCAAACTAAACAACATGCTGCATCTACCCAGTTTAGCAGGAGGACTTTCAAGCCCTGCCTCACAAAACCGGGCAGAGGTGGGGCACAGCTGCTGCCCCTGTTATCCTTTCAGTCACAGCCCAGGGGTTTTCTTTGCAAGGCACAGGTCATGTGAGCAGGAGGAAGAGGGCTCTCATGCTCCAGAGCACCCATCTTCCTGGCTAACACTTTTCCAGCCCTAATGGGATGGGATTCATAGCACTGCATCCCCTGAGCTTAAAAAAAACCACTGAAGGTGGTTAGAAAGATTTATGCCTTTCAGCAAGTATCTTGCTTCCTTCTAGCCTGTGTATGAGCAATCTCCTGACACAGCACAGAAACATGTTTATTTTAGGAACAGAGTGTCGTCACCCTTTTCACAAGGGCCATCCTAAACCTGATCAAGTGCCTTTGTTCCACCATTTGTCTCAAATTCCAGGCTGATCATGCAGGCCCAGTGGCCAGAAAGCTCCAGGCTGCCAGGCTGGCCAGGTCTCCAGAGCCCACTGCTGGGTGTCGGTTGGGGCTTTGCTGGGGTAAGTGCAGAGACAGGTTAAGTGACCTTGGTTTGCTTCACCATGCAGCCAAATGAAGTTGCTTTTGAGAGCCTCCACCTGGCATTTTGCATCTGTAACCATTTTGCCCTTCCAGGGGCCAGACAGAGTTCCCTTTAAGATTCAGGCTGCGTGCTGGTGAGCACTGTGAATGCGGAAGAACTTGCATTTCCAACGGAAAATGAAAATGCCCAAATCACCATTTTGTCAGGCGCTGAATAAGAACAATTTTTTTTATGCCTCTAATTACATGTTTGGAAGTGGCTGGAGCCATCAGAATAAGGAGGGAAGATGCTTGAGCGAGCTGTGCTAATGGAGAGGGCCTTTGGTTGGACAGAGCAGGGGGAAGAGCAGTGCTAGGGCCAGCAGAAACTGATGCTCCCTGGCAAAACATGTTCTGCTTGTTCCTTTCCAAAGTTCTCCCTCACAGCACAGTAAATGTTTGTGCTTTGGGAAGCATCAAAAAGACTCGGCAGGAAAAACCCAAAGGTTTTGATTGGTTTGGGGGACTTTTTGGAAAGGATACTACCTTCCTTTAATTCAATGAGTCTCAACCCAGGCCTAGGAACAAACAAGTACAAACAAGAACCATCTTCCCCACCCAAATTCATTAACTTTCCAGCATTTTCCAGCTAGCAGACAGGCCAGGACTGACATATTTAATGTCTTATCCCTAGAAATTGTTTCATCTCAACAAGATAGAGTACAGAAGAAAAGAAAAAAATACACTGCTGGTATCATTCCTGACATTGTATCTGGGTGTTTGTTCTTGGCATTTCAGTGCCTGCTACATAGCACAACCCTTCCACCAGGCAGCTGTCAATACTGGGAAAATTGAGTTTACTCTTAATGAAAGGCCATAGCCAATAAGTAATCAGGCACTGTGTGCTCTCCATCCCATCGTTAATGAGCCAGGGGATGTTTGTCTTCTGTACACTGCCATGGTTCTCTCACCTCTGCAGCTGGAGGTCTCAGTCACATCCCCGAATGGAAGGTACACCTAATGTTTAGATTTGAGTTAGTTTTACCTCGGGACAGAGAACATTTCAGGAGCAATGAATGCGATGTGAATGTCACCGGGAGTGCAGCAGTGCCCCATTGCTTCAAACCCAGGCAGGTGTGAGTAGCTGTGAACAGGGGCAATTCCACCCATTCCTCTCCCTGCCTCAGGCTACATCCTTCCTGCTGATTCCCTCCCAACAGCAGCAGCACATGATGACTCAGGTAAGGCTGGTTTGATTAAAAACAATTTTTAAAATATCAATAATAAGAATACGTTCATTTCCCACTGGCTTAATCCCCAGCACCAGCATCAGGAGGGAATAAGAGTATTGCCCCTAGAAGTTGGGTTCACAAGCTCATTCCCTTCTCTTACCCAGCAGTGAAGCCACTGAGGAAGTGCAGCCTTGATACGATGCTCCTACAAAAAGGACTCAAGTCAGCTCAAAGATGTCTTGAGCTGACATGCCCTTCAAATCACTAACCTGAACCAGGTTTCTCAGCTTCCCTGAAGGGAGTACTCTGTAGAGACTCATCTATCTTACCTTTTTAATTCATCATGTTTAAAACAAAGCAAAATGAAACAATTCCACCTTGTCACCAATGAAAGTCCCCTGAGAGCACAGGTTTCCTCAGGAGGGAGTACGAGACCTGACAAATGAGAGCTGTAATCCTTTGTGAACTCCTGGAAATATTACTATGGCCATGTAAGAGTCTCTGTAGTTGCCAGTCAGATCTGACTCTCTAAATTGCAAGATCAACGACTTAGATGAAAGAACCTCTTTTGCATTGCATCAAGTGGACTTGAGAAGGAAGCAGAAAGGAACAATCATTCTCAGCCTTTTAACAAACACCTGAAAGTGGAGAGGTAAGAGATGAAAGGATATCAATAAACATACTACCAAATTAAACTTATGTGGGTAATATTTTGACATCATAAAAGTTGGCACCTTAAGGAGGAGGGAGAGAAAACAGATCAGAAAAAGACAGAAGTCTCCCTCAGTCTGTTCTCAGATGGCCATTTCCAGTGGCAATCACGCTAATTGCACACACAAATTAGGCAAATGATCACGAATGTATTTTTCAAAATCAAGCCCCATTTATGTTAGTCTCACAAGAGTTTCCAATCAACAGTTTTCACTTGCAAATAAGAACAGTTTAGTCATCAAAAAGCAAAAGGATGAAGAAGGTACTGAACACGAAAGGAAAACAATCTCTTCCCTCCCTTTCCCATATTTCTGTAGCCATTTCCTTCAGAACATTTAAAAGATCATTTTCTATTGACACAAGACATAAAAATAGTTTGGTTTAATGTGCTCTCTTCATCTTAAAATTACAGAGATAAAAATGTAAATGCACAATACAGTATTTCAAGTAGCTTTGAGGGGGTTATTAGAGAAGTATGAACACGGCTATCAATCATCAGACATACTGACTGATACCAACGTTCTTCATGGGAATGTAAATAATTGTTTCAAAGCATAATATGCCCCCTCAGCATTAAAATCGCTTAGATGTTATAATTCACCTGGCTTGAGCAATGAATATACAATCAGCTTTCTTTCTCTGAATAAGCACAGTTTTAGCAAATCACTTAAGCACGGGCTTAAAATTAACTAGCTGATTGAGGTCACAGCCCACTTTGCCTATCTGTTAGCATGCTGCTGCAGGTAATATAGAGAGGATAAGCAAACCCCAAACAACAGTGAAAAAACCCTTTTTCCTCTGAAATCTACCTCCTGAGATCCCACCATTAACCTTTAGTGTGCAGAAGTCGTTAACTCTGAGCCCTTTAAAGAGCCCTCTGTGCTGTTGCTGATTCAGCATTAGAAACCTCCACTGAGCAAGGCTCTCTTTGGAGAATGGAAGGACAGGGCACTTGTTATCCATCACTGAGCTATTCCAGCTGCTGGCTGGCACTTGCTAACACTGCAGGCCTCGGCTTACCAGGTCATACTTAACCCTTAGAAAACAACTGCCTTCATCTGTTTCTCTTAGTAGGCAGCCAGCATATTCTCCCTGGCGGGCTGCACTCCTACTGAACATTAAATACTTTTATGTGAGAAATTTGTGTGTGCTTTTAATGGGTGCTTACTGAATGGCTGAGAGTCTCAAATGCCTCTTAAAGCACAAATGAGGAATTTCAACTGTACTCTAAAATTCTCATGATGTGTCTTCTCTTAAATATCTAAAATACTAGCCCATTTCCCCAGTTCCAGTGTACAGAGTACTATTAAACAGCTTTGAGACTTACAGTCCTTCAGCTGTCCACACAAGTCCTGAGTTAGTCCCACAGGCACATAGCAAAGAAGGCAGCATTGTCTCCAATTGTCAGACAATTGGACAGGCAATAACTGCAGACAGGCAATAAGGCAGAGAAAGGTGTGGTGCCACCCAGGGTGGAGTTATGTGCAAGTACCCACAGCCTAAATGTCAGGCTGAGCAACTCTCCATGGCTTCCCCTACGCCCAGTGGAGATCTTGTCAATGCAATCAATGGGATTTCAGCTGCAGCTCATCTCACCATGCAGATGTGCATGAGAACAGGAGTTGGATTTCCATGGTCCTTGTGGGTCCCTTCGAACTTGAGATATTCTATGAAAGGACCTCAGCCACTCCCCAGTTATCCTGGCTTCTCTCCTTGGGATGTGAGGGGCAGCATCTCACATCAAAGTGAAACCAGCTCCCTCTTGCTCTGGCCCATGGGCAGCCAGCTGCCAGCAGAGCTCATCAGGCAGAACTGAGCTCAAAGTATCCAGAAGCTGAAGTTGTGTCTCAAGGTGATCCCCCATGCTTCCTCACACCCAGAGTTTCCGGCACAGCCGTCCTCATCTCCTGACGTGGCTAAATGGCTCCCTGAGGCTGTGTCCACCCACAGCTTGAGATGCTACTTTAATCACAAGCTTGTAGGGACTGACAGCTACAAAACTCTTCATTTGGCTATAACAGCCTACTCACCAGCCTGCTTTCCTTTCTGTACCCCACATGACAACTGCTGTCTCTCCAGATGAATAGACCCAAATGGTTTTGAGCCCCTGGGCATAAAGAAAAGCAATGCCTTACTTGAGGCAAGTGTGCTGTTGTTCTCCTCTCATTGCAACAAGCACTTACCAGAA
The DNA here is from genome assembly GCA_013399455.1 of Anthoscopus minutus. Classification (NCBI taxonomy): domain Eukaryota; kingdom Metazoa; phylum Chordata; class Aves; order Passeriformes; family Paridae; genus Anthoscopus; species Anthoscopus minutus. Next base: position 908,847 of record VWYI01044903.1, read on the forward strand.
CTGGGAATGGTTTAGAGAGAGGCAATAAGAAGATCCAAGACTCTTCAAACTGTGAGAGACATCTTAGAAGGAGTATGCCTGTGGTCTCTGTAATCACAAGTAGCATGAGTGGAGGATGGGGTCTGTTATTCGCTGTCTTGTTCAGTACTGGTCTCTGGAAAGTATCAACCCAAGCTAGCAGGAATCAAGTTCAAAACAAAGGAAAAATGGGTCTGGGGAAATCCTTTCCACAGGACATTATGATGCTAAAAATGTACATGAACTGAAGGGGAGACTGGTCAAGTACACAGAAGAAAAATCCACTGAGAACTCTTACGTACATTGAACCATGTCTGACTCAGATAATTTTCTAAGCTGAAAATAGCTTGCAGCTGGGAGAGCATTTGGGGGACAGAAAATATTTTCTTACTCTTTCCTAACTGTTTGATGTGGATGGAGGAAGGCTGGTGGGCTAGATGGACACTTTATTCTGGCCCATATTAATTGCTCTTATATTTTTCTGTTAATTGATGCTACTTCCCTATATCTTTCTATTGGTGACTTCAGAGGTTTCCTTCATTTTTTTCCAAATAATTCTTTCCAGGCTATACTAAACCCAGTGAAGATCTGTCTCTACAACACATTGTGGATAAAGCAGAGATGAAGTAGGGAGTAAGATAAATTGGCTCTTAGTCTCAAAGCTAAATGAGGAATGGTAGAAGTGCTAAAACAGAAGACTGTCCTTTGGCAGTTAGTGGGGCAACATGTTCTCGCTGAGTAACAAGCACATCATTCCTCTAACGTTTAATCCCAGCAGCATTTCACCAGCCAAATGAGCAACATTCCCATAAATAATAGAGATTCAATGCCTTTCTCTCCTCCTCGTCTACAGACCGGGAGCGAAGAAGCAGCAGGGAAAATCCAGTGAGTCTGAGACTTGCAGTGAGTCTGGAGCTTGGGGGAGTGAGCAGGGGGACAGGAGAGAGAGAGAAGTAAAGCCTTTGGGCTGAGTGAGCAGGATTTACCAGTCCTTTGTCCCTGCTCTAGGTGGGAATTAGACCCGTAACTGTCTTCCCAAAACACTTCAGAGCTTTGCATTTCTCTCTCTGCACCCTGCCAGTCCCTTGTCAAAACTCAACTTCCTTACTGAAACCCTTTTCTTTAGTGGCCATGCACATAAGCAATGAACTCTTCCCACTGAGTAGACACAGCCTTATGCGAGGAGAGCCCTTAGCACAGTCACCAAGAGGCACCCATGGCTATTTCGCAAAGCAGTGTGCCTGTCTGGATCTTTCTGCCAGTTTAGAGTTGTTTTTTTCCTCTCTACTAACAAAGAAAAACCTCTGGTTTGGGTATTTTTATATTTAGCAGACTATCATTTAGAAAGAGAATTTTATGACCTTCTCTGGGAGATGGGAGCATCCCTTGCCAAACAGCATGTTAGACAGAGAAGTATCGACCCAAAGGGCACAAGCTGTGGATGAGTAGGAGAGAAGCTCTCATGGGAGCGCTCTCAGCAAGCCCCACCACCTGCCAGAAACACCAAACAAGTGCGAAATTCATTCACTAAAGTGTTTCCTCAGGAAAGAACATGCTCCCATTTAATTGCCCTCCTTATTCATGCCTCATACAACATCTGAAGAAAATTGATTATTCTAACTCTAACCTTTTCTAATCTCAGAAACAAAGCCCCAAACCAACCTAAAACACAGCCACATTGTCTTCTTGGTCAAGGTGCTGTGAACAAGATGCAGGGCAGAACCAGATCTCCAGCAAGATGTTTTAAGATGTGTGTCAGCCATTTAGCAGGGAAGGAGGGGCAGGGATAGTGCATTTCATTGCTGAGCAGCCTGCAAGCATCTGGGAGCATGATTTATATTCCCACAACTGCCTCTTGAGGTTAAGGGTGAGCACAGTGAAGGATTCATCACAGAAACTTCAGCAAATGCAGAAACAGAGAAAAAAGCAAACCAGGCTTCTTTGTCTTATCCATTAAAGGTAAATTACAGTTATTAGAGAGGAACACCCAAGCACAGCCACAGGACATTAAGCCATATGTGAATATTTAAACACATATTTGTCTGATCAACCAACTGAATAGTTACAAAGATTATACCCTGCTTGCACTGAGCCTAAATACCTGGGGAAATCAGCCTTTCAAAAACAACACCTAAGAGTCCCTCCAGCCTCACAATACACCACCCAGGATACCCCTATGCTCTTTCTAAACTGAAGCAGCAGGGCACACAGAACTGAGAGCAAGAGGAGCACCACACACTGGGAGATAGGAAGGTGTCCCAGTCTGTCAGGGTCTGTGCTTGAATTTCACTGCTGTGCTTCAACACAGCAGAGGCTCATGGGCTCCTCTCTTCACCACCAAAAAGCCACAGAAGAGGACAAACAATGGCAACACGAAGCCACAGGAACTCAGAAAAGTAGTGGCAGCACATTGGCTGTCCAGTCCTACTAATGATTCTACTGTCTACCAGCAGTAGAATCATTATTTTCTTTGGTTTGGTGTTCATGTCACATTGCAACAAAAGAGGAAATCCAGATCTTGAGAAGGAACTTGCAGCATGGAGGACCAACAGTGGTTTTCTGTAGACACACCAACATCATAGAGAGGCTTGAGCATTGTGGAGTGTCATGGACACTTTTGATCCTTGTGCTTTTCCAGTTTGAATGCTCTGTGAAAGTATGTCCAGCTCCACCCCATACCCCATAAGGAAGATTTCTATTGCCTGTCCTTCCCTCTGGACATTGGATCCTTCCAGCAAACTTCCCCACCCTGAAAACCAGTAAGGCAGAGGAGGGAACACCAGATTGGGTACTCCTGTCCACAAAGCAAGCACGGTATATTTAGCTACATTTTTACGCCAATTTCACTAGAAGTTCCCCTTTCTCCATTCCTCTTTTTTGATGCTCTTAGCTCCTTATTCCACTCCCATGCTCATGTAGGCCTCCCACTCTGTCCATGTCTTCCACCCACTGTATGTTGAAGTTTTGAATTTTAATCACTTCTATATGCTTCTGTATGCCCACACACATGCATTTTCCTGCTCCTGGACTTTTCCTCTACAGGACTCAGCATTTCCTCTGCATCCCACCCACAGTCCCTGCAGGTAAATTTGTACAGTCCATGGCACATCAAAGAAGTCTGTTTGAGAAGACAACCTGAAACAAGGGCTAAAAGTTGGGAACAAAATGATTTTGTGTCACAATCCCAGCACTGGGCAGGGGCTTTTGTTCTCTCAACGCCTTGTCCTATGTCCCCAAGGACCAGCACCCCCAGCAAGTGGGCATCAGGCGTAGGAGCCTGGGGATCAGGCCAGTGCACTCCTCAGATCAAAGACTCCTGACCTACAGCAAATGGATGCCCCAGCTGGTTCCACACACAGCTGTGGCTTCATAAAAACATTCACTGAGAAACCAGCAAGGCAAATAGAAGAAGGGACAGCAGAAACGCCCCACCTCAGCTCTGACAGAGCTAAACAAGGACTTCAGTCAAGTTGCCTCATCCTACTGTACTTACTGTTACCCCCCATGCCCCTAGCCACACAAAGCAAACTGATTAGGACAAAAAAGCAACTACTGGGCCATGCACAAGTGAGTTTTCAAGTGAACATATAGCTGTGAGTGCATATTAAAAGCAAGAAAAAAAACACTGATAAGGAAACAATTATTTCATTTTTTTTAAAAACAGATTTTTTTTTTTTTGCCTATTCTTTCCTCTTATCTGGTACAAACAAAGCTTTGAGGGAACAAATACAATTCCAGAGATAATCCATGCTTTGGATCCTGGAAGCATTTGGTACCGACTTCTGGAAAACAAAACAATGATAATGACTCACACTGGGCCTGGGGGTGGCTCGTCACAAATTTAGCAGCAGCTTCCATGCTCCCAGCTGAGATTGGCTTTGCTGGGTTGTTTTCACAGATCCCCAGGACTGCAATTTAGCACATGCAAATCGGCCCAGCAGCCAATTGCAGCCACCATGCTGGAAAGGCATAAACATGCCATTTAGAAAAATGCTTTGCCATACAAAACATGACTGCCTCCTTCCATGCCATTTCAGGCTATGGGAAGAAACACTATTTTTATTATTAAACATTACACATCTCTTTTCCTCCAAGGGGAAGAATTATTTAAAGGGCTATTAAGCAAACATTTATTCACACAATTGAAAGCTTTGTGCACTACCATTGCATCTGGGGAGGTGATCATCCCCTGTACTGGACATTTATGAGGCCACACCTCAATTCCTGTGTCAGTTTTGGGCCCCTTACTTCAAGAAAGACACTGAGGTGCTCCATCCAGCTCCAGAACAGAGCTGGGGAAGAGTCTAGAGAACAGGTCCTATGAGGAGTGGCTGAGGGAGCTGGGACTGTTTAACCTGGAGAAAGGGAGAATCAGAGGGCACCTTATGGCTCTCTACAACTCCCTGACAGAAGGCTGTAGCAAGGTAAGGGTCAGTCCCTTTAAGTAACAAGTGACAGAACAAGAGGAAATGGCCTGAAATTACTTCAGGGGAGCTTTAGATTGTATATTAGGAAAAATTTCTTCACGGAAAGAGTTGCTAAGCATTAGAAAGGCTGCCTGGGAAAGTGATGGGTCATCATTGCTTGAGGTATTTAAGGCATGCAGATGTGGGACTCAGTGGTGGGTTAGGCAGTGCTGGGTTAATAGTTGTACTCAGTAATCTTAGAGGTCTTTTACAACTGAAAAAGTTATATATTCTACAAGAAATCTCATCTAGTTTTCAGACCAAGCTGAACTTTTGATGATATGTGTACAACCTGGACTAAAAAATTTAAAACTAGCATCAGTTTGGTAAAAAATTAAACAGGCTACTTCTGGAAAGCGGCAGAAAGGGCTATGGGAAGACAAGTGGCTTGGTTTTGAGACAAAGTTCAGTGAGCCAGAAGTAGATCGCTCTCACAAACAAAGCAGGAAGATTTCAATTTCTTTAATGAACAGGGCTTTCCATCTGAGAACTGATGGCTGTGAAATACCAACAGAGTGATCTGCTGGAAGCAGAAAACAAGCCTGCTGTCAATGCTCCGTGGACAGGGGAAACAAGAAGAATTTTAGGGATGATACATCCTCTCATCTAAAGCAATGGTTCTGGTTGGGACTAGGTGCATGCATAGAGTTAAAGATGCACTCAGATGGTTCAGTGAGCTGAGACCTGTCTACGGAAATACTTGGAGTACCAGTCCTTGGTCTTCGACAGACATGACCTAACAACAGTCACAGCTCTTAAGATGAAAGCATCTGCTCTGAAAATCATCAGCTTTAAATATCTGCCTTTGACCCTAACTTCTTTTGTTATTCTTCAAGTAGAGAAACAGCAACACAGAATTTTATACACACAGTCATTCAGGAAAAACAGTGGAAAAGCGGAAACATTATTTCATGATATTGTTAGTTAACATTTCCCATAAATCTTTCAGTTTATAATGTGTCATAATTTTACATGGTGTTAAACCTCAGACAAACTCTTTTCTTGGCTGAGATTGGGAAGTGAGGGAAGTTAAGCTTTACTCCTTTACAAAACCAAGCAAACCTTCAGATGAGAAGTGTCATAAATCAGCCAACCTCTGCTTCAGAGTACTGTTTATCATCCTGATTACACGTACTTAAGAAAACTCAAATTATTCTTATTTTGCTTGTATTTGCTTATTCACAGAAATTAAAACATTTTCCAAATATGATTCAGTATCAGTGATGCTCTGCTAGGACCCAGACAAGTTTCAATATTCAGAAGACTGAGTGAAGATCCAGCAATTCCAGATACCCAGCTTCTGAAGTTACCTTCAGACATCTGGCTGACAGCTCTGCATTGCTAAGCCACTTTGCACCCAGGGAGCTCCTGGACCTGCATTTCTTTTGAAGATTTATGAAATACTTTATTGCAAACTGAAAAGTAAAATCCTGCATAATATCAAGGACTTTCCTTTGCATAACCATACAGAATTGGCTGCAAGCACTTAAAAACGTTATATGCATATAACTAAGTTCATTATCATTTCTATCTCTGGAATTTTTGTATGATAGAAATCAAGTAATTTTACCAAATAAAAACACTTTAAAATTCCTCATTTCTAGCTCAGTCAGAACAGACTTTTTTACAAAGATGCACAAGCACTATGGGCTTCCAGGAGAGATACTCAGCCAATGTCTGCATGAGAGGGTTACTTCTGAATAAAGGAAAGTGTGGATTTAAAATGCTATAGCTATTCTTGAATAATACCCCAGAGGAGTGCTCCTGTTATAATAAAAAAGATTTTTCAGTTTTGTTTAATTCATTTCCCAGCTGAATTAAACTATATCAGACAAAGGTATTCTTTCCACTAGCTTATGAGTGTCAACAATAGGCATTATCCCAGAAGAGCACAGGTACTTAACTTCTACTGGTCAGCAAGTGTTATTTTTCCAAAAACACAAAACAGGAAGAGGGAGCCTGGACAAAATACGTGCCATAAGAGTGTCAGAGAAAGGTGGGGAAGACACCTGGTGTGGGAAGGAAAATGTACTGATGACCCCCAGTCAGATCCCAGTGCTTCTCAGCCTTGTGACCCCCTCCCAGCTCTAGCTCAGCACCACCAATTCTAAAGTTACTAAACACTAAAGCCACCACTAAACACTAAAACCACTAACACTAAAGCCACCATTCCCATCTCCCACCAGCAACACACATCCACACTCTGAGCTGCCACAGATCAAAGCCTCTCTGTGCTCCCTGAATTCAGCAAAGAACTGCAGGTTTCACTATCTGCTGCTTACATACACAGAGCTGTTGCTTCCAGTAATATGAAGCTGAACTGTGCAGAATTTGCTGTACACTGTAACTTGCTGTTCACTTGAATAAATAGCAGTGGGACCAAGAACTAGTGTATGTAAATAAAATGTAGATGGATGCACAGATGACTGCACAAGCAAACAAAGGAATGCCTGTTCCGCTCATAAGTCAAATGCTGTTCTTGAATATGCAATTGTACCTCCCATGTGTGTGATTCCATTTGCATCTGTAGATGTCTTGCACGTGCAGACATGTTATGACAGTGCCCCAAATAGTCTCAGAGAAAATGCAAAGATGTATATTAACAGCAACAGACTGGGTAATGGCAGAGGCACAGCCTGACCCTGCCTACCTCAACAGAATGCTTGTTCCTGTTGCCCCAGATATCCAACTTATTGTTGTGATGCCTAGAGAAATATGAAGACTTACTGTTCCATACAGAATTTTAATTTTCCAGCATCAATCAGTGTATTTCCAGGAGCATCTCCAAATTTCACCAGTGTGAGACTCCCATGGAAGCCAGGTTCAGGATGAACTTTCAATATGAGCTTAATTTGTACTGAAGGCATCAATTTGGAAAATAGGAACTTAAACTGAGAAGTACTCTTATGAATGTTTGAGAATAATCAGTCCCTGGATACAACCAAATCTCTACTACTGAAAATAAAGCTGAAAATGCATTGCTGCTGAATGCTGTTGCTGGTTGATGTGAGAAGTATCTGTGGTTTTAGCAATGATGCATCCCACAGGAGAGTATGTACAGGAGCCAAGGGGAGGACAGGCACGAGACAGAGCCCCTCATAGAGCCAAGGAAGAAATCCTTATGGAGGAAGACTGAAACACACTCACTAGCAGAAATCTCCATGCTGGTATTATGTAGTCTATGGGGCCTTTTACATCAAAGTGGCTGCAAACCAGGTGCAGGTCACCCAAAATAGTTTTTCATAACTCTATTCACAGCTACAACAACAATGCAGTCATTAGTTAATGTTTAACTTGAACAGTGTAGTAGCTATCTCTTTCATAATTTTGGCTAGGAAGCCAAAAGCAAAAAAAATCTGGACTGGCAAACCACATCTCCTAAGCAAAGGGGAAAAGAGTGTTAGCAGAGAAAATAATTAAAGAAAAAACACTTAACAAAATTAACCGTGGTTGCACCATCCAAACGGGAAATATCTCTGTGCATGCAATACAATCAGTCAGCTTGCAAACTCTGAAACTAAGATAACAAGTGAAGCACCTGAAAGATGATACAGGATGTTGCTGCGATAAAATACCTGTACAGAAATTCACAAAGGAAGAGGATAAATTTCTGCATTGCTATGAATTACTCCCACTTTTGTGGCGGCTTGGAGACCCATTAAGCCCCATTTTGCAAGGTGCTGTTCAATCAACCACAGCCTGACCCTAAAACAAAGTCTGCACACCTCGGAAGCATAAGAAAACAACAGGCTAGAGTTAGCTAAAGTAAAGATGTGAGAGGTCTTCACTAGCAATAAAAAAATCTTGCTAATATTTTTGCTGACATCACAATAGAGCTGTACAGTACTATACAACTACCTTCAATATTTCATTGCTTCTCTTTGAAGCATCATGCATTAGCTTCTGTCAGAATCAGGAGTGGTCTAAGGTTCCGAGTCAGCACAACACACAAATATGAATCTAACTTTAAAGGCATGCTTACATCCTTATGAGCTGTTTGCATTAAAGAAAACACAGATATGAGGAGGGCAAAAGGCTTGGTCAATCTGTCAGAATAACTTCAGATTAGAGGATCAGGGACATGGAAGTACCTCACAACACTCTGTGCCACGGCTGTTGTAGTCCATGTTTCCACAGTTCTTCCACCTCCATAATTTTATAATCCTTTTGCTGGTTTACATCTCTGACTGACTTGGCCCCACAGTGCCACACTGGGCACAGCACTACACCTTTAGGGTTGTTGCCAGAGGACACACCTGTCTCCTGGGACATGCTCACCTTTTGAAGCAGTAGCAAGGAGATTTATCCTCTGGCAGGCCTACCCCACAGTGACCCTTTCATAGGTGGAAGTTTTCATTTTTATTGTGTGATTTTCAAGAACATAAACCCCAACCTTAATGGAAAATGAAAAAACCACGGCCAAGGAGAGGGAATATATTTTAGCATCCTGATTCAAAGCAACAGACCCCATCTAGAGTGGTCAGGCTCATGGTGACATGGGACTAGTCCCTGGAAAATAAGCTCTGTTGGAGATAACAATAGGAGATCATTCCCGTAGACTATCTCCTTACAGCACAACAAATACAAATTAAAATACAGGAAATACAAAGATTAAGCAATGTTCAGCATCATTCATTAGAACAGAAGAGGTAAGAAAAGACTCAGGCATCACTTATGCATCAAGCACACTCCAGCACAAGATCCACCTGTAAAGCCAAACCAGCTCAGCCAGGAAACTATTAGGACAGTATCACTGACTTCTAGCTCACTAAAGTTACAACCTAGCATCCCCCATGGCCTGAGCACCACCCCACTTTTACCAGTAGCTTATAGATCTCTTTATTGAGAGATCAACTCCAGTTTCCAAAAGACACAAAACGCTCACACATAGCACTGCAGTGAAAACTTCATTACAGCTTTTCACTGAAAAGAGACTAGTGTGTGTACTTTTATTCTCTTTATTTATCATATTGTTCTTCAAAGCAGAGCAGAACATGCTTTGAAGGGAGTCCAGCACTCTCTCCTGAAGATTCCCCTGTTGCCATGAGATTGTCACAGACAGCAACTTGTGCACAGGAGTGTTATGGGAGGGAAGAGGCTCCTGAGGCATAAACGGGTGGCTATAACCATTAACAGCTTTTCCCTAGCAAGGCCATAAGGGAATCCAGGCTACCTCAGCAGCAGTGTTCCCATAAGAACAACCTTTCACTTCAAGAGAACACTGAGCATTTTCACTAGAGGCATGAACATTTTTCTCTTCTAGGATGAAGATATCATAAAAAAACCCAACACAAGCATTAGGAAAGAATACTCTTAAAACACATCCTCATAAGCATCCGATTCTTAATTGGATCTTACAGATCTTAATACAATAACACAGGATTTCATTCCATAGGCATTTACCCAGTGTTCTAGAGGGAAAGTCAGATTCATGGAAGAAACACATGTAGTACAGAAGAAATTGTAGAAATACTTTAAAAGCTTCAACAAGATCCAAGGGTAGTACCACACCAAACCAAGGCACTCATGCACTTATTCCCCTCTTCAAAAAGTGCTCAGGGGAAGTGTTTAGGATCATGAATATCGTTCAGAAATTCACCCCACTGTGCTTCCTTTCCATCCTAGTGAAACGCTCTCTCCTCAGTAGGCTAGGAGCTGAGAGAGGAGTTGAGAGTCTCCTCAGGCCCCTCATGAGGAGCAGGCAGGGTTTTCTTTTTACTTCTAAGCACATCCCCATTCAAAAACACACTCAACACCTTCCACCAGAAAACCACTGTGACATTGCTATACTGCACAAACTACAGAGAGCTCTTACAGTGGGGCCAACCCTAGAGTTGTGTGGGGCCTTTGGCACTCTGGGGAAGGTTATCCCCATACTGGCCAGGTGGCAACAGGAGACACAGTTGGGGGTTCCAGGTGGGATAAGAAATACATGGGTCTCATAAGAAGAAAAAGGACCTGACTGGGTTGCAGGTGGGATGGGGAACAATAATCAGGGTCATGTGTGAGACAGGAATCTCTGTGAGAACAAAGGATGCACGTGGGGATTCTATGAGGGTGGGGGGCTCCAGGAGGGATTAAGCACAGGGTGGGGTGGGGGCCAGCCTCGGGCAGAGGCGGCCGGGGTGGGAATCCAGCGGGGGGGGGTGCTGGGG
>VWYI01044903.1:919904-998986 GCA_013399455.1 Anthoscopus minutus
GCTCCGCTCCGCTCCGCTCCGCTCCGCTCCTCCCGCGGGGCTCTGCCGCCTGCCCCCCGCCGCCGGGGCACGGTCCCGCCGCGTTCAAGTTCTGCGAGTCCCGGCGGGCAGGGAGGGAGAGAGGAGGCAGCCCCGCCGCCCGCCCCACCAGCGCCGGGGTCGCCAGGGCCGCCGGGCAGCGCCGGTGGCCGCGGGGGCCACAGTGACAGAAGGTGCCACGTCCGGGGGCACCGAGCGCGGCCCTTCCGCGGCTCCCGGGGGCTGGAACCACGGGAGCGGCAACGTGGCCGGGAAGATGACACACCTCTGGTGTTTAATCACCGGTGGGTGCGGGTGCCCAGACAGGGGTGCTCCTTTATGAACACGCTGTAAACGAAGGAGCCTTCGTCTTTCCACCTACTCCAAGCCACCAGCCTCCTGCAAAGGGCGCTCCACTGAAACTCACGGCACCTTCTCTTTTACCCATTTTTCATCTATCACTGTGACAGCGCTGCAGACTCAAGTCTCAGTGTTGGCGCTGCACAGAGAAAGGTAGGGCACATATTTCACATGCAGGGATGGTTAGGGAAAGATGCTCTCCTTAGAACTGTCTCCAATTCATGAAATTACACAAAACCCACAAAACAAGGCTGGAAAGCTCAGGTGCACAGGAAAAACTCGTTCAACAAAACAGTGCTATTATATACAAAAGCCGTTCAAAAGAACTCTTTCACCTGAGTAAACTCTACTAGTGCACTAAAAAGCTCCCTCTGGGACAAATAGGAACCCAGCAGAAGGATGAATTTCCAACTGAATTACCTTGTGCTCAAGCAGGGTTACTTACTCACACACCACCTTTCAAAGCTATCTCTGCTTTTGTTTCTCCTCATACATGGAAGAAGTGACCAGGTGTCTCTGACCAGGTAATGAGATGGACATTTTTCCAGAGACTGCACTCTAGGATTAACAGGCTTCTGGCCAGTACTTGATGCAAGGGTGGGGATACAGACTTAGCTGTTAACATCTAGATCACAGTACTAAGGCACATAAAAGAGGCATTACAAAAGAAATGCTGTTTAGGTGTGAGGATCTATCAAGCATTTGTGGCAAAACTAATAATTATGAGAGCATCTGGAGTCTTTCATGCCCTCAATAAATATTCCACAGTTTCAGTTTTACTCTTGATTATAAAAGGGAAAAATAATCCAGGTAAAATGCTAAATGTTTCGTGAAATGGTAGCTCTTATTTTCTAGTCAACTCTACCTCATATGCTGAAAAATAGCATTTAGCTAGAAGCAAAGCCAGTAGCGTACAGTTCAGGACTGTTAGAAGGATAGAAGATATTACTAACGTCCCTGGGATTCATGCTAAACTCAGTTTCTGTTGTCTGTTGTGAATTAGACTGAAAAATCACCACTCTGTCTTAATTTATAAGCTATTTTAGCCAGGACCTTACCTTGCATATGCACAAAGTCATGGCAAAAAGCTAAATGAAGCTGCCCTTCTCCACGTCCCCAGTTCCCCAGGATCATTGCTCCCTTGCACTCCTCAGAATTCCCTGCTCAACAGCCATTCTGAACGACTGCAGTGCCATGTCAGGGCAGGTACCAAACTGAGACTACAGCTGTTACCTCTCCCCTTCACCCAGAGCTGTCCTTCAGTCCTCTGCTACACCTGATCATCAGAGAGCAAGCCTGTAGCCCTGCTGGAACAAGGCCAGAAGTAGTTTGCACAGTGAAGCCCTAAAACAAAACTGGTGGTTCTCCAGTACTTCGGTAATAGCGCAAAAAAATAATAGTCCTCTTTCTGCAAATGCTTCAGCAGCATGTTTGAGATGAGAACAATTCTGGATCTGGCCAATCAAGGACAGTACCGTGAGATCCAAAGCCAAGGTATCCTCCTTGCTTAGCAGCCAACATGGAGCTGTAACTGAGGGGCTCTCATTCAGAGACGCCAGGACTGAAGTGCAGCGCTAGGTATGAGGGAAGAATTGCACTTCAATGTAATACATGTCAAGCTAGCATAGGACTGGGCAGATTTATCCCATGAACATGCAAGGGCAAGTGTCTAGGCACGATACAGATATTTGCAAGAATAAAAAGTGAAAACGCAACAGGTACCTGAATTGTGAGACCTCTGTTCATTAAACTAACACTGTTGTTCCTGGAAAATCTACTCAAAATAACCCATAAAACCACTAATAAAATAATCCCCATTTCTTTGGGGAGTTTCCATCACCTTGCAGCAAGTCTGATAATCCAGCCTTTATGGGGCACACTCTAAGGGTCAGTTCCTGACTCACATTAGAGGAAAGGAGGGTAGACTCAAACCAGTGGAAAGAATGAATATTACCTGACATTTCAAAAGAAGCACTGTAAGGACTGCAACAAGCACGTGCTCTTTCAAACCGAGTAGGTTTAAGTAAGACAGCAAAATGGAAGCATAAAAATGGCAAAGGAAGAACTGTGATGCATATGACTCAAGTGTTTACATGCCACAAAATACTCAGTAATATCATGTACCCAATTAGGTAAATCTTAGCCCAGTAAACAAAGCTTAAAGAGTTTGAAAAGATAAATGGAGATGACATAAATCAAGACATTGCTAGATGTGTTAACTCATTTTAATCTGAAAACAAGGTAAACCGAAATAAAATTTGCTTCAGTGCAGAGGGACAGCATGTACCCAAACAATACTTCAATGGGATACAGTGGTGCATAAATCTAACTATGGCTCAATTGATGAGCTTGCACTACTAAGTAATAATGCAAATAGCATCTCAAAAGTTACCATGAAAATGCTACAGATATTTCAATTTTTTGCCAGTGGTAGAACACAGGTATTAGAAATTATAGTGTGCTCGAATAAAAGCAGGGGTTGCATTTGCTGGAACACAGAGAAAGCTGTGAAAGCCTCATTGAGGTCAGAAGACATTTACAGGGAACACAGTGTCATGTGTCATGTGTCATGTTTCTCCCTTATTAAATTAAAATGCCATTGGCCTTCTGAAGCATTGAACAGAAACAAGAATATGTTTAGGATTATGGAATTTAAATTAATACCTTCTACTAAAAAGAGGAATGTACTGTGCTCTGATCAGAGAAAAATAAGGTGATTTAGCCGACAAGGCTCTTTGCTAGGTATTAAAATAGCATAATGTGTATGAGTTCACCAGTTACAAAAGCCAAAGCAGAAAGAAAATCTACAAAAGCTCCAAGAAAAGACTAGCCAGGAAAGGTAATTTTATTGCATTCATACAAAGGCAGTAATAATCTTTCTAGGTGCTGGGTCTGTGCTGTGCTGTTTCAGCCATACTGACTGGTAGTTGTTTGAACACTCTGATGGGTACACAGACAAACAGCTTGTGCAGGTGTGTTATTTCTGGTTGGTTGGTTTGGGGTTTTTTGCAAGTCTCAGCCCTTGTTGTATTTTCTGCCCAAACACAGGCGGATGGGATGAGAATGGGCTCATTAACCTTAAGAGCTTTGTCCAAGCTGGTGCTGATGCAGAGCTTGGACCTTGTCCCTCTCTCTCTGTAAATTTACAAACCTCCTTGCACTTGGGTGCTCATTTCTCGAAGCTCACTCCATGGGTCCATATGTGATCAGAGACTGTATATTCTTCACTGGTGGCAGAGAACCACACCACAACACCTGTCCTTGCAAGAGCCCTTTGAGCAAAATCTATGGGCAAAACCCAACTTTTTTCAGTGCAAGCCACCGTCACCATTGTGCTCTCTGGGTATTTCTGCTTACCCTTTTCCCCGTTATGAAGCAGAGCGCTGCTAGCAAGGAGGGATGGTGGGGTCTGCTTCAGGGACTTACCAGCCACATACAGCTCCTACTGCACCCAGCTCCACCAAAGCACAGCACCAGAGACAGTGGGAACTGCAGCACAAAGTTGAGGGGTTTGCTGAAGGTCACACAATAAATTTGTGGACAAGTAGGGAATCATCTTGTCAGTCCTCATTCTGGTGATTTAATGAGAGGATTAGCTTCTTCCTGATCCGTATAAAATTGCACACATTATAAGGCAAAGATTCTGCTGGAAACTCTACCATGAATAAAGTATACCACACACCTTCTGAGAGCAAATAGAAGGTGAGACAGAAAAAAAAAAAGCTTAATTTTGTACATCAGACAAGAAAGATTAATTTCTTAGTTGCTTTTCTGAACAAGAGTGAACAGAAACCACCAACTCCAGGTCCTGCTGGAGAGACTGACTTGGTAAAATCTCAGCTCCACTGAGCTCACCAAAGCAGGTTTCAGAGCAAAAGAAAAGATGTCCCATAGCCTTGATCATTTAATAGGTTTATCCTCAGACACATAACAAGCTTAAAGTAATGAGCACTCAGGAGCTTAATTTCCTGACATTAAGAAGAAATCTAATATCACATGTAAAGAAGGCTTTGTGTATCAAATATCTCCAGTCTGAATTAGGGAGAAGTGGCTGTTCTGAATATTTTTCATTACAGTGACACTTCCTCAGAACCTGAACTTCTAGGGCATCTCCAGACATTTTGACAGTAGTATGAGGAGCTCAGAACAGATACTCTGGAAAAAGAGGCAGGCAGACACTGTTCCTTCCACCCACTTCCACTGCCCAGCAGATGCCCTCATCAACAGGATGTCTCACAATATGTTTAAGAACCCTTGATGGATTTCTCCCCAGCTGATTTTTATACTCATTTTTGGAAACCAGTAATACCATTGGCCTCATCATTATCTTCTGGAAAGGAGTTCTACAGGTTAATCATGTGGTAGAAAAAAGCATTTATTAGTTTAAAACTCCTTCTCCATAGCTCCATTTAATGCTCACCTTAACTTATAAGGTGAACATTTTAAGATTATATTGTGAAATGCTAATTTTATGTTCCCCATCTCTAAACCAGTCATGGTTTTATACACCTCTGTTGTATTTCCTTCCTCTGTCGTTTCATTTCTGAAGGCACCTGAAAATGCCTAATCTGTTCCATCATTCCCTGGGCATCAGCTATTCTTCACGCTCCACTGACCTTGTCGCTGTTTCCTGTGCCTTTCTAGTTCTATCACATCTTTTCTGAGACAGGATAACTGGAGCTGCACACAGTACTCAAGGTGCGAGTGCTCCAGGGATTTCTAGCACAGCAGGATGATAGCTCCTATTTTCTTTCTGTACCTTTTCCAATAATTTCTGCTTGCATCTGCTGAGCTAGCACTTCCAGAGAGATTCACACTTTCTCTGTGGTCTTTTTCCAGTGAGAAAATGGACTCCAGTAGCATCCCTTAACCTGAGTGATCATAATTTATATATATAAAATATTTATATTTACACATACACACAATATATTTGGGTTTCATCAATGGGTGCATTACCCTGCACTCATCCCCAGTTTATACAGTTGTTAGTTCAGCAGATGCTCCATGTCAGATGCTCCTTCTGCAGTTGTTTTGTGTCCACTTCTGTTTCTCTTACTCCAAAGATTTTGTCTCTTCGTCATCCCCTCACTCTTCAAGATCATTTAGATGCATGACCAGGACTGCACAGCTCAGTTCCTCTTCACTGGAAATTTCCCCATTGATGAGATCTGTCCTCTTTTCTTTAAGGGAAACATTCCTTCCAGTGAGGAAGCATCTTAGAAATCCAGATTTCTGCCTCACCTTTACCCAGTTGCTCAGGGAACTTTAAGGAATCTGGGGGTATGTTCCTCAGCCCCTTACCCAGATGACCAAACCTGACTGTTAGCCCCCCACAGGATGGCTGCTGTGATTTTTTGCAGATGTTGTTCATGGCAAACCTCCAAATGTTTGCTACATTTGTCCTTTGAACCTGAGAGCTGCAGAAGCACCTTCCAGGTGCTTCCTCTTTGGGGGTTCAATTTCCCTGCCAGCTGTGGTTGCTGTTTCACATCTGCAGCCCTTCCAAGGGAAAACATGCTGGAAGGCAGATCTCCCCCACCTGCCGATCCCTCCAGGCTCAGAGGTTATGAGAGAGGACAGCAGATTAAAGGGCTGTAATGCAGCAAGCATGGAGAAGATCTGACCCACAGGGCTCCAGTAATTGAGGTTATTAATCCACAGGAGGTAATGATGGCTTTGCCTGAGGTATGACCCAAGTTTTGAGGGCAGCAGATCACAGCTGAGCCAGGGTTTGGAGTGGGCAGCAAGCCAGCCTGCTGGCCAGCAGAATTCCTGGGCTCTGCCCACCAACAGCCCCTTGGCTCCTCTGCTTTCAGCAGGCAAAGCCAGAGCTGGAATAGGTGCAGCTTCCAAATTCAGGACATGCTTT
Source organism: Anthoscopus minutus (assembly GCA_013399455.1). Taxonomy (NCBI): domain Eukaryota; kingdom Metazoa; phylum Chordata; class Aves; order Passeriformes; family Paridae; genus Anthoscopus; species Anthoscopus minutus. Next base: position 926,152 of record VWYI01044903.1, read on the forward strand.
TGGCTTTCCCCCCAGTTCCTTGCGTGAAACGTGAACAATGAACAGGATGCTTTCCTCACCTCGGAGTGCAACCAATCCATCCACCTCACAGGGAAAAGTTGTCAGGCTTAATAAAGGGGATTTTCTGAGGGTAAAAGAACAATAGATCAACCATGCAAGAAGCCATCTCCCCTTCCCCTCCAGAAAACTCAGTCCTAATGTTCCAGAGGGTATCTGAGGTTGGGAGCGGCATCTGTGGAAGCACGAGCCTCCCCATCTGCCTTCTTCCAGTGACACTTACAGAGCCTTTTACTGTTGTCTAAACCTGAAGTGTATTTATTCTGGCATGCTAATACAACACATGTGGCACAGCCTCATCAAGAGAAGCAAGTACTTGCCTAACTGCCTGCCTTGGGAATGATGGTACAAGAAACACTTTCTGCTCTAATTCACAGAAAAGCCACAATCACTACAGTTCAGACCCTCACTCATTAAGTGGCCACCATGGCTGAAGAGTGCTCAGAGACACATATGAAACAGATTTCTCTGGAAAGACCACTATTCTGGAACAGGCAACTCCCAGTGCCTGCAGTGTAGCACAGCTAAGGTTCTTTATTAGACCTACACACAGACTTGTCCCTGCTGGCTCTGAAAGGAAGAAAATTACAAAAGCTAGGTATTAAATAATAATATTACAGTACAGTTTTAAAGGGTCTATGTAGGTAAAGGAAAATAAATGTTTCAAGAGATTTGAAGATGGGATTTATAAGACCTTTATAGGAGCCACCCTTGAAATCCTAGGCTGTTAGGACAGGACTTCCTACTGGGTACATTTTTTTCCAGGTGAACTGAAGTTAAGAAGACTTTTTGTCTGGAAAATTTCCTTTTCTGTTACTCATGTAGCATAGTCCTCACCAGAATGCAAGAAAGCTAAGAAAAAAAATAAATCTGTCTCTTTCTAAGAGCATGCTATTGCACTATTACTTTGTGGCAGTATTAAAAAAATATAAAATATTTACATGTTATTTTCCTTAAAATGACATTTTTCTAAAGCGTCTCAACTTTGCTGAAGTATTTTGGCAATATTAGGAAAATAATATTGCAAGGAAAGGCTTTGACCTTATCAAAATAAAACATTTCTGAAAGATTCTCAATCCAAGTCAGACAACTGAGGAATATCAGGAGTGTTTAGCTGACAGTGGTGTGAACAAACTTGACTTGTTCCCCATTAGGCCACGAGACCCCCACTGCTCTGCAGCCCCCTGCACATGGATGTACACATACCACACCCCAGCTTCGTGGGATAGAGAAATAGAGAAGGTTTTTTGCAGTTCATAGTTTCAGAACAAATGGTGAAGGCTGTTGATATGACCAGGCTCAGACCCTACCAGCTACAAGGCAGAACCACTTTCTCCACTCTCTGCTATAAGAGAAAACCCAGATCTGAGTAATACATTTTGGGTTCCTTTATTGCGTTTGACTTATGGTCCAGCATCTTTAAAGGTTTCTATTGTTAGCTTTTCTCTGTGGCCATTAGAACCAGGAAATCTAAATATGCCAAGTTATCCTTCTTACATGATGGCCCAGGGATTTAAGAAAGGCCCCAAATCTTCTAAAAGTCAGCAACACGAGTTTGCAATAACTACACCAATGACAGGTAACATGGCTGGCTCCCAGGGACAGGAATCATTGCTGATGTGTGACATACTCAGTAATGGCCTTACCCTGCTTTTGCTGCAAACACAGCAGTGCCAACTCACAGGCAGTTCAGAGTGATTATCAGCCCCTGGAGAATTCTGCTCCACTATAAGAAAGTAAAAATCTTACTTTCCTCAGCAGCTAAAGATATTTCATTAAAGATGGAGTAAAAATTCTAGCAAATCCCATTTCAAAACATGCATAATCTGGCAAATTAGGGAGGAATAAGAAGTGTTCAAGTCAAAGATGAAGCACTGTTATGTGACTATTGCTGTGGAGCACAGCAAGAAAGGGGAAATCACAGAAGATAAATGACCAATGGGTGGCATTTCAAGAGGAGTAAAATACAGGAGGAAAATGGTTCTGTGTGTGAGCAGATAAATCAGCCAGGCATTTCTTTATCAGGCATTACCAGAGGCCTTGAAGGTCAAACACCACAATGATTGTCTGCTTCCCACAGGCATAGTTCAAAACCTGGACCACACTCACGGCACATGTGATGGACCTGGCACAGCACAAAATGCAGCTCAGCACAAGTTAAAGCTCTTACTGCAGCCACAGAATGGACTGAGGAAGGGTTAGAGGAGAGAGGGGTGGGTGCAGAGGATTTTCCTATAACGTTAGAGAGCTGGGGCTGGATTCTGACCTGCTATAACTGATACTGTGCCAGGAGGTCTGAATTTAGCCCATACATTTCAGGCATTGATATTTTATTTTTTCTCTAACAGGCACTTTAGGGATGCAAAGCTGGCATGATAAAGCTGAGCTGCTGCTCCGTCAGCATGTGCTAAGCTATTTATGAGTCACTAAAACACACCTTTTCTAATTCTCACCTTAGCTTATGAATGGCACTTGGCCAGGATGCCTTTTCCAGCTACTTGAGAAAAGTCACCACAGTGTGCTGTGTGCCAGGCTATTGGTAGAGCCACTTCACTGGCTCTGCTACAGGACATGTTTGACCTCCAGCCAGACCTGCATTAGCCCTCTGTCCATTTACATTGGGACAGTCACAGACATTATCTAAACGAGTGTCACCCAATGGCAGCAATAAATTTTAGGAATTTCCCTCAAATGAGAAAGCCTCTGCAGAATCAAAAAATACAACTGCAGGCTTCAGTTGTCCGAAGTCCCCAGTGCTGCCTTAGCCCCAAGGGAGCATTTCTGTCCCTGCACAAATGGTCTTACCAGGTACAGGGGGCTCACAAGTGAGTGGAACCACAGCCATCAGTTTCCATTCCCAAAATGAATGAGTTGTGTCCTGCAACTCAGCAGTAAAACAGTAATTACAATGGGGAAAAATGTCCCATTTAAGCACAGCTGTTCTGAGCCAGTTCTCATATGTCATGCATCCACATCCTCAGACCACTGACAAAATTATTTCCTTGCAGCTGGCATTTACTTAAACCCTCAACACAGAGGCAATCTCAACTATGGAGCACGTAGGTTCACATAAACCCTCCTTAGATGTTACATCCCAGCAGTGAGAGTTCCCTTTGCTCCACCTAGATATCTTGAAGGCCAGCCCCACAGTCAAATCCCTACACTCAGAGGCTTGACTTATTTTTTTATCCACCACTTTGGTTCCTTGACTGTTATCCCGATCCCAAGGGGGATTTTCCATCTCCCACTCCCCTTCTCAGCCAGCTGCTGTGCACAGATTTAGCAGGATGACTCAGAACCAGGGAATGACAGCTCAACATTTTCCTGCTATAGAGCAATCATTGCCTATCTCCAGAAGATCCTTGGGTCAGGACTGGGGATTCTGCACAAGGGAAAGGGAAGCAGTGGTGGCTTTCTGAGGAAAAACAGACCCACTCTGTGGGACCTCCTGCTGCTTCCCTCTGTCACAGCCTCAACTTGTCCTCGCATAAGTCTCAGAGGAGCAGCTAGTTGTAAAATACAAGTTTAGCTATTTGCTTTTCATGACAGCAGAGCCTCAGAGCTCCTGAGGTCAGCACCAGGCACTCTATGAGGCAGCACACGACAATGGAAGCTGTGAGGAATGGGAAGGCAGATTCCCAAGGGGGTGACTTTTCTTTTTCCCTTCTGAGTTACAGCAAGTGTCACAGCCTCATCATCTATTTTTCATTCCCCAGTGCTCAGTGTCAAGCCATAACGAAACCATAAGGAATCCAGCAGCACTCAGCAGTGCACAAAAGCACTCTGGCTCAGCTCTGCAGAGCTGTACAGCATTGCAGGAACTGTGCAGCGTTGCAGGAAGGAGAAGAGTCTGATACCAGAATGCTCCCCATTTTTATATGCTACACTCCCAGAACTGCAGCAATAGCAAGTGAGAGAGAGGCAGGGAAGAGAAAAGCCTCACTCCTCACCTGCTCCCTCAGTCACCACCCTGGGTACAGCACGAGCTGGCAGGCAAGGCCACAAATGTCCAGGGTGGTTAATGTCAACAGCCAACTACACGAAGGCAAGCAGGCGGAAGCAGAAGGATCTGTCTCAGGAAGATGCTCTCAGAGGACAGATGGTCAAAGATAACTTGTAAAAGAGTGCATAAGTGGGACTCCTGGGTCTCCATAGAGCTGCAGTAACTCAGCTGCCTTTCCCCAGACCCGAGGCATCACTAAACCTGGCAGCCAGGGAGAAGAGCTTTGCTGCCAGAGCCCATGGGTGTGCACTGGACACAGCATGGCTGTGGGTCAGACTGCCCATGCAGAGGAGCAGGCATCACTCACAGGGAGAGCCAGGGATCCCTCCTGGTGCTTGGTCACCCCCCTACTCACCACCCTGCCCTGTGGCAGAGCTCTCCTGGGCTCAAGCAGTGCACCTGAGCTGTCTCTTTGCCCATTTATCCAGACCAGAAGTGAGGACAGTTCTCAACAAGCACAGAACACCTGGCAGCACCAGTCTCCAGGTAAAACATAGTGTTTTTGATGAGATAGAAGAGATAACAGCTTTACTTGTACAGCACTGGGGCAAGCATCTGGTAATTATCACCAAGTAAATTAACAGTCAGGTACAACCTCGGAGCTCACATCTGCTCCAGCCTATGGGATAGTCTGAGCAGCTAAAACTGGAACAGAGCAATTCCTGAGGAACAACTTATAGGGGAAAGCCTGCACTGGTCTGTCAGGATACAGGCTGCAGTGCTTGGAGAATCTCATTTTAAAGTTTCTTCTGCTCTTCCACAACTTGCTTTACCAGTTAGGTGCTCACCTTGTAGAAACTGTTGGGCCATGTCTCTGGTATCCCATAATCTTTATTCCACAGTGCCACTCTCACCAAGGAAGGTTTCCTGGAAGAGGCCTGCTGAGACCAATTATCATTTTTGTTGGGGTGTTTACACCAACTAGGATTGATGGAAATGGACACTTGGCCATCCTGTCACACAGCAGCTATGTTTGCACTGCCCTTCACTGAGACCTTGTTATTTACATCTAATATTCCAACTTTTCAAACTTCCTTCTATTCCATGTTACAAATTTCATATTTTCTCACTATCTCTTTGTAAGTCCTGTTAAAATCCTAATACCCCTGTTAAGATTTTACAAACCAGAAAAATCCTTCTGAAAAGAGAGCTCAAAGAGGCAGGTGATGATTCAGCCCAGGGTCAGGGTAGTTAACACGGACACGAAATTCTGTGTGTAGACCAGTATGAGACTTTTCTCTACACACATCACAAGGCATTACAGAAGACAGAGCAGCTGCCATCCACTTTCCTAAGATAAGCAGCCTTGAACACCCTTTCATATTCTTATTGCTGGCAGGATTTTCTTACCCCACAACTGCTCTTGAAAAATAGGAGAGTCCTGGTGGCTGGGACAAGCAGGAGCACAAGGATGCTGTTTCTGCATGTGGTGCAGTACAGCAGTTTTGCCATGTGGGAGGTCCAACTGGTCAGCATGCCTCCCCAGTCTTTCTTTGAAAAGAGAGAACAGGTTTATTCTGAAGGCTTTGGCTGATTCTTATTTACACAAACACTGTATCCACAGTCTAAGCATCACACGGGTTTACAGAAACTTTCCTCTTTGGTGCTGTAGAGCTTAGCAGCAGACTTTCTGCATACTTAAGGATTATAAATGATATTATCTGTTTTTAAGACTACAGGCAATGCCTTTCCATAGTTTAATGATTGTACTAAGATGGGTCCTTGACTGCTGTCAGCAGTAGGGGTCACTGTAGTGTGTGTTAAGTGGGAGAATTCAACTAAAAATAAAAATCAAAGGGAAAAAACCAACAAGCTGAAGCATCTTGTGACAACTCACCCTAGAAGCCCTGTCAATCTGCCAGGACTGCATTACCCAGGAGTTGGGAGTGAAGTTAAACCATCCACTGTGTAACACTCAAGAGCTCTTTAACCCACTCCATCTTCAGCTGCTTTCCATTGCTGGCTGCTTTTAACCTAGTTTTCAACCCAGAACTCTTATTTCTGGCTGCAGCTTTCATTAGCAGTGACATTCTCCCCATTCAATTCCTTCCAGAGATGTAGTCTACATCCCCAAAGTGCCTTTTTGGGAAAGTTGTCTGATGCATTTGCAGCCAGAGGGTGCAGTGCCCTGGAAAACAGGGAAGAATGTAGCTTCTAAAGTGCATTTTTCCCCTCAGTACTAAGAAGCCAAACCCCACTGGTGAATTTTGTAGATGGGTTTGTTCTTTCCTAATCATTGCCAGTTTTGTTTCTAAAACTGATGGGAAAGACTGTTTTTTAAGGACTTGGGGGGCTCTTCTCCCTTTGTCTCTTTCCCTGTCCTTTTGGAGTGGTAGGTGATTCATTGTTTCTTTCTCTGCTTCTTCACACCTCCATTATTGATGCCTTCTTATACAGGCAGCTGGGGAAGAAACAGCTTTCAGGAACTCCCAGTGATCACAGGCCTCATCCTCAGCTTGGAAAGTGCTTTCTTGCTGAACTGCCAGAAATACTGATTTCCTGAAATACTCATGATTTCCTGCAGGAAAATCCTCTCCTGTCACTACACAGACAGGCTGTATAGGGGGGAGTGCAGCAGTCTGGAGTCCCCTCTGCAGAGGTGCTCATATACACACCTTGTGACCTCCCTTACTGCCCTGACTTTGGGGCTGTCAGTCTGCATCTTGTCTTCCTCCAGAACTAGCTGTGGTCTGACAAGATCAAGATGGACATTGAAAATAAAAGTGATTTTAAAGTGTAAAACTTTACTTCAGTTGAAGCCTTCTCGGTTTGATACTCCATCCCCTTAATCTTCCTGGGAAGAAAGTACAGGGCTTTCTAAGGCTGGGGCACATGTTTTCTTTTCAGAAATGTCCATATTCTTTCATTGTCAAGTGAGAAGTTTCCCTAAGAGGGAGGGATGTAAATTGTCTCCAGTCCCAAAGCCTTATAACCGTGTCAGCAAAGCAGCACACTTGGTCTGCTGGGATATTGGATTTACAGCTCAGACACCCTGGCTGTGGGAGTACACAGCCTGCAGTCTTGAAGCAGACTGAGTCCAGCCAGCCCAAAACACAGCCCAAACAAATTTGCATCTGGCTGCAAAAGATCTTGTAAGACACACCCATGGCTACTGGCATCAGCTCAAAACACTTCTTTGGTTTAGGAAGCATCAATGCCAGAAGATAGCTTGGGTATGCTGAACATCAACAGCAGAGCTGTTCCCACAGCAGCTGTGTACATTAACAAATCCTTACAGTCCGCCTTGGCAGAGACGCTGAGGTTGGCATTTCTGTCCCCACTTCACAGGCAGGGATATTGCAGCAGGACTGGAGTTAGCAGCTCCCAGAGCCTCACACAAGCAGCCCACAAGGCCATGGAAGGAGCTGTATTTATTACAAGTGGCTTTCACTGAGGACTGTTGGTGCCACATGCTGGACTCAGCGCCCTGCCAAGAGAAGGCAAGATTGAAACCTAAAAGTCTGTCCCACACCTCCACACTGACTGACTTCCTACCATCTCCTGTGGGGCTTTGAGTGGCTTTAAAAACAGCGAGTTTTGCTTGATGGAGGTCAAGCCACAGAAAAAGTTTGGTCATCTGCTGTCACAGCATATTCTGTGGTTTAAATAACCCAAATCTACTGCATCCCTTTCCCCTGCCCGAGCCACAAAAAGCTGTTTTCCTTTAAGATGGCCTTATAGCTGGGCTTACTGCCTGCCAGGCTTGTGGTCATACTCTCTCTCAGGGTTTTTATAGACTAATCCAGCACAAAAGTCACTGGCTGCTCTCCACTCCAAACCTCTGCCAAGTTTTGAGATAGATGGAGCTGCTTATAAAATGTATCATAAATTGGAACAGCATAAGAAGCTAACAGCAATTATTGGGCTGAATGTAGCAGCCTATATCCCAAAGGACCTCAGCACAGCTGATTTACAAAAAAACTCACTCAAAACAACAAATGTTTCTGTAATTCAAGAAATTTCTCATAAAACTCAACCTCTGCAAGACTTTTGCAATAAGATCTCATTTGAAAACCTGCATAAGTCATCCTTAAGTGTTTGTTTTAAGTATGTGAACACTAGAAACATCCAGTGCAGACAAACATGGCAGGACAGCACACACAGTCCCCATCATGCCCTTGTATTGCTTTTTTCATGTGCCTTCTGGGTGATGAGTTTGTGATTTCACATGCCACCCCACCCCTACCCAGTCAATAACATTAACAACTTTTCACTTCTTACAACCAAGGTACCTCTCAGAGCTCCACCTGGTTAGCAACTCTGTCAAGACCATGAGTCCTACACAGGACAGACTTCTGGCAACACATGGCTTCCCAAATGCACAAAGCAACAAGAAAACTCAAATCTGGAAGCTGAAACTAAACAAAGTTCAGAAGTATTTAATGTTGAAGGTGATAAAGCACTGGAACAATTTAAGAAGGTGAATCTTCCATCACTGGAAAGTTTTAAAGCAAAAGGGGATGTTTTCTTTATTCAGCACTGCACTTCAAGCAGGAGTCAATTGAGGGCAGTCCTGTGATTTGCACTCCACAGGAGGTCAGACTGAAGGATCACAAGAGCCTCTCTGACCCCATAACCCAGGAATTAATACCTGGGAGGACTTGTAAAATCTGTCAAATCACTGCCCTTTAAATCCCTGCCTACAGCTTCTCAGCTATGAAGCCACAATGGAAAATCAATTAAAGAACACGGAAAATGGAAAAGGGGAAAAAACCAAGAAGCTACTGACTGATGAAGGCACAGTGAAGGATGATAGAGGTTTGAACATTGCCTCTGCACCAGGCTGAGCAGGACCTGTTTTGAACTCTTGGAGATCATGGGAGCTTGGCTGCTACTGATTTCACTGGTGTCCTCTGCAGGTAAGTAGAGGACAAGGGTTTGCATTCTGCAGGACTACAAAATCTGTGTCACTCCCAAACACTGAGCAGCCCCACTACACCAACAACCGAGCTACAAAGCTATGTTTCCTTCATTTGAGCATCCCAACCAAGATACCTTTGTGATTATAACTAGACCAAAAGAGAGTGCATGAAAATAACATGGAAAAAAAACCCCAACCCAACCCAGAAATCTAGTATGAAAAACAACACCACAAAGCTGCAGCTTCATTATTATTGTACAGCTGCTTTGGAATCAGAGAAAATATAAACCTCCATCAGCACATCTGGGTTCCTCAATGCTGCTCAGAAAGTTGGCAGGGGACTATAGAAGGAATGGAAACTAGCCTGCACAGATCCTCAGGAAGCCACCAGAGGGTAGCAAAGCATTTTAGAGAGCAGCTGACAGAAGCCCAGGCAAAGCTTCGTGATCTGTACCTGCATCTCTCTCCTCACTTTCGGGTTGTTATTTCAGTTATTCAGGAAGATTACATTTTTATTCATCTCTATCCATTCAATTTTCAAAAATCTGCCTTTCTTTCTTTGCAAATGAGAGGTAAAATTTATATTTCAATTATTCCTACCCTTCTCCCTGAAAGAAGCTTGTTTCTCCCTTATTTTCTTCACAGTGTCTGCATCCCTCCCCAGGCGACTCTTCCCTGCAGCAGTGGGCAACAAACCGTGTCCCATGGGGATGGTTCAGTGAGGGGGTACCACCCTATGGGGAGGTAAGGGGAGGGGAAGAGGGTCAGGAGGGCAAATAGCTGTTTCCAGCAATTTCAGGAAACTGGTTACACCAGTAGCTCCCCACATTAGGAGTCTGGATTACCCCAACATCTTGCTAGTACGATGTTCAGATAAAACTCTGAATTGCTGATGGCCAGTGAAGTTTTAATTGTTTCAAAGCTGTTAAAAGTGCAGGAGAGGAAGACATTTCTGTAATTCTTTCCTTGTGTCTCCAAAAGTCTCCATTCTCCACTTTGCAGATTCCCACCTCAATCACATGGAAAGCCCTCAGCTCCACAAGCATCTCAATAGGCCAATAAACCAACCTCATCCTGATCCCACTCATGCTCTCAAATAAGTGGAAGAGTAGGAAGACTTCCAATACTATTAGTATCAGTATTAGTATTAGTATTTTATTTTAAGGATCCTGTGTGTTAAGTCTCAAGCCAGGATGCAGGGAGTCCTGCTGCTCTGGGAAGCTTGTATGGGGAAAGGAGACCAGACAGTAGCACAGGGGAGGGGGTGGAGGGGACAAGAGTCTGGCTTTTAAATAGCTAACTTTTTCATGCACAATCTGCAGGAACCAAAAATAGCTCCTGAATATTTCAGCAAATCATTCCCAATAATTAAAATTGTGATGTGTTTTCTGTCAATCCCAAATGCAGTGAAAGCCTTGAGAGATATATTATTCACTACAAATTATTCATGCAGCTGCACTTGCAGAGTTGAAAATTTCTGTTCACTTAGACCTAAGCGCAAAGAAGTCGTCCAGCCCTTAAACGACAAAGTCTTTTATATCTGCCTCTTGCTAAAAATTACAACAAACTAACCTTCCCTGCTCTATCCTATTTATTTATTACAGGTATGCCTTACCCAGTAGGTTAACACTGTAGTGCAGCTGACAGCACTGATTAAGTTGTATCTGTTCAGTGCAGCTGCTTTCAGTCCCTATAACAGATAGGTGAAAGTCACTAAATGAATTTTCCACCAATTGTACTCCTAATTGGACTATCCCACTTGCTCTACCCAGGTGCTGTGCCAGACCTGAGGATCAGCCCTTTACCACATTGTCAGGAAGCAAAGGGAGGTAGAGGAAAGGTTCTTGCAGACTTCCAGTTCTGGGGAAAAGCTTCTGCCCCTGTAGAGAACTTGATTATGAGTCCTTCCCCACCAACAGCAGACACCTTTGCTAAACAGACACCAAAGCTAAACGTGCCAGAAGCATCACCTTCTTGCAGTGTTATGAAAAATCTGTGGCATCATTTAAATCCAGCCCAGCAGCTCACTCCTCCATTACAGCCTCTGCATGAATTACAAATGTGAAGCAGCAGACACTCAGAGCAAAAGCACACTCTGGGCAAGATCTGTTTACAGACCTTTTTAAAGAAAGTACCCTATACATAAAGGTTTTTCATTCTCTTGTAGCTGAGGTCAGGAGACCTCAAAGAGACGACATATTTTGGAAGCATTGGGCATCCTTGATAGGGCAGTCAGAGCATGGGTATCTCAGTTTGAGATTCACCGTCTGTCCAGTATGTCTGGATGTTTAATATAAATTAATCTGTTATTACAAATCATTCAACCAAGTTCTCCTTGACCTTCAATCTGAGACATCCTGGGACAAGACAGGGAGCTAAAGCAGGCCCTTTCTCAGTCTGTTTGAAGGTACAGCTCTTAAAAGGATACAACTTCCCTTCATGATTAAAAGGATGGTTATTAGGAGTGATGCCACAGGAAACCCTGGAGAATCATGAACATTCTCCTTTGCAAAAGACTGGCAATATGAGGAAACATCACACTGAAGTCGCAGTTCCTTGTTGAGCACTTCTCCTCCTCCTCAGTGACGTGTCACACTGTCATTCCAGAATGTCACCTTGATGGAGAGAACAACTTCTTGAGAGGAGTCATCAGCTTGGAGCAACAAAAGCCACCTCCTTCAGAAATACACCCACAGAGGTGTGCAAGGCCAGGACAATAACATCACGTCAGGGCATAATTAAAACTCCTGAGTAGTTACAGCTCCTCATTGACAGTCTTTTATGTAATGACTGAATGCAATTAAGGTAACAACCGTCCCCATACTGACATGTCTGTACAAACATACAATTACCACAGAGATGGAAAGGGGCCTGACAGACATTTAGCTCAGGGAACAAGAAACCCAGCTAGGAGGTCCTGAGTCCTTTTCCAGCCTTGCTGCTCCTGACTTCTTCAGGGCATTGCGTCAAGCCCTGAAGGCAGGGACAGAGGCCAGAAGGTGCTTGTACATTAGTAAGTGCTCCTTGCCCAGCAGATGCCCTTTCTTGGCAAAACACTCCTCCTGTAGAAGATCGAGCACGTGTTGTTGTGCAACTGACTGGCAGTTTTACAGAACAAGCTTGGATGGGCTTCCTGGGGGCACAGAGACATTAGACAAGAGATATTTACAACATCCTATTAATCAAACAAAAAAATTATAAAGAAAAAAGCTATCCATGGTTTCACACTCAAGAAACATCCAACCTTAGAAGCCTGTTTTTTCCTAAAGTCTTTTTAGTTCCTGCAGGGTCAAAGTGGATAATCAATAGTAAGCAGGGAAAGATGATCAAATCAACAGAAAGAGAAGAGTTAAACTCAAGTTTGCATGATAGAAGTTGCACAGAAGTGCTGTGGGAAGACAAAGGCATTACCCCACGGATCTGAATTTGTGAGAACTCTATGAAATCTGGACCAAAGGATAATAAAAGCAAAAGTCTGCTAACAGTGGTTAGATGGCATGTGTTCTCATGGAGCCTGTCTGAGTGACTCAGACAGCAAGATTTTAGACGAAGAGAGTTTAGAACAAGCCTTAGTAAAAACAAAAACCAGCAGCAATACAGCACAGAGCACAACATACCTGTCCCATTCACCCTTTGTCTTGTCCTGCAAACGGAGGCACCCAGAGCTGTGTTGCATTTCTGGTAATGCAACACAGCTCTGCCCATGTGGACATGGCCTCTCCCAGCAGGCATGGACAAGTCTCAAGGGACAGAGACTGGCACTGTGAGCTCTTTGGGAGTCCTCTCCTGTAAAACTTCTAAGATCTCATCACAATGGAAGTTACCCTGACAGAAAAGCCCCAAAACACACAGCAAGAGGCAAGCCTTTATAACTATTTTAGTCCTTGCATATTTGCATCACTGTAAAGATTCTCCAAGTGAAACTCTTGCAACCAACTTAATATCCAGTCCTACACTCAATTTCCATTCACAGTGGTACTAGCCCTGCTTACACTGGTGTTCCATCTGCCCACACTAACATTCTACATGTCTTGGGAAGACTGAAATGGCACTAAACATCAGTTCTTGGCAACTAAACTTCACCATAAAGTCTTTCTGGACAGCTTGTTTTTGCCTCCAGTCAGTCAACATGCAACTGAAGCCATTCTGCCAGCATTGCCAGCATACACCTGTGCTCCTGCTAAAAGCCTTGGGTCAGGCTGAACAGTGAAGTGCTAAGGACCTCACAGTCCCTGTTCCATTATGGCATTCTCTACAAAAATATGCCACAGGGCCTGGGATTCCCCCCACACACACACACCCCACGGTGTGGAAGAAGTAGAGTAGTTTGGCTGGCTGGGGAAAAATGTTCACATTTCCCACTAAGAAAAACTGTGAGAAAAAAGTATTTGCAGAGCATGTGGTATAACAGGAAAGGATTGATCAGATTACCTGGAGAACTGATACTTGCCTCTACTAAAATTCTATTTCTGTTCAAAGCCCTGCTTGCAAATTCTGAGAGGAGATAATACAGGATTTTCTTATGGTATTTCAGATTAAATGCTGCATAAGAAATGCAGTATCCTCAAAATGTCATATCTATAAGCTTCTGATTCACACATTTGCCATTTGGGGATATTAGGTATGATTCTATTTTTTTAATGAAGATATAAAACATCAGAAGGGAAAAAATAAATCCAATTCACAATTCTCTCTGTGGAGTTTGTGCACTGCCTCCAGGTTCCACAATAACATCATGCTGTGAATGTGCTTCCACCAGCAGCTCCCAGTGCATCCACATCAGGCAGTGGGGAAGGCACAGGCCGACACAGATGACACCCAAAGCTCTTCTAATGCATTAAAACCTTTTTGTCTTAAATTGATCCCATCTCAGACATGCTGAGTGTTCAGTCTCTTTCTTTTTCTGGCTGATTTAATTATAACTTTTGAACTGGTAAAAACTGTGGTATGAAGCTTTATAAATGAGCATTTTAAAGAGAAAGTGGGATAGAAAAAGACTTAAATCAAAAATTTGGGGACAAAACACACTGGCTACATCCCTACAGTTTAACACAGTCTCGAGCACAGGCACAAGGCTCTGCATTACTTGAAATGTGAGTCACAGTTTAACCTCTGACCACCCAAGCCACTAAGCCAGTCTGGCACACCACGTGGTGGGCATAAAACTGACCCAGAGCACCCATAGAAAACACCTCCTGTATTCACAGTCCCAGACCCCACATCTACATGAATAAACTGTGTCAAAATTCCCTTCACACCTCCCACCACTCCTTTTCCCTAGGTCCCAGTTTTACTTCAGGAGGTTTTCCAGAACTGTTGGTTGTTTTTTTTCCAGTATCTGTTTGTACAAGCAACGATTTTCTTGTGTTTTCTTATTCAAGGGTGAACTTAAAAGAACAAAGATTTGCTCTTTCATAATGCATTATCTTCCTGAACAGACCAAACAAGGTCTCAATGAAAAACCACAAGCTTTTATTCATACTAATCAACATACCAATAAATGCAAAGAGAATAACCACAGAAATAAGGAGGTTTCCACCCTTGAAGCCTTCCTGAGTGCCTTCCAGAGATGTGATGTACTCCCTTACACAAGTGGTGGTCTTCAAAGCACAGTATAAATCATGTGGTGTGTAAGACAATGGGAGGACATCCTCAGAAATACATGTTCAAAGCAATTAGAAAAGGTGATAGAGCATGACAGCTACAGAGATTTTCTTCCTACTTCTCAGTGGAGAGAGAATTGACTCATCTTAGTACAGTACCACAGTCCATAATATGAAACCTATAGTTGTTTTTTTAAGCTGTATGCTTTACATGTAGAAAGAGAGCAAAGAAATAAACATGAAAAAAGTTAATCATTTCATGGCCCCAGCTCAAACTTTTTTTCCTTCAGCAGACGTAGGCATGCAAAGTGGGATCCCAATTTAACCAAGAGCCAACCTTGGCACCAAACAAGTGCTGATACAACCATATGGTTTGAAAGAGTTCTCTCTCCTTCTGCTAAAGTACCCCCTCACATCTTGTAGAGGACGTGTCTTACAACCATTATCAGCAGCAATTATAAAAAGCATCTGCCTTTGGTGACAAAGAGCTGCAACTGCTGTGATGAGGTGCAGGGAAGGCTCCAGGCTGACAGTGCTCTCTGCAATTCCCATTGCTCACTGAGGACACCAGCACATGGCAAAGGATCTATTTGAGCAACTGCTGCAGGCAGTGAGATGTGGGGTAGAGACAGGTGACTGAGCTGCAAGGGAAGGGGGGAAATGGAAGGGATGGGGTTTTGGGAGCAGTAGAGGAAAGTGAGCAGGGATTTAGGCAGAGCAAAAACATAGGATTGGGGATGCAGAGACAGTCCAGACACTTTCCTGGCCTGTTTCAGCTGCTGCCCCACCAATCCTGTCTGTCCCACACAGCCAAGGAAGAGGCTGCCCTGCCCTTTTCTCATCATGAACTCCTTTCTAACTTCAAGACTAAATTCATTAATGTAATCCCAACACTGACACGGTACCTCCTGCACGTAATCATCAAGACTTGTAAATAATTTACAAGAGAAGTGAATAGGCTGCCATCTGCACACAAAGGAACTGCTCCCTCTACAGCACTCGTGCATGTGCTGGTACCTCTGGGAAGGGAGAAGGTGAGATGGGGACAGTTGTAGGGTCATGCTGGGAAGCTGATGCTACCTCATGGCTCTTTGCTGACTGAGGTAACATAAACTGGATATATCCAATTTAATCAACCAAAGCAGTGGGTGCAGTGGGTGCTAACAGGAGTCCCTGCTGGCAGGTGCAGCAGAGGACAAGCATCAGCAAACAGGTATAATAAAGCAAGGTCTCACCCCAAAAGATAGCCCAGACAAAGGCTGCACATCACCTCTGACAGTCTGGTATCACAGTGGTGGGAGATGAAGCCCCAGGATTTTCAACCCATGTCTCTGTGCAGCCATGGCTAGCCTGGACTGGAATAAATGAGATGGTTTTCCTTGACTTTGGGGCTCCAAAAAGCATGAAGTTTGATGGAAAATTAAGGAGAAACCAAGGTATCAGTAACTCCTTTCCACATTGCAGAATCTCATTCTGCTGTCCACTTTCAAAATCTTAAAAATCTCAGTCTAGAAAGCATCTGCCTTGATTTCAAATGCGGGGCAGAGAACTACCAGCAAGCCAGATAAAAAGCAAAGGGGTTCTGAATGGATACCAGAGGCTAAATTAATTGAGCCACAGATTACACAGACAAGTACACAAGACCAGATCTCACACCTGTAGGCTGCACCATGGAGTGGCAGTATCAGCATCTGGAGGGTGTGTGAGTTAATTCAGCTCTGCGATAACAAACCTGTGCAAAGCTCAGCAGGTCAAGGCCATTAGGGACCAGGGCACAAGTCCCAGGCAAGTTGTTCAGCCTCTGACATCTGCAGCAGTGTTACATCACTCACAAGGCAAACTCCATCAAGTTCATGAACCTTAGAGGATGACAGAGATCTACTGCAGCACAAAACAACTCTTCAGGGCTCTATTGACAGAGATGGGCCCTTTTTCAATGGGAATTTAAATTGCAGTTTAGATTTAGGTAGGTCTTGACCAAATACTTCTGCACGCCAAGCAAATACATACAAATCATAACTACTTACATACCCTAAATGCAGAAATATCATCACATATTTAGTCACATGCACCACTTTTAAAGGAACACCCTATTTTTTCCTTTGAATTAGTGGAAGTTTTCCATCTGAAGTTCTTGTGCCGGGACTTTTCTCCATTCAACTCCAGTAATTTAGCCTATTTTTCAGAATTATTTTTAAAAGACTTGTTGCTTTGATAGGGAGCAGGAGTTACAGAAGTGTGTCTTCCTCTGGAGACTGTCCCTCCAAACAGATTTCAACAGATCCAAGGAAAATGGTCATTATAGGCTCAAGACTGCTTTCCTCAGGTGCTTCCCAGCTCCCAGTACTTAAGCCGGTAGTACTCCTAGACACAGTAGGACTACAGCATCAAATCAGACAGAATATATAAAGGAGTACAAATTTGGAGGCCTATCCCAGGAGGCTCAGAAATTGGTTTGCCATTTTACAATGCTAAACAAAGTAAGGACAAAGGAAGGAAGAGAAGACAGACTGAGACAAACTTTGGAGTGAAGTGGGACAGACCAATAACAGCTGTCACTAATTGCCATTCCCCTTGGGCAGCCCTTAGAAACATCATAAGTGGCTTGAATTGCTTTATTGATATTTATTCTGCCTTCACCCTTGGTGATTTATACAAATAAGAGATTGGAAGAAGGAAGGCAGGAAGAGAAGCAGTAGCAGGAGGGAAGAGGAGGGTAATTAGTGCTGTGAGGATTCAGAAGATCAGTAGGGTCCTAGTGATGAGGGAAAAGACAAGAGGAAAGAAAGGGACTGACATGCATTTAGTATTTCAAGCACAGAAAGGTTCTTGCAGCCAGGGATGCTGAAGCGAGACTTGCTTATTATTATGACTATGACAAAGCAGAAAAAAAATGGAACACACATTGATTAAAGCAGCAGGCATCTCCCTTGGATGCTGAGACTCAGCAAGGGGCTGCAGCTTCCCAAGGAGGCAAGCATTTAGATTTCAGCTATTCCGAGACAGGGACCATATGCTGGGGCCATCTGGAGACCGCTTTATTTGATGGATGTCAGATGCCTCCAAAGGCACCAGGGGAGGGAGATGAAATATTGGTAACTGATTGATGCTGAGGGCACTTAACTAAAGATGACCCCACTTCTACACAATTCACACCTGCTCCACAGGAAAAGCTCAGAAATTGTCTTCCCAGTGGAGATGATCACTTCTATGGCTTCCAGAAGGCAGTGGCTCCTGACGAAGCTTGCAGCCATCATCTAACTGGCACAGCTGGTGAACTCAGTGGGATGGCCCTAAGTGTGCTCAGCCAGCACTCAACAGCTGATCTGTGGCACCAGCTGGAGTGTCCCATTCAGCACCAGACCTGAATCATCCCTGCACCATCAAAAGATGTGTTGTGTCAATGGATGAAGCCCACAATGCAAAGGCCTCCATGCTTTCAGAGGCTGCCCTGCCCGTTCAGCATCTCTTGAGAAGCCTTGCCAGGAAGGAAGCTCTACTGGAGCACCATCACAGTGCAATACAAGACGCAGAGGAGAGGACACTCATACAGCAACTCCTGGCTGACAGCTCTGCAGCAAACCTTATGAGGGACATTTTTCTTTCATCCCCACAAGACAGGAAGCCAAGGCCCTGATTTGGACAGGTCAGATAGAAAAGCAAAAGGCATGTCCTTGTCCAAGTCCCGGCAAGCCCCTGTTTTGGAGTTAAAAAAACAAAAATTAATTGCAGCAAAAAACACCACCAAAAAAAACCCCAAAACTCAGACACTCTTGAAGGCAGGCAGTGTTTCTCTGTGTGAATATGCTTTACAACTAGCAGACACCAGAAAAATTTAATTTACAAAGACCAGCAGGTAGAAATCCACCTGCCACACTACAACCAGGACTTTCGTTGAGACTTGTGCAGAGAATTGGGGTTTGTCTTGCACCGACAGCAGGTGAAAAAAAAGCAGAATTCTCTGATTGTCTCTGTGCAAGCAGAGAACAAGCAAAAGAACCTAATAAACACATCTCTAAGAGCAGCTTTCAGAGAGCAGCTCACTAGACCACCCTGCACTTTGTCTCTGCCTGAAAAAACAACAGCAATCACTTTCTTCCACAGCATTCAACACCAGAGCTTGGGAAATCATCTGAATACAAATGCTCACTATCCTCAGAATGTGGATTTTGCATCCAAGGGCAGAGTGTAAAACATGCTTTTACAGCTCTGCCTAACAACCTCCCACCAACCCAATACACAGTTTCAGAAGTTTCAGATTATGGTGCATGGTTTGCTGAATTATAACCCCAGGGCTTGGCCTTGGGATGCTGTCCTGCTTTGTGCTCTGCTTCTCAGGGAGAACCCTGAGAACCCTTTCAGAGGAAGATGTGAGGCTGTCAGCACCCTCACTGCCACAGCCTGAGCCTCAGACAGGCTTTGCTCACTGCTTGGGGGTGCATGGTTCCAATCTCCCCAGTGTGATCCAGGGAGCTGTCTGGCAAACCCCAATTTCTCATCCATCACCAAACAGTGAGCATGAGTCCTTTGTGAGGGCAAACAGATTCAGGTGATGGAGCTGTGACAGTCATCACTGGCTGAGAGCTGTCCTCTGCTCTGCAATCTCTTAGGAGTATACCTCTGGAAAGAATGTGGAGGCAGCCCCCCCGCTGTTGGGGGACTTTGCCATTTATTGTTTGCCCGCAGAGGAGCTCAGATAACTGCAGTGACAGTCAGGTGTCCTGGAGTTGGAGGGATTTGAAAAAGAACAGGTTACATCCCACTGAATGTCTCCATTAGCAGGCAGCAAAACAGTTTATACCCCTTTATACATCTGGAGCTCAAAGTAGAAGAGAGTAAAAGCAGAGCAAAAGAGTCCTTCCAGTCCTCATCCCCACTCAGGCTGCAGCTTGTGCTTTGCATCTCCAACACAGACAAGGACTGGGATTTGGTTAAGTCAAGGGAGAAGAAAGTACAGAGAAAGGGTTATAAATATGCATCAGTGTCTCAAGGCTGGAGATCAAGGGCAATTTTATGAGAAAATCATTTTAGAATAAAAAAAAGTGGTGGTGAGGATGTATGTGAATGTGTAAAGCCTCTTAATCGCAAAGGAACAATCCCATCCTTCCTCCAGGATAGGAGGAACAGAAAACGTTAGCTGCTACCTGACACAGGAGCTTTGGAGGCTTAAACCTCCCTTTGCCCTCTCAAGTAGCTTTTGGGATGGAGGATGTCTTTAGCATGCAATTATGCCTCTGGTAAAATCAAAGGAATCTACTTCAGTTTCTGACAAACCAGAGCAGTAGCACAGGTTTGGATTTAGGTGCATGTTGCTGTCAGGTACCACAGTCCCCTGCTGAGCATGAAAACCAACAATTCATCAGTAAGTGAAGGCTCCAGAGACCCCAGTGCTAGAAGTGAGGAGGTATTGATGCACTGAGACCTGACCAACCTCGATACTCCAAAACAGGGACTTCAGGTTTAGAAAAACTGACAAGTAAAATGCATAGCAACAGTCTTTGTGGGATAATTTACTTGAACAGACTTTTGGTTGGTCAGCAGATCAGATGGTGATTTATTGCCCCTTGGCCTAGGAAACAAAGAATCAGCACAAAAGGTGTAAACTGATAGTAGTGCTTAGACTTAATCTACTATCAGAACAGAGAAACATTACTCCACTTGCCAGAAATATTCCACTTGGTGACACCAGTTACCACAAAACACATCAGATAAACTTTGCAACATCAGCTTACCTCTTCAGAAGAGGCAGACAGACCACT
Source organism: Anthoscopus minutus (assembly GCA_013399455.1). Taxonomy (NCBI): domain Eukaryota; kingdom Metazoa; phylum Chordata; class Aves; order Passeriformes; family Paridae; genus Anthoscopus; species Anthoscopus minutus. The sequence goes on from VWYI01044903.1 coordinate 946,435, forward strand.
GCAATGCACAGGAGGCAATGCAGAACATCCAGAGGTGCTGCACTCATTTCCATGGTGCTGGAACTGATAACTCCTCTAGCTCAGCATTATGAGCCATGGTGAGTCAGTGCTCAGCTTTATCTTTGCAAGTAGTTTCTGCATACTTAAAAGACAACTAGCTTGGAGGAATGCAGGAGGAAAATTAAGGCACAGGACAGAACTCTGGCTCAGCCAGGAACTCTACCCATACTATATTTGCTCAACCACACATGGCATCAAGGCGTAGCACTCACCAGTCTCAGTGAATTTTTGACAAATTTGGGTCTTGGATTTCTTACAAATTCCTCTCCAGCAGCACTTGGACCAGGTGAGACCACACACACACAGCAGCAGCTCAAGGAGGGTCAAGAAGCTGCAGTTCTCCAGCTGAATTGTGACCCCTTAACTATCCACATGAGCCATCCGCTCCTGAGCACATGTGGCTTGTACCTGGGCCCGTGTGTTAAAACAAATAGGATCTGTCTCTCTTCTGCAACTTCCATTCATCCAGACACTTCAAACAGTGCATCTGGTCTTCCTCACATTGCAAGGAGAGCCATTAAGTTCAGTAGGTGCAGCAAAAAAGTCCATTAAAGCTTACTGTGTACCATTGTTGCCATTAGTGGGAGGTAAACTGAGACACAGAAGGACACATTTTCCTCCAAGGTCATACAGTAAATCTACTGCAGAGCAGAAACAGAAATCAGTGCTTCTCATTTCCAGCCCAGGCTCTGACCATAATTACAAGTGAGAGATGAAATCTGGCTCCCATTCTAGAGGTTGGGGAAGTTCAGGACCCTGAATCTATTCTTGGCTTTTGCTTCCCGCTTCAACGTGTGACTTTGAATAGGTCAGATTTTGATGCCTGTGCATTTGGAGTGACTGGTCATGCTTAGGTTCCCATATATGCAAGATGTATCCATTAATACTGGGTTAGGCAGTTTGTATGCAAATAAAAGCACTTTGTGCACACGGGGTCTCATTTTGATGCTGTCACCTTCTGGTGACAACTACTTCTTTGTCTGCTGCACCACAGCAGAGAGCAGTAACAGTCCTGTCCCTCCCATGGCAGATACCCTGATGACAGAGGGGAGTTCAGGCAAACCAGGAAACCTCAAGAACACAAATCCCCTTTATCCTCTCACTGTGCATCAGGGAACATGCACACTAACGCAAGGAACACCTCCCATCCCTACACAGCTGACCTGCCACAAGCCATCTCCCTCCCTGTGAGAGGCTGCAGACTCCAAAGGGTCCCCCCTGCTCGACCAGGGGCACTTCTGGTCTCACCAAGAGTCATTTAGGCAAAAATGTCACTGTTGCAAAACACCAGCTCATTCAGACTAAATTGTTTCAGTGGAATTACTGTTAAAAACAGAGCTTACAGTTTAAACAAAACACTGCAGAACAACAAAACCACATACAAAAACAAAAAGCTGCAATAGACAAAAAAAACCAAACAAAAAATCAAACAAAAAAATTCCGAGAAAATAGGAAGAAGTGATCCTTGAGTCTCCTCCTGCAGCACTGCATGTTCAGAGTCGTGCTCTGCCCAGCTTGGAGCAGTGCTCAGATGCAACATTCACACATCCTTTCCTCAGGTCTTTATACAGAAGCATTTACAGACAGCACACCCCAAATCCTGACAGATTTTTACCTTTTTGCAAGACAGCCCTCATGTTTCCTGGCCACACAGGAGGTCAGCTCAGCAGCTCTGCAGCAGGCAGCACCGCGAGCGCCAGACGCCGGCAGCACCAGGGGCCGGGCACAAGTGCAGCCACCCTTCTGTGAGACCTGTTCCAAAAGCTCAGGAGGTCACATAGGTGTCCCTGAGAGACAATGATCAGCATGAACTCTTGTTTCCAAGGAACCTGAACTTGTCCTCACAGCAAGGATAAGGCAAAATTGGTAGATGTGGGTTTGAAGACATGGTTCTTCTTGACCTCAAATTCTGGAGGTACTCATTTTTCCAGCTGACTGCTGTATTTTCACAAAGCAAACTCTAGTTGAAATGAAGAGACTTTGGAGGATTCAACACTCTTAAAAGGCAGCATCAGAGAAACCTTGAGCCTGGCAATTTCATAATTTTGCCTTCAAACAACCCTTAGCGCTTTAACTTCATTTATAGTACTCAAAATTACAACAACCCCATTCACCCTGCCCAAAGCAGCACAGTGAGTGAATAAGGCCACTCTTATCTGTTTGGATCTTGTACCTTGCACAGACCAAGACATAGTCCTGAGTAAATCTTGATGAAAGCTGCAGTAGAAAAGCATTCAATCTTCATTTTAACATTTCTAGAGATGAAGAGGCCACCTTAATCCTCAGCAACAGATGCAGTTCCCATGGCTAATCAGCTCCACAGTTAAACCTGATTTTATTTCTGATCAGAATGTGCCCACCTTTCATTTCAAGCACTGGATCTTTCAGTACATTAAAAATTGTTCTCAATCTAGATACCAGAAAGATCAAATCAGTCTTCAATCTATCAGATTCCTGGAGCTTCTCATTATAAGTCATGCCTTATGATCATTCACATGCTATTCTCTGACACGTTTCCCCCTCCAATATCTTTTTTCTAATTACAGGTATCAGAAACTGCCTCAGGTATATTACAAGAGATCTCACCAGTGCTAATTTCAGAGAAAACATATTCACCTTCCTACTTCTCCAGATTTCTGTGCCTACCCTCCCACAGACAGCATTTGCTGTGCTCAGTTCCAAGCACAGAGCTCCCTGGGCGGGACTTGGCTGCTGGGGCAGCAGTTGCCCCATCACTCCCCCACCACAGGCACAAGGGATGGGAACACAGCCCTCAGGTCAAGTCCTGAGGGCTCTGTTTCACCTGACTAGTGAGTGAGTGGCCCTGTGACTTTGCATACTTTCTGCTTCCCATAAATAGGCCACCCTCTCAGTTCTCTGTGTCCGAATGCCTGCTTTTGCAAGTAACTCTTTTCAAACCTCTCCTTGTGCTAATTCACTGAGCAGCTCAATAGCTTTCCATGAAAGACCTGTCTTCATCTTCCTCACCCTTCCTCCAGGTCACCCATACTGAGCAGTAAACAGCCATGAGCTGACCTCAGACAGACCCCACTAAAAACCCCAAGAGCCAAATGTCCGGAACTGGAGTTTGCTACTCTAGCAGCCACATCATGGTCCCACTTGTAATTCTAAAGAATGGACTCCATTTCATAGATTAAGCTATTACTTTTCAAGACTGCCATAGTAATGATACTTAACATTCCTGGAGTAATTTACATTTTCAAAGCACTGCAAAAATGTTAATTAACAACATGCTTACACCAGCTTGGGAATCTAAAAAAGGCGGCTCTGCTGCTTCAGTCACATTCACTCATTCCACACAGGTACCAGAAATCATTTAACTCACATGTTCCTGGTAATCTTTTATTCTACCAATTATTTCAGCTTAATTTATGGTTCAGTAAGAAAGTGGAACTAAGGATATTAACATGAGCCTTAATAAATTCATGGAATTCTGGTTGTCTATTAAATGACCAAAGAAAAACTTGTATCACAAAAATACGTTTTTCATTGAATGTGTTGCACAGTACTATGTGCAACTACGGTTTTTTCAATAAAAATTCATTAATTTAAAGAAGTCTGACTTATAACTGGATCACAGCATTTCCAAAACTCACCCTATTTTCTTCTTGCACAATTCAGCTGTAACAACCTTTGAAACTCAATGTAATAGTGCTTTATATTGGAAGACACTGGCACGAATCCACAAAGGATCATCTATTTATAAGAAAAAACATCCAAAAGTACTGGCTGACACATTTTATGAAGAATAACACTCCTGCTTTAAGGAACAAGCCAAATATTGGAGGTTGGGAAGACAGTTTTCCTACAGAAGCATTGATGTGTGGCTGGTTTGTGAGAGGTCTGGTGAGGCACTGGCCCTTGGACACGGTCAGAGAGATAATGGATAAAACCAAGCATAAATCTCAGCTGCTGTGACAGCTTCCATTAGTTGGCACTTGCCAGACTCATAGTTGGATCTGAACTTCATAAACCCTTTAAGGTATTTGGATCCAAGTGTTTCTACATTCCTCAGCCTCTGTGAAGGTTGGCAGAGCTAAAGATGCACTTTAAGAATTGATGGTGCAAGAGTTGAAAATAAAATCACCAAAAACCATCCCCTGCCACAGATGTAGGAAAGGGTTGCCAGTAACTCTTGAAGCCTCATTTCATCCATCACTGAGAGCAATACACAACAGCAAGTCGCTTATGCAGTGCCCTGCTGAGCATCATCTGTTTACTGTGTATACTGCAATTTTTTTAAAATGTGTGAAAAATGAAAAACTATTTAAGTCCAAATGCTGAACTTGCAGACTCCAGCCTTATGCCAGACAAGATGTTGATCTTTAAGCCTATCAACCTGAAAGACTTTTATATTTAAAGTGGCTTTCTTGTATTGCAGTGTTCGGGTGAGATGGAGCCCATCTGGAGCAGGAGAAGAGCAGGGTCAGCTGCAAGCAGAGCTCTGCACAACAGAGACTAAAGCAGCTTGGCCCACTTAAACTCAGCAAAGAAGAATGCAAGAGGGAATATGGTCCTCCCTGAGGTATTTATAGGACAGCATTGGAGCCCAGTGCAGATAAATTTGGCCAAGGATATACATAACCTAGAAATCAGCAAGGTTTGATTGGCACAAGATGGCTTCAAAGCAGGTTCCCAGCAGGAGTATGGATTTTAAGAGTTCACTTGAAGTTCATGAACATGGTGTACAATGAGTTTTCAGCAAGGGGAGGAAGACAGGGCAGCTGGCCAGGGAGGTCTTTGCCCCTCCTTGGCTGGCATAATGTCAGGTTGTGAAGATGGAGGGCAATTTTAATCAGACCCTTCTTTATAAATGTTTTTATTTTTCCCCCTATGGCCCAGACACTGTCTAAACATTTTCTCTTGGTTTTGAAATACAAATACCTTGAGGTGAGATTCACATTGATGTTTCTCTCAAGATAATAACAGCTGCTCTCTATTAGTGTTTCTTACAGATTTAGTCTTGCTAAATGCTCAGTCAGCTCAGCATAGGTTTGACAGGAAAAAGAACAAACTAGGAACTCAGGAATTTGTTTAACAGCGGGCTAGAACCAGCTGCAAGTACAAGCCAGCACTGGAGACTTGCATGCATACATGCAAGAATAAGCTTTACTTATGTAAAAGCTCTGCTGTCTTCAGTCCTGTGCAGGGGGGAAAAAATAGCAACTGCATCTGTTGGCAGTATTTGCAGAGTCTGGACAAAATTCAGGCAGCAAGCAGCAAAGTAGCCACAGCTGAGGATGTCATCTGCATCAAGAGCACCTGCAACAGCATTTTGCTGCATGAATGAAGCAAAGACCCAGCCATGACACTGTCCCTGGCCATGGAGCACTTCACCTCTAACTCAGGTCAAATGCTAAAGCACCACTTCAGTCTAGTGAGAACTCCCCAGGCAGGAGAGGACACCAGCTCCGCGGTACCTGACAGACGTCTGGGCACACAGGCGGGCACAATTTCTACTTAAATGCCTGCAAAATAAGGGATCTTCCACTTGGAGACACACTTGCATGCTAGGATTATTCCCTGTGCTTCTTCAGAAAACAATTCCAAATGCCTGGATCTCAAAGTCCCAATATCCATTGCAGATGAGCTTGCTGCACAACAGGCTGCACTTACAGAGAACGTTTAAGACCACTGGGTTACTCCATCATTACTCTCCTTCAGAGAAGCCAGACTAGGACAAAACCAGGTTAACTGTGGACAGTGTAAACCAAGAAAGAAGTGTGCCTGGGATTTGTGCTGATAAACCAAAGTATCACCTATTCAGTCTGGAAAGAGATTTTTCTGGAAAAGCATCCAGGCAACATTATTTGGTTTTTCTGCCACTAGCCTGTGTTCCTTCCGACCATCCAGTCTGTCCCACTTCCCTAGGCAAGTTACAGTATAGGCAGAAAACTGGCTTTTCTGTCACATTTACAATGACCTAAAGAAAGCATGCTTGACCCCAGGCAGACTAACTTTTTCATAAAATACTCTCAACCATGCATCACAGCTATGACTTATTTATAAAGCATTCTTAATCTGACACGTTACCAGAATATGTTCCACTTATCCTGAAGTGTCTGTTTATTGGAAATCAATCCATATAATTGCCCTGTACACATCTATGGAAGTCACATCTATGGAATATCACACACCATGAGAGATCTGTGGCTTTACATGAACACCTACACATGGCCTAAGGAGAAAAAGAGAAGCAACCATGGGCATGACAAAGCTGTTGGGTAAGTACCTGAGGGATATGATGTTTCTCCTCAGTAGGAGCCTTGGGATGAGTTCACAATATGTATGGTTCAGCCACGGACTGAAAGGTTGTACATGCAGTGCTGGATCAGACCCACCCTCAACTGGGCCAGTTATCTAAACATTATATAATTACAGTATTACTTTACAAAAGTCTTTATATGCTTGGCTTCACTGGCCCTTTGTTTTTCCTCATTGTCCTGTGTACACACTGTAGCTCTTGATGCTGTAAGAACAAGTAGGTCAGAGAAGATGGGTATGCAATGAGGAAAAAAGTCTGAGTTTGCATCGCCCATGAGTAAAACCTCCATTAAACCAGTGAGATTGCCTAGGACATGCACCATGATGACTCAAGGGCATTACCAAGCCATTTTTTGGGCACACTAAAACATGCCTGTCTATCGTCCTCCCTGCCTCATCCTCAGGCTCACCAGCAATGCTGGCACTGGCTACCTGTCCTGGCAGGAAAGGATTGTCTCATGAACAGTCCCCCAACATCTGCAACTGCACAGCCTCTGGTGGTTACAGGATTTTGTGACACAGAGCTTGAGAAACCCTAAATGCTTTTGTGGTTTTCATGGGCTCATAAAATGCAACAATTAAACAGGAGAGCAGATACCTCCCAACATCCTGCTGGAGAGCTAGAATTATCAGTTTCAGGGAAGTTTTCCATCTGTTTCTCCTTTTACCTCTTCCAACACAGAAGTCTCTTTAGCTGCATTAGAAATGGACTTCTGTTTCTCCTCCTCCAGACAATTTCTCCAAACTTTCCTAGCAGTCAGAAGTAGTGACAAGTATATCAAAAACCCTGGTAGGTATTTGAAAGAATAACAGGGGGAAAACTTTGCAGATACCCAACAGCATCCAGACCTGAGCAGGTGGTCCTGAGCTCACAGGGAAAACCTTGAAACTAAAAACATGTGTGCCCTCGGCTTCAGTGTGCCCCTGCTCTGCCAACATGATCTAGAAATGTGACATTCAGGAGGACTGTCAGGGCTTGAAACTACCATCAAATTATAATAAGTGGGCCACCACAAACCTGCAAACTTGTACTAACAGCACCAGCAGAAAGATGCTTTTGTCAAGATACATTAGAGGATGGTGTGGGGGAAAGGACAGGGCTTCTGAACGCTGGTATCTTCTTCCAGTAAACCTGTGACATGCCTGAGAATCCTGGAAGAAAAATCACCCTTGTTTTTTCATGAAGTTGTGGATATGTTTATCACAGCAATGAGGCCTGCCAAGACCACAGAGGGAACACAGCTGAACTTGGCAAAAGGCAGCTCATATCAAGCTCCCTTTTTACCATGTCATTAGAAGGCTGGCTCTGCAACACAGAGAGCATCCAGCAATCAGTATGAGATGGGATGATAAGTAGGAGAGCAGCAGCTGGTATCAGAGAGGTTCAAGCACTCTGAGATCTTTCAGTCCTGAGCCATCACACCCACAGCAAAGGATTTTCAGCTGCTGTCACACCTCCTCCTGGGTGGGCTTGTGGTGTTGACCTGATGAAGAAAGCCAGGAAGCTCGAGGGCCTTTCATCTTCAACTGCCCAAGCAGCATAGAATGAACAACTCATTTATACAGTTTTGAGCCCTTCTGGCCCTTGCCATAGGCAGAGCTTCCTCCACAGTCACCTGAAATCAAGAACCACTACTGAACAAACTGTCTATGCCAACTGAGTTATGGTTTCACCCATCAAGGACAGGACCAAGGAACCCAAACACCACTAAACCCACTCTGAATCACCAAGGCTCAGGGCTGCAAATAATTATTATATTTGCCTTGGCTTGGCCTCATGTGGGGTCAGCCAGAGACTTTTACCCTGTGTTTCTTCCTGCCCTTCTCAAGAAAAAAAAAGAAAAATTCCTTACAATGATTAGTTGTCCTCCTCAGCAGTAATTAATTATCCACAAGTAGTGAACTGAAATGACAGTGATATTTTTGCTTAAATCCTCAGGGGAAAATCAGGTTGTCTTGCCATGCTCTCTAAACTTGACATAAAGTTAAAAATAGGAAGTTTAATATGCAGTCTGCAGGACTTTTTCTGCCTGTAAGGCAATCCCAAGGGATGTTTCAGTTCAACTACAAGCTCACCAAGTCCCGCTGTCCTAGAGAAGGCAGTGACATTTATTTCCCTCTTAGGCAGCTCAGGCTCAGTGAAACACTAGCAAGAACTAAAAAAACTTGTCAATTAATACAGCTGAAGATAATTTACAGGAAAAGCTTTTAAACATGTTAATCTCCAGTGAAGCCTACTTAGAGCTACGTGACAGAAACAGCATGAGGAAAAGCAGAGATTTTGGCTTCCAGTGACTGGGAGCAGATGTCATACCTACAGATGAGTGGCAACTGGGTGGGTGAGGACACACACAAATACGTGTTTCTGCTGTGTAAGTAGCCAAGGTGGGTTGGAAGCTGTAACTTGGGGAGTAAATTTGGTTTAAGGTGGCTTTCCAGCTTACGTTTCTGGTCTTGATGTAGATCCATGTTTGTTATGTTTCCCACAGTGATCAAAATTAATACATTTAATAAATATTTTGGTTAATTCATATCAGTTCTTCATTCAAAGTTAAAAGTTGTTACAAGCTCATTTTATCGCGTTTTTTTGTAAAGAAGTATGAAATTCCCTATTTTCTTCTGTTTCATTAATGAAGCAATATCTTGGAGTAAGAACAAGAAAATCCCCAAAGGCTTAGTCTAATTTCCCTCCCTGGTGAACTGACAGTGCATTTCCCTAGTACAATTCTAATGAGAAAGAAACCACTGAAAGTGAACCAAGCCTTCACTCAGCATAGAGTCCCAATGTGCTGTAAAAGCCAGGCTGGTTGTCAGGTGTTCTTTAAAGAACTAGGAGTTTATTTAGGCAAGATCTATTTTCAGAAAAGAGGAAAACAACTCTCTCTTTCTAGATCATCTTCAGTAAGAGCACCTCTGTCTCCTTGGAGTTTGCAGAGCTCTGCCAGAGAAACCCAAGCTCTGCCCTGGGCAGGCTCCCCAGGCACAGATCAGTGGCACCACAACCCCCAACTCCTTTTGGGAGACTAGCTCACATCTGGCAGGGTTTGTCACAACTCTCATGACTTTTGCCCTGACTTAGCAGGTCCAGGAAAAGCTGACCCATTGGCCAAACCTACAGCACTGTGCTGATTTAATAAGCCCTCCCAGAATGTGGAACAAACAAGAAATACAGTATAAAGACCACCAGCTGAGGTTTGGAAACTCTCTAGCAGCCAGGCTCTTGTCTTTTGCTTGGAGAGAGGTTCTGGTGGATTTTTGGGTTTTTTTATTTAGTGGGGGTTTTTTTCTTTCTATCATTCACAGTGTCCTATATTCCCATCACACTCGACCACAACTCTTTAGGGCCATTACATAAATTGTTTCCATAGCTCTCTAAGTTTGTATGTGTAGCCATTCCAAGTAAAAATTCTCCCAACTCCTTTAAGGAAAAGGTCTTCCTGGCACAGCCATACAGATAATTCTCCCACCCAGCTTTCCCTAGTCCACTTCTGGATGTGACAAGGGTGTTGCTACAAGCTAACACTGATCTTCTCTGTCGCATCTGCAGCAGCTCTGCTTTGTCAGAGAGAAAAAACACAGCCACACTTTTTGATCCTGCCACAGGGCTTGGATATGCTTGCTTGAAAAACATGGCTGGCCCTGCACGGTCTGGTTAAAAGCCTGCCTATAATCCCAGGCTCTGGGCAAGCTTGGTTTAAACCACAGCAGGCAGTTGGCAATGTTTATTTCCCTGGGAGGATGGGACCCCAGCCCCTGAGTGCAGCACCCAGCGACATGCTGTCCCAAACGCTGCTCCCATGGGAGTGCTGGAGCTGCTCCAGCGCCCATGGTGTGTGCCTGGGGCACGCTGCAGTGCCAGCACACCATTTATGCAACAGCAAAACTGACCCAAACACAGCCCCCGGCCACGGCCAAGTGCTGCCCTCTCTCTCCCCTCACCTTGCTCAGCTTCCAGATGCATTACTGGCAAACCCACAAGGCGGCTGCAGCCTCTTGGAGCAGAGCCCTTCAATCAGCCCCATTCCCTACCTTGTGCTGCCCTGTTCTCTGCATTACCTCCCTTTCTGGAAACACAGGGTTACAGATTTTACCTGTGCTTTCAGATTGGTTTTCTGCCCCCTAAAAAGCTGTGGTGGGAGGCATAAGCCTTGAGCTGAACTTTACTGCCTAATGTATGCTAAATGAATTGTCTGTGCGTCCCCTTTTGCTTCATGTGAAAACACTACTATGCTCACAGCTCACAGCCAACTTGGTTGGCTTTGTTTAATCTGCTTAATGAATTGATGTGTAACAGAAATTTTGTGCCCACAGATGAGAAATAAATCTCTTACTAATCAAAAAGCTTACAACCCCACAAAGCTTTTTAATACATGCCTTTCCAGGGCCATCATACTGTCACTACTAAAACCATTTCAAGTGATAAATAAGAGGCTTTTTTTTTGTTTCAGTTACATGCTAAGGCATTAATCATGAGCAAAAGAAAAAGATCAATTTTGCAAAAGAAAGTGACTTATATTATGCTTAAATAGCTCTGCTTGTGATACAAACACCAGGCCAGTGCAAAAGCTGTGTCTTAGTACAAATGGCACTTTGCTTTTACATCCAGGAGATTTAGGCTACATAGCACAAATGCAAATAAACATGCAGGACCACCTCTTAGTAGGTGGCATCTGTAACAGAGGCAGAGAGATCTGTATTCCAGAAATAGACACTCAGCACCTTGACCACATGCAGCCTGGAAACCTTAAATAAATAATCAAATTCCAGCCCATATTTCAAACCTGCTGAACCCCCAGATCCCCAAAGTCCCTGCATCTGCTGCTGGAGGTACCTTGCATTCTCACAGCCTTTTGCAGGGAGAATGACAACAAACCTCATACACAGCTCAGACCACTGGCTACTTTTGAAAACCTCCTTGCAAGACACTCCCTGCAGGTTGTTGCCCACACAGGAGCTTGGCAGAATGAAATCCTTGAACCAGCCAGAAACTGCTGTTGTCCCTCAGAAGCACAACAGCAGCACTGCATCATTTACTACAGATTTCCTGCAGCCACTGCCAAATATGGCACTTTGGGGACATTTATTTTAAGCATCATTGTTCTCTGTGCATTAACATATGCTCCATTCAAACCCTTTATTCATCATTGCCAGATATGATGAGCCTTGTTACAGCCCCAATTAAAGAGTTTTGAAAGCACTGCCTTAATTTATAACCAGGAGAAGAAAAACAGATTTAATAAATATAAGGAACCTGAAACCAGTCAAAATTCATTTCCTGATAAGCATATCTGACTTGGCTTTTAGCTCTGCAAGAAAACACCAAGTCCCTCACAGGACTGTGCTGAGGAGCTGAGATGGGACAGCTCCTATTGCTGCTCTCCCAGGAAGGGACTTGAACTCTCCCTGGATTCTCTGGGCATCCTCACCATTCCTCATGTCTGCAAGAGGAAGCTTCATCAAGCCATCTTTTCTTGAGGGCAGATGAGCTTGCTGATGTTTGTGTGGCAGTAAATCCTCAAGAGAGGCAATACCATTTTAAATTGCTAGAAGCGTTAAGGCTCCAGGCAATCCAAGTTATTTTAACAGCTAGACCAAAATTACTAGAGAAAATTGAGGCACAGGACATCCTCCCTTTACCAGTGCAGCCTCCAGCAGTTTTAAGTTCAGTAACATGAAGTCTTCCTGAAAAACTCACATTCACAGGATCCAAGTGCCTCACCTCAGGTCAGTTGCCAAATTTCACTGACAGCCCTGGGACTCATCACCCTGAGTGACAGGTCCAAATTTTGCACACTATTCCATTTGTGTGCACATGAAAAGCCCCATAAACCACCACAGCTAATAATCAGCCTAAAGGAGGGAAATCTACTTAATAGCACATTAAAAAGTTAAATTCCATTATTAATGAAAATATCTCCAGCAGAGTAATTATGCAGCACCCTTAGAGAAAGCTGCCAGGAGAACGGAGCACAAGCAGAAGCAGAGCTGGCAACAGGGTGTCTGCATATGGACTGGCTGAGCTGCTGCCATCCTGCACCACCTGAAAACTCCCCAGGTAGAAAATACAATTGCAAACATCCCTTTTGTAGCTAATTACTGATCTGCAGCAGCAGCCCAATAAAAAGCCTTGTGTAGAGGAAGAAAAAGAGACACTTGGTGCTTATGGAATTGATATTCTCCACTCTGGGGGAACGTGCGATAAATAAGCCAATTTCATGCAGAAGCCTTAGTGCTGAGGAAGAAAAATTCCACAGTAGAGGCTGGAAAATGATTTGAGGTTAATTAACATCCATGAGTCAAAGCTTGCCTGGCAGCATGAGCAGGGGAGATGGCCCAGCCTCCCCGAGTTCAGCCAGAGCACTGCACTGCAGACCTCCACTACCTGCCAAGCCCTGCACTGAAGCAGCATACACATGGAAATCCTAAGCAATCCTGGAAAATCCTGGAAATCCTTTTGTGGAGAAAAGGGAAACAGTGGACATATCTAGTGGAACATGTAAACAGTACTTTGCACAGTGTGTTAATTTCACAATTAAATGTTTTTAGAACTAGTGACTGGTGACACCATGTGTTTCCTCTTCTCTTCCGTCTTTCTTGAGCGTCCAGGCAAAACTAAAGGCGCAATAATCAGGTGCTAAAAGCATAAATTCTCACTATGGGTCTAGAAGAAAGAAAAGTGATGCTTATGTGGGACAATGACAGATCAAGAAATAACTGGCTTTAAGCAGTTGTCACAAAACCCCTCTGAGCAAGGTATAATAAAAGCTGGCTTTGCAGTTGTTTGATTTTCACGCTAATGAACAAATTAAATTTTATTTCTATCATCTTTAACACTCAGAGTGGCAGGCAGCTGAGGAAGCACTTGCTTTTTCAATGCATCAGCTTATAAGCATGTATGCAATTTTTATGGCTAAGCATTATGTCTCCTACTGTTACTTGTGATCCAGACCAGCTTCGTGTTTTTCCTCTCTCGATGTGAAGTCTAGCTTTAAGGAGTTTTTGTTGAGCAGGTTGTGAACAAAATTGAAATAACCACAGCAAATTAATTGGCAGAAACAGAAAAGCTCCCTGGGGTGCTACAAAATGATGAAGAGACTACAAAACTTCCTAGAAGACAATAAACATGACCAGGCATTCCTCAGCGTTGTATCCTATAAAGGTGGTTGTGAAAGCTGCAGTCCTGCAGGTTTTCAGTCTGACCTTTGTACAAGTGCAAAAATAAAGAGGTGGGCATAGAGAAACCATTCCAGGAGAACCACCGCCATCCTGCACAATGACTCCCATTGTGCAGCAGCCCTTGGAGTCACCTGGCACCCACTCTGCTGACATGCAGACACTGATCTCTGACCCAACAATGTTTCCCTGAAATGGCTCCAGCACCAGCAAGGTGCGATCAGGGTGATTCAGGTCTCTGTTTCTCTCAAGATGACCCCTGAAATGCTTAGCTCGTGATGTTATTAGCATCAGCAAGCAAGGAAGCCAGCCAAGAGCAAAATGTATTTTATCTTTCCATCAGCAGTTGAAGTGAGCCAGCGTTCAACAGCACAGTGTGCCAGTATTTCTTCGAACGCCAAATCCATCCTCCAAGCTCCGCCTGCAGAGGGAACAGGCTGAACATCACAGCTTCTACATTTCAACTTCAAGGCAGATATTGCCTCTACATTACATGCACAGATAAAGTTTGCCTACTCTGGGCCAATTTTCACCATCAAGAAGACAAGAACGGGCTACTCAAATCAAATTCAGACAGACCAAGAGGGAGCCTGAGCCTGCCCAAGTCTCTCTGTGATGGTTTAACCCAGATGAACAAACATCAGGCCAGCCCCAGCTACATGCAGTGTTTGCAATCTGGAGAGACAAAAGCACAATCTCACTGCTTCAGAAAGCTAATATGCTCTTCAGAAAAAAATATCCCAAAAAGAAACAAGCAATCTTCATAAAAATAGTTGAAATTGGGATTTCTGGATTCTTTTCCAACCCATGGGATAGCAGAGGACATGGAAAGGACTCCTCTAGGTATGTGGGTACACCAGTGAGACCGTGATCATCTGTCACAAACAGACTGATCCAGAGGCTGCTTCTGCTGAGCAATGCACAGACCCCAAACCCACCTCTATCTGGTCCCTATGGGGCAGTGCAGTTGAGGAGAGAATGTCTCATGGAAGTTATCTCCCATGGCTGTAAGGCCTTCAAACTGACAGGCACCCTTTATAAACAGCTCTGGCAACACTTACTGGCAACACTCTCCTCCCAAAAGCCCTGACACATTTACTGGCCTGGAGCAAAGCGGATCCAGAGGAGCACTCCAGCACCTGAGACAGGAAATATTCCCACTGCAGCCATCAAAGACACAGATGTGCTGTGCCTGGCAGCCTGCAGCAGTCCAAGCAGAGGGGCAGCATCTTGCACACACACTGAAGGAGAAGCAGGAGAGTCCTCCACAGGTTACATGCTCTAAGAAGTCTATGCAGGCAGCCCTCAGGCACTGCACACTTCAGCCACAATGATCTTTAAACCTTTAAACACACACCTGAAGTGCTGCTGCTAGGAGGCTACAGGCCATGTATCATGCACCAAATGGCTCAGTAGCCTTTCTGTCTCAATAGAACTGTCCCTTCATGTTGTAAGAGCAAAAGTCAGGTAATGCAGGTCTTTTTGAGTGCTTATAGTCTGCAATAAAGGTCCCTATTGATGAACCACAGATACTGAACAAAACATAGCATAATAGCCACGTCCATTCCCAAAGAAAAACAAAGACTTTCATTTCTGCAAAAAGTACTGAAAGCTGTTCATTTAGGAGGCTTATTTTGTTTAGAAAGCCTGCTTTTAGCTTTTCCAGACTTCTCAGCTGTAGTACTTTAATTAGTTTAGCTCAACCAGCAAAGAGCAGGAGTTGAGCAACAAGGGTCTGCACATAAAAGCATTTGAAATCTCTGGCTGGCTAATACAGTCTAAATATACACTGCAATCTGCCTGTCAGACTTATTAGAGGGCAGCATTGTGTTCTGTATACTACATTACTATTATTGTGTTTTCCAGGAGAATGAGTTATCCATTGATAATGATTTCATGTGGGTAAATGAGGCTGCTAGGTTTGGTTCATTAGCATCTTCTCTGCAGCCACCAGCATTTAAATTAGACATTCCCCTGGATCATACAAAGGAACAAGTGTTTACTCAAGTGTTTCACCAGCTTGTCAACACAACAACCTCTCCTAAATCCCACACTTTGCTGGGGATTTTGAAAGCTACAGACACAGGTACCTCAGAACTGAGCAGCTCCTGACAGAGATGGAATTCCATCCCCACATTCTCATGTCAGGAGATACCCTGATACAACCTCTGAAGCAGACCAAAACTAATATTAAGGAGTGTTTTGTGTGCAAGCTGCCACACTAACTGCCCTGTGAGCACTTCTGGGATTTCCCACCAAAATCTCACACTTACTTCTGCTCTCAGACACAGTCCAGGGTCTGGCACAGCTCCTGCTGCCCTGCTTGGAGCTCACTTTGGTCAGCAGGGCAGGGCTGTGGGGAAGCCTCCCAGGCCACAAGGAGCACAGTTCTGGGATGCTCAGGGCTGACATTACCTTTGCAGCCTCCTGAACTACTAGCCTCCCTCCAGCATCCAAACTTGGTTATTTCTACTGCCCCAAAACCTCCACACAGCCAACAGCACAAGGTGAGATGCAGGCAGTGCTCAGCATATGAAACATTGCAGGCAAACTCAGAGCAGAGAGGGAAAGAAAAAATGGATTTATCTCTTCTGATGGCTTGGCTGGCAGTAGGGAGAAGAGAGGGAGGATCCTTCTGCTCAGGCTTTGTCCCCATCTCCAAGACTTCCTCCACATTGAGTCATTCACACTTGAATAAAGCAACATTGAAGTCAGTGATAGGACTGGTTAGGGAGAAGGGAGAACTTTGTGACAGGATGTGACATGGTGCAAAACCACATGTGAGATCAAACGGGCTGCTGCTGGGAACAGGAACATGAGCATATGGCAAAATCCAGCTCCTGGAATGATTTATTAGACAAAAATAATTTTAAAAGTTGCTTTAAAGTCAGCACTTGGATGCCCTTCTGCTCTCTTAGTGAGGCAGTTAGCTGGCTATAGCACTAGATTATAAAACTTAATTCCTTTCACATACAGAACACATGAAATAGTGCTAGTTGTGACTCCAAAGGCCCCTTCCAATATCTGATTGGGTAAGTAGCTGGCGTATTCCCAAGGAAAGTTTATTTCACCAGTGCTCCCCATGTTATCAGCTAATTATAGGAGCACTGCAGCCACCTGTGGTGTCATGGTAATTGTGGCTGGTGTGCACAAAGCACGTAAGGAGCAATTGCCATAAAACTGCTTTTCACTACCACTTCACAGGAAAGGTTCCCAGAGCACTGCAGTTATTTGCACCTTCACGGCTCCACAATTTATCAGTCATTTCACAGTCATGGAAATCCAGGCAGAGATGAAGTGAGGCAGGCATGAAAGACTCAGGAGAACTCCCCTTTTCCAGAGAGGGGTTCATTCCTGCTTGGACAGAGCACTAAGTCAGCTCTCAAACTCCACTAGCATCAAAAAGAGAGTTGGGCTACAAATTACATGCAAATCAGTTGGTCTTTAATTCTTAAAAATGTCTTAGAACAGACTGAAAACCCCTATATTTAAAGGTTTAAGCTTTAGAAACAACTTCAGAGACAGGACAGGGAGGCTCTGTACACAGGTCCATATATCTAATAAGACAATAATTAAACATCTCATTTTCTAATCATGTTTCTGATCTGCTGAGCAGTGCTCTGGGTTAAAAGCACCCTCAAGCCTACAGATGCAAAATAAAACCTGCTTAGTATAGACACCAGCTCTTCAATTCTGCCAGCAACAGTGAGGACAGGTGTCTGTTCTATATAGAAGCTATGCTTCTAGTTCAAGGATCCACCTTCTCCAACAGATTTAGATCTTCTCCAAGAACACTTGGCTTCAACTCCAAGCTGAATCCTGAGTTTTCCAAAAATTACAGCATTGATTAGATTTATGAGATGATTAAGAGGCTTTCCAAGTCCAAGTTTCAGGTAGTTAGGCTATAACAGGCTGTTCCACTACGAGCCCCTGAAGGCAGAGCCAGTTTCAGGTCTAGTTTCCAAGAACAGCGTGTACTCTGAAGACATGCTGCAAGGTGTGCCTGCCACAGCACCTTCAGGAAGCCACACCTGCAGTCACATGCCATCAGCTGCTGTGGGGCTGATGGACCTGACCCTGAGCTCTTACATGGCTGCAGCCACTGCAGCATCTCTGACTCCCATCTCTCAACATTATCTATGAAGCAGCCAAAGAAACCTCAGCACCTGCCACAGTGACTGACTCACACAACTGGACCATCCCAGCCTCAGCAAGATGTGCCCTCACACTGCACCAAAAGCCTACCTGGGGATGTATCAGAGCCAGGCAAGAAAGCCTCAAAGCTCAGAACTAGGGACAGATTGCAGGTTAAGCAAGGACTGAGTAAAACTCAGCACAGACTTAACAAAGCCTGAAAACCTCTTTGTGGCCCTAACCAGGCCCCTGAGCTGTTGCTGCTGCCACAAGCTGTGATAGAATAAACTGAGCTGAGGCACCATGATGATGCAGGGTAAAACCAGACCCTCAGCTGCACCAGCACCAGAAAACCCTCCCTCCTTTGGCTACAAGTGGCTCTGAAAAAGTAATTCGTTTTCCCAGTTAATAGAAAAGTGAATAACTGTATGCACAATTACAGCCTTGCTATAGACACTGTGATCTGAATGAGGGAAAGGAGAAGTTGAAAAGGGATTTGTTTACAATTTTAATTGTTCTCTGCCCTGACTTTGCTCAAGCAACTACAATTATTAATCTGTAAATTCAACATCAAAAGCTGAGATAACAAAATAGAGGCAATGTCAGATGGAAAAAATAATCTCATTTTTATATTACATTGCTTTTATTTCCAGCTGAGATAGCTTTATTTCTGAGCTGATATTACAAACATACATATTTTAAGTAAGTCCCGCTGGCTACACATGCCATCAGCAGAGTGCAGCATAGCAAAAAATAATTGAAGTAATTGT
The DNA here is from genome assembly GCA_013399455.1 of Anthoscopus minutus. Lineage (NCBI taxonomy): Eukaryota > Metazoa > Chordata > Aves > Passeriformes > Paridae > Anthoscopus > Anthoscopus minutus. The sequence goes on from VWYI01044903.1 coordinate 964,857, forward strand.
TTTTAAGGACAAAGTATATTCCCTTTAGCCAAGCTAACAGTTTGCATAGCTGTAATCAGATATAAAACTCCATGCTGAATTTATTTCCTTGCTACAAGTAATTCATTAGATTCTTTCCTGTGAAGAGAGATGATCCAGTTTAGAAGGGAGGTGACCCCTGGATATCATTACCTGTGTTGTAGATCAAAGTAGCTTGGTGGAAAAAAGCCCTATTGATGCTAAAAGCTGCCCACAAGGGAAAAAGCTAAAAAATATAAGAGACAGACTCCAAGACTTATGTTCATCTACAATGATGAGGACAGGAAAATATTCTTGGCCTGGAGACAAAAATAAATTAATATAATTACTCCAAACAACGAAAAAAAATGTATTACAAAACGGAAAGGAAATTTGTGTCTTTGTCAAGTAAATCAAAACAGTTTAATTTCTACATTCTAGTTCAAATGTAAAGCATGAAAAAAGAAAGAAAGGAGAATCTAAGTGGAAAAAAAAATCAAATTGCCTTTTCCTCCCAAATACTAAAACTAGAAGCTTTTTCCAGACATTACAAGCTTTTCAAGGACCACAGTGTCTGGGACCATTTTGCACTGAAATCACATTAGCACATCTCTTTCATAGTGCAGCCAGATTGGTTCTCACTTCTTTAATAACTAAGCTGTAAAACCTTTTCTATGCACCAAATAAGCAAGTTTGTGCTGTTACAGAAAGATAACACCATAAGGACAACAAATCTGTTTTGTGATTTACTCCACACTGTCAGAATCCCACCAGGGACGAATTAAAATAGATCATTTTTCCACCTTTTCCAAAACGAGGACTCACTCAGGTATTTTCAAAATCCTTTTCCATTTCATCTCTGCTCACAGCATATGCAGCATGTGAAAAAGTTCCCATGTTCTGCAATTAATTTTCTCTGAGGTGGACAGCAGAAAACAACAGACCCATGAGAACCTCATGCTTGGTCTGCAGGGAACTGCAGCACCACATTCCTGAAGTGGCCTCAGCAGACTTGGCATATTGCTGCACTGATTCATTGTCCTGTCAATGAAAGTAACTGGATGTTTATTAATGGTGAAAACAAATACATTTTATCTTCTACGCCAAGAACTGTCTTTCTGAACAAGGGAGAATGGTGAAGAAGCAGCTGAGATATTACTATGCTTAAAATAAAAATACATAGTTGGCATCATGGTATTTGATTTAATGTTTAGTGCATGAGGAACATGAAATTTAACATGAAATGTGAACTGTCACAATTTGTTTGTCCAGTTTGTTTAGATTTCTCCATTCTCAGCATAAAGATGGGCTGTATAGATCAGTATCCTGTTTCTACAGGGTATTAGCAGAGAGAGGGAGAGGTATGTAGGTACACACTATGTATTAGCTGCTACCCCATATTCTTATATTCAATGATTATTTTACACTTTTTAGAGTTTCCTGAACCAAAGATTTTGGGATTTGATAACACTCAGGGAACTCAGTGTTCACTAATCCAAATCACCTCTCCTCTGACAAATGCAGCTGTCCTGGGATGGATGCAGCCACCACCACATCACCTCCCACAGGGGAGCCCACACCCCTTGCAGGGTAGCTCAGGGGAATTTCCTTCCTGAGCCATTTCCCAGAACAATCTCAGGGCAGGATCTCATCTCCAAAATCACCTGTAGTCTCAAGGACTTAGAAGCACACAGGAGTGAAGGTTCTGGCCACAGCCAGCACAGGTCTGCACCAGCAAGAGCCTGGTGATGCTTAGAGACCCACTCTGTGTGGGGAACCCTGCATCACCCCAAGGCACCTGCTCTGCTGACACGACACACAGCCTTGGAGCCAACAGCTGCTCCAGCAACAAGAGTTCCTTGAACCTCAGTGCTGGGTGGCTTTGTGACATCAAGCACACAGTAGCTTTGAGACCAAACCCCAGGAACAAACGCTCCAGCTTCCTGCTAAAGACAGGCAGAATCCCAGTGTCAGCTGTGACTGACCAGCTCCCAAATGTCTCTTGTACACAACACTCAGCCTCCATGCTGCTCCAGCATGAAATATCCCAAAAATCTGATGTCAAGCCTTGAACATTAAGCATAGAAAAAATACAGTTCTTGAAGGCGACCTGGATCATTTACCATAAGTCACTTCTGAGGTGACTCAAATAACATCTCCCCTGCAATGAATTCACACCCCACTGCCAACAGGGTGTCAGAGAGACTTGATTATGGTCACAGATTACTTTTTCTGAAGCAGACAGGAGCCATCTCTCATAAATCATCATACACCAAAGGCACCATCAGCAATAACAAATGAGACTACTGAGGCATCTTTAAAGTCTTGGGTTTGCTGCATTAATTTTAAAGTATGTAAATGTGTCTTTGGTAGATGAAAATTTTTCCAACAGCATGCTACAGTGCATGCCACTGTTCAGGGAAAGAAGAGATCCCGCTACACTGCTCTAATTAGATACTATCTCCAGCCCATGGCCAACTGGCCAATTGAGGCTACCTTCTCTCCAATTACTGCTTTGGAAGTTTTAGGGAACATTCAGATGAAGCAGGCTTACAGCACAGAAAAAAACACTATAAAGCAAAAGGGTGAAAAATGCTGTTTGTGATTACCATCTGTACAAAACCACAATTTAAAGCATCAGTTCCCAACCACCCACACCCTGAGACTGTATTTCCCAAAGGATATCTTCCCTTTTGCAGGTACAGTGTGTGCTTGGCAACACCTGCAGTTACTCTCAACGGTTCTGACTTGCGAGTGCACCTCAGTAATAGCACTGACAAGGGCCATATTTCATTCTGTGTGTTTTTACTGATTAACAGCTACATTACAGTGGAGTGCAGAAGGCAGATATATCTATAATACAGAATATCCAATAATAAAGAACATGCCAACCATACAGAACTAACAGACCTGTCCACTGTGAGACATTCAGACTTTCAGATAATCTTCTGCAGCATCAAGCAGGTGGGTCTAAGTACTGAGTTCATCACATCTCAATTCTTCCCAATTGAGATGGGAGGGTCAAAATTAAAGGGGGGGGGGAAAATCCATGCAATTTTGAATACTTGTTTTGTCTGGCAACAACATTAACAGTATTTGCAATTATCAAGTGTAACAACTCCCATCGTCATTCTCATCACACCATGGCAAAGGGAGAGAATTGAAGAAATCACATTTTCCAGTGGCCCATATGGAAATCACATGGCTGCTGTATAAACTTTCAATTATGGAGGATAGAGGCTAAGGGTAGAGGAGATAATCCTTATAAGAACTGCTTCAAAGGTAGAGTATGGATGAGATTTCAGAAAGGCCAACTCAGAAGCTGTGTGATGTGTCTGCTGTTTTGATATCAAGGTCATTCATAATGCTTAGACGTGGTTTTCACAAAGGAAGCCTTTAAAAAAATATTTTCTTTATTTGTTTCTACAAATCAGCTGATTCTAGTGATAAAAATCCCATTAACTGAATGCCACACAAATCATCAAAGAACTCCCTCACTGTTCAAAGAGTAAAACAAACGAGGCACAAGACAAACAAGGAACCCTGTTTACACCAAGCTGAGGAAACCCTAAGCTTAAGCCCAACACAAAACAAATAAGTTCAGCTTTCAGTGGAAGCAAGTTGAGCATGCCTGAGTTGCTCTGTATTTGCTCCCCTGCCCCAAGGTTCTGCACTCAGTATATGCTATGGATTTCTCACTATGCACTGCACTGACTTGTGAATACAGGCGAGCTCAAGCTACATGCACTATTCTGTCCTTGTGAAATCTGTCTTTACTATTAACTATGCATGGTGCTTTCATAATGCATGTACTTGGGAGGAATTTTCATCCCCACAAGCCCTCTGCACCAACAGCTTTCAAACTTTGCATGGAGTGTTCTACAGGGTGTCAAGACAACAAGAGAACAGCCTGCTGTCCTACCAGATCCAGGACAAGAGGAAAATTTAAGGGCTTCTGAAGCTTGCTGGTAAATATCCCAAGGGTCTAATAGTTCTCTAGTGCATACAGCCACACCTGAGCAATTCACTGCTCTCTTTTTCAAACATATCTTTCTTAGCTAACAAGTGTTCCACCAGGGAGCCCTGTGGGGCACAGAGAACATCCACTTTGTGCAATGATGCTCCACCAACTGTTAGAGTCAGATGTACAATTTAGTACATGAAAGGTTTTCTTCAGGGTTTCTCACCGGAAACCAACAGCAAAGCATGCATACCCAAGGAAAAAACCTGAAGCATATAAACCTCAGATTTGTTTCCTCTCTGTCTCTCATGTGGTTAATTTGTTTTATCTGTCTAGGCAGTAGAAGACAACAATACACCAGAGAAGCCAGAATTGCTCCTTTCTGAAACTCCACTCTCAATTGTGCTGCATGCTGACAAACATGGAATGTGGAGAAATAATTGGTTTTAATGTATTTGTGAATGGCAAATAGAGGAGAAATGGAACAACTCTCAGAATTTCCTTGAGTCGATGAGAGCTCAGATTAAAGATAAAGCTGAGATTTTACTCCTGTTCTTTAACAATCATCAAGGGTAGAGAATAAAACCTGAGATACTGCAGGGGATTTCAGTACAGAAAAACTGGAGGTCCCACGTGGCTGCCACCAAAATGCCCTCCAAACATTATCACCACCACCCAGATGACAACGTGCTAATTCAAAAGTGCTGTGTCCAACAATCAGCCACTTGGAAGCACAGGATTAAACCCACCTAACCCTGGAGAAAGGGAAAGGTGATGACAAGGGACCAAAAACTAGAAACTGTAAGTTTAATTAAGGAAGGCTCAGAGGCAAATGTAGCTAGTAAAATTAAGACCCATATAGGTGAGGTTTAAGGCAATTGAAGATTATTCTACTGCTGTTTCAATCAGTTCCACATGGTAGGGGTCAAAAACATTTAAAGATATTTTTAACACTTTTCATTGCAGAGTGGCAGTAGTTAAGTGGTGTCTGCATGTGTTACATCATCAGTTTCATACCCCTTATTCTACTACCAACTAAGCAGAACCTGAAAGTGCAGCTAATTAAACAGAACCTAAATTCAGCAGGTTTGAATGACTTGCACCACAGTTTTAAAAGAACATCCTGAAACACTCTATTATTGATATCAATTTTAAATATGTTGGGTACATTGAAGTCACAGTAGCTTGAAAAAAAACCTGCTGATGTGCCAAGTATTTTAAGAATTAAATAGAAAATCCTAAGAATGATTTCCAATAAATGAGTGTGATAAAATTAATCTGTAGAAATTGGAAATTCTCCAGAATGCACAGTATCTAGTATATTAGATTTTTTAAAGTATAAAATAATACACTTTAACGTGATTTTAGTCAATAAAATGACACTGTAGGCCTTCCATACCGAATTTAGCTTCATGCTGCACAATGATTTGATTGAGATGAGGAAATAATATGACATGTATTAATGGATGAAAATCATTGAATGCAGTGGTGACTGAATAGTCACAGGTATACATACATGATGCTACTGAGGACTTGGCAGAGGCTGCTCCTTGGCTCCATGGTATAAATGAGTGGAAGAGAATCTAACATCATTACTTATCAAGCCTGAGGATGGCAAACATTGTAGGACTGCTAAATAACTGAGAAAGGAACAACAGATCCACATGGCTAAATAACCTCCACCAAGGAACACAGCATGGACTTCAGTACTGCCACACACACAGAGCAACACAAACAACAAGGCAGCATCCTGTGCAGCCACTGAGTTTGGCAGGGACTTCACAGTCAACATGCAATGAGAGAAGCTGAGCACACTGTTCTGGAATGGTCCTGTGCTCAAGGGAAGCTCAGAGAACTTTGGATGTGGGATGCTCAAAATAAAAAATAAATCAGCATGTGGGATTAGCACTGTCAAAATTATAGTAAGTTTTAATGCTTGCAATTCAGGAAGAATATTGAAAAGCTGAATCCAGTGCAAAGAACCTCCAAGAGGGTGATTAAAGGACCAAAAGCTCAGCTTAGAGAAAGGCTCCAGAAGCACCATCTGTTCTCCTTAATGAAGGGAGAAGGTTAATAGGACAATCTGATCACAGTTTGCAAGTACCTACGTAAGGAACAGAAATTTGATCAAAGAGCTCTGTCCTGTCGCAAATCTGGTCTAACAAGAGGTAATACAAAATTCAGACAAACTCAGGCCCAAGAAAAAATATGTCTATGATGGTTAACCAGTTAACACTGATGTTGAAAGTATTACCAGCATGATTACATGTCAATAAACTGAGTGTAGGACAGTAAAAGCTATCATGGATTTTCAATCAGACATTAAAAATATGATGGCACAATTTTTTTACCCCCCTACTTAAAGGCAACTTTCTGGCTAAAAAAGGATGAATTCAGAGCAGCCAGGAAATTTTACAGTACAGACTTTACACAAGCAGCCCTGTGTGTCCTATGAGGCCCCTACAGCAGGAGCATCGCTCCAAGGTAGTGACTGTGATGTGCACCAGGGACAGGCTCTGTCATTCTGCCATCTATCAAGAATTAAAGTTTTAAGACTGAAGCTTCTCTGCTGTACCATGAGCTACCCAACATTCCCACGCCAAGCTGGTATTTATCATGGTACCTTATCCCTCAGCATCTCTCACAAAATGTATCTGTTTGGGATAGAACATGCACATTCAGATGGAGCCTGAACTCCATAGACCTTCAGCTCAGGTCATGTCCTGCAGCACCCTGAGCCATGCAGAAAAGCAACAGCTAAAACAGGCATAAAGTGAGGAATCCAATCCTTATTTAATCCCATTTTTAAATTAAATATTCATTGCTTACTGTGGGTTGTTTTTAGAAGGATTGGGGGATGTGCCGTTCTTTCAAATGTTCTTTAGCTCTGGAAGCGGAGGGAGCAGAACATCAGCTGCAGGCCCCCCAGTTGCTGCTGATTCAATAGGTTTTACTAAGAGCCTTCAGCATAAAAACACCCCAGTCACAGGCCTGGGCAGCCTATATAACAGTCACCTTGTTAATAACCCAGCAGGGTTAAGGAATAAGTAAAATTATAGAACGGCTTGCGTTGTAAGGAACCTTGAAGATCATCTAATTCATGGAAGTTGTTCTAAGCAACATCTTCCTCCAGACCAGGTTACTCAGAACCTCATCCAGCCTGATCTTGAACACATCCATGGATGGGGAGTCCACCATCTCTCCGGTAATTTAAGCTCTTCAGCAGGTTTTCTTAACAAGTTGTTTGACTCCTGGGAGCCAGAGGTTTGCTTCCCCGGGGCTTGCAGTGCAGCGGAGTACACTCTGAGAGAGCCTTAAGGATGCATGAGGGGCTTTGGACTCTCCACCTCAAGCCACAGCTCTCTCACCACATGCTATGAAAGCATTTGCAGCTCAAACCTTTCAGTACAAACCTATTCTTCCTCTTCTTTCCATTACATTTAAGTACAAATCAATGTTTCCAGCCCTACACATGGCATTCAGGAACTGTTTTTAAGGAAAACAACTGCAGAACACCTCAAATCAGAAGTACAAAAAGCTGCTGGTGGATTTCTACGAATGGGAGCCTGGGGGAGAAGGGGAGAGAGCTTTGCTAGAGGCAAAAGCAGCCCATAGAACAACCAGAAGCAGGCTGGTTGTAACCATTTATTAATTCAGTTAAAAAGAGCCTCATCCCAGGGCAGAGTTGAACTCCTCTCTGCACACAGGTGCACTGTGCAGCAGCCTTCACAGCAAAGGCTCTGCTGAAAAATTCCCAGCCCTGTCCCTCTGCTGAGCCTGCTGCTCCACTCCTCATTCCTGCATGGAGCCACTGATGTTTTGGAGGGGGCGGGAGCCCATCCCTTTCTGGCAACGCAGGCACCTCATGTAAATTCATTGAATAAATGCAGTCATTTCTCTCAGCTGATCCATCCCCACGTGCGCGTGCTGAAGCTGTGCCAGACCCTCAATGCAGCCAACTCTCCCACAGTTCATCGCTCCTGAAGGTGAAACTCTTCGTCACCCTTATCAGCATTTCCCCCTTCCCTTCTCCTCCCCAACTGCCTTTTCTGAATTTCCTGGCCCTCCTTTCTTACAGCAGCCTGACTCCACACAAGTCAAAACCAAACCGAGGCAGAGCCTTGAAAGAGACCTTGGAGAGTAAAGGACATTATAAAGTTATTTTAAGCTGAGGAAAACTGCATTTCCCCTTAGAGGTTGACTTCAGTCTCTAGAGCCCTTGAATTTTTAGACATAAATCTGTCTCCTTGATAAGGCTCCATAGTAGCTGAGACCCACAAAGAAGTTTCCAAAGCACAAGCAGACATAAATAACTAGAAACAAAACTGGAGCATCATCACTAGATGCTCACATGAGCCCTGGCTTCTGCAGTCAGTCCATGTGAGCCTTTAGTCATCTGAAACAGCACAACCCTCAGCTCTTCATGGATAAGGAAAGCTGTGCTGGATCAGCTGGAGACATATTGGAGTAAAGACCAACTCCTAGTCCCAGCCTGACCTGAAGAAATTACTCCAATTAAATGAGGGTCTGATGAGCAGAGCTGCAGAGTGGAGCCTACCCCACATGCTACTGACCCCAACTCCCATGCAGGTCAGCAACACCTTATCACATCCCACAGGGCTGGGCAGAATGTGAAAGAGATCCTCCTGCAAGGGATGCTTGTCACCTCTGGGTGCTGCTCTGAGCAGAACCCTCCACACTAACCATGCACATCCAGGGCTTGCAGTGGCTGTTTTGCCTTGTGCAGTTTAACTACTAGAAGCTAAAAATACATGGTCAAAGCAGACTTCAAATTCAGACTCAAAGCCTTTATCCAGCTGTGGAAGCTCTACAGGCTTAGGTTCACATCATCTTCACTTTTATTAACTTCAGCTGCTGTAGAAGCCACCTCAAACAAGAAAATGAGGGTTTGTCTCTCCTATATTAAGGAGTAAAGCAATGGGGGTACTCAGAGTGTGCAGGGAGAGATCTGTCAGAAAAGAAGATGGAAAAAATGTATTATTCTAAAGAACTCACAAGCAGCCAGCCAGCCAAGGAACCTTTTAATTTTTTAATCAGAGATGTTTATCTGTCTTTTTTGAACTTGGGGAGGGAGTGATAGAGATTTTTATCTGACTCTTTTCCAGATTCACTTACATTGCTCTAGCTCTGTATGCAGTTCTAAAGAAATTAAATATTACTTACTTTCCAGAAGTGATTGGTGATCGAGGATGTCTTAAATTGAGACTTTCAGACTCTTCATATGGCTTTTAATTGCATTTAAAAGAGTGTGCAATCATTTATCAAATCTGTTACTTTTCAAAGCATCATCATCTTCCATTCTTCAAAGAGGTACTACAGTTCCCAGCCACCAAAGAATTCCTCCCCATACCTTGCCACCTTTTCGATGTACATTTTCACACCCAGGGCAGCAATACTAGAAGCAATCCTATGGGGATATCCCTAATGCTTTTAAAAACAGGGTGCATCAGACTTGTTCCTTAAAAAATGGATCTCTACATTTGGAACCTACGCAAAATTCAAACCTGAGAACAGCCAAAAGTTTGGCATTACAGCTCAGATCCATTTGATTCCCTCCCTGACTCCCTCTGCCCAGAAAAGCAGTTTTTTGCATCTGCTCAGCACATGCAACCTTGCCATGCAGCCAGAGCCAGGAGCCACACGCCTCTGCCAGTGGCAAGCAGCCCATCAGTGGCATCTCACTCCTGGGAAAGGCACAGCTTCAGGCCCAGCTGAGCTCCAAACTATGGGGGAACAGACAGCCAACAGCAAGAACAGAGAAGGTCCTTGCCTTTTCTGTGTGTGTTGTACCAACTAAGCTGTCTGTCCCTGGATCTTTTGGAGTTAAGACTACATCATCATTTGAAAACCTAGATCCTGAATCCAGCTAAAGGTCTGGTAAACCAAAGACGCTCTTTTGATGTGGCATGGACACAGGAGTTCCTGCACACATGCTGCTCTAACAGGGCATACTATGACACGCTAGAAGCCAAGCCACAGTCACTTCTTAGCCTGAGAGTCCAGGAGAAGCTGCTGCAGTAATTTGGTTTAACCTGCACTACAAAGCATAGCACTGCATGTCTGGGTTGGACATAGTGAAGCAAAGCTGTGCTTTGATCTCATTAGCCTGAGATCAGCACTACCTTCTCCCCAAGCAAAGTTAATGCCTGTTTAGCTTTCTGCAGTCCTCACCCTCTAAAGTGGACAGCATCAAGTTTACCTCCCACTGCATGTGGCTCTATCTGCATGCTTGGGGTTCAGATGTGACACGCCTGCTTTAGCCTCTCTAACTACACTATAAGTTCTTAGTGAGATTTCAGAGGCAGTAATTCAAGACAGCCAGAAATACTTGACCAGTGAGTCCAGGCTGTGAGGCTACCACAGTGAAATTGTGTGCTGCAGCTCTAAGGACACCGAAGGGAGGCAGCACATCTGCAAGGAGGAGCTGAGCCACCTGCAGAGCTTTACAAACCACTTCCACATTGAGCTGCTTTGAATGAGCTACAGCCAACTCTGCCTGGCCTCATGCTACAGGGATGAGGAGAGCTGAGCTTGCAGCAGTTCGGGGAGTTAAAGGTGTCAACGTTTTTCCCATTGTTTTCTATGCCCTCCTATTTAATGCATTAATAAGATCAAACACCACCTCCAGATTTCCCTCAGCCTCAGAGAGCTTGTTATTAGACACCGCAGAAACATATAAACCATTTTTGAACTCGCTAAAGATACGTTCCCTGAAGGGTGAAAAACTTCCCAAAATGGTCACATTCAGCTCCTTTATGGACCATAACTGCTACTTGATCCTTTTCAGCAGGAATGCCCTGAAGGAATGACTGGAACCTAGACTGAAAGCGCCATGTATCAGACACAGACACACAAAAGGGACAGGTCAAGTATTTGTAGTTTAATGGGTAATTTTAAAAACCTGACTGTGCATCAAAACCATGGTAAAGGGACAAAACTTGATGAAGGTGTCAGAGCAAATAGCTAGACCAGCAAGACTATCACCAGCATGTCCTGAAACCCTTCCAGCAGCTTTTTCTCCTTCCCTGCCCAGCTGCCAACCTTTTGAACTTGACCCACAGCTGTAACTTCTTTGTAGGCCTGTCTTATTGGTGCAGAAATGTTAAAACTAAGTGGACCTGCACCACAGCTGCAGTCATCATCAGATATTCTTCTCAGCAGCCATGGGATGATTTGTCACTTCTGCATCAACATTCATTTTGGGTGCTCAGCTCCACAAACAGTCCAAACAGTAGTCATTCATTCACCATTTGATCCAAAAATAGACTTGGGTTGGCAAGAAATAGGTCACCAGGAAAATGTAATTCAGCAGACAGAATCAGCAGCTATCACTACCCCAGCAAACCAAAGTCACCCCTGGAAACTTCAAATCAATGACTGTACAAGAATAAGCAGCCCAGCTCCTAATGCCAACTTGTTCATCATGAATATACTTCCATTCATTTTCCCATCTCCATTGGTGAGACCCAACTCAAAGTCATTGTCCAGATCTCAAGTACAGATGGAACAGGCATTTTCTAGCACTACTCAGAAGGTCCAACTTTGTTTCTGCTTCTCACACCCTTACAATGTCTGTGCTAGATCAACTGAATGTTGTTGGAGTTCCACTCTCAGTTCTGAAGTGCTGATAGATGGATTAGCTTTGAATTTACTTGTGTAACTTTAAATGCTAGAGGCAACTTATAACAAGGCCAAAAGCCAGTTTTTGCAATGTTTCTCTAAATAAGCTAATTTGCTATCAGAGTTCAGGTAACACTTGCCATCACTACTTCCTATCAGTGGCACACAGTATGATAAACAGCTGCTGTTGCAGTTAATAAGCACGGGCATTTTTTGTACTTGTGTGTAGACATAAACATAAAAATGCAGAATGTGTGTGTTCTAGTCCATAGTCACTGGTCAAATAGAGCTGCTGTTTGGTACTACCAGAGAAATCCCTAATACAAGAGAACAAAACTGCAGACCTGGAACAGTTCAGGGTACCATCCAGCAGTACTGAATCTGCTTAGTGTACTTCAGGTGCACTTCTGACATTTGACACTGACAACATCTGGAACTGCTGCCTCCCAGGAGCTCCTAGGGAAAAAAAAGTGCTCCCAGCTGGCTCTTAAAGAAGTGTTTTGGTCATAAATGCATTTTAATTGAAGCTTAATTAGAAGAAGCAATCTTGATTGAATTTACTTAAGGAAAAGGTTTCTTGGGTCCAGGTTAGAAATAGAGAATAGTCCTCTGAACAGATGGGCTGTCCAGGTATCCAGACCATTTCCCTCTGGGTAAATAAGGAGTGGGTAAGCATTTATTACCAAGAAAAAGCAATGGGGGGGGAATACTCAGTTTAAACTGTCAGTAACATAACCTGCAGCAGTTGCTGTGCAGGTGGTTGCACAAAGATAATTCCCAAGATCTTAACTTAGATTGAGCAGACAAGAGGCCAGCATTTGATTCCCTGCTCACCAAACACTGAAGGAGCCAGAAAACCAAAAACTGTTTCTGTGGAGCATATTGTCAATGCAAGGCTGCATCTTGCACGGCTGTGCTGGCCAGAGTCCCCACGGGGAGGGCGACTTTGGAGAACTGGCTCCCTGATCTGGCCCAGGCTTCCAACACTGCAGCAACTGGCATGAAAACCCTCCTGCCAGGCTGCTATGGAGAAGGCAGAGATTTATGCTTGTCATGTCCACAAAGAAAGTGTGATGGCTCCGTGCCTAGATGTAGAATATCAAGAATATTAATATCAATATTAAAAATATATATTAGGAATATATATTAAGCTATATTAAGAATTATGAAGCATGAAGAATTTCCCAAATAGCTTTTCTTGTTCAGGCACTAATCTGAAGCCAAAATTTTACTAGGTATTACCTGCTATTTTCTTTTTCCTTCTCACAACACCTGCAGGTGATAACTGTCAGATTAATATTAACTGTTTGGTTTAGAAGTGTCTGATTTTTACTTGAGAGTAATTCCAGCACCTCTTTGTTCTATGCACTAGGAAGATGCCAGTGTTTTTATGTGCCTGCTGTGTCAGCAAAGACACCTGGGGACCATTATAAGTGCCCTCTACAGCAGGCACCATCCCAAAGTTCAGAACATTTCATAAACACTAAATAAGCCTCAAGGCATCCACAGTGAAATATTGTGACCTCCCTTTCACAGATGGACACACTGAGTTGCAACTTGCCAGTGGATAATGTTATTCCTATTTCTGCTTCTGGCTCCAGCTTACAGAGCATCCTGGCCCAGGTTCCTGCACCAAGCACGTTCCTGGTGTGAGCAGAACTTCTCCACATGCTTCCAAAAGCTTGCACCAGACCTGCTCCTAATTTCACAGAGACACAGGATCAGCACATCAGGAAAGGAGTGCAGCTTTGGCAGCTCCCACAATGATTTTTCTGAGAGGCTAGCAACCTTCAGGGCTTCTCCTAGAAGCCTGAAGTTCAGGCCTGCAACTCCTTAACGAGGAAAGTTTAAATTGCTGCCCACAGGAAATGCATGTGTATTTATACAGAAATGCAGCAGAATGAACCCTCTTGAATTAGTTTTTAATCTTTTTTTAAAACATTCCTCCCCACTTTTCCCCATGTTAACTAGATCGGCAACACTAGTTAGAGCTATGAGACACATTTATCAACAACCATTCTTCCAATAACTAAGTGAAAAGCTGTATGGAACCCTGCTGTTGCCACAGAGAGGTACTTACCCCATCTCAAAGCTTATTTTATGCTCATGAGCTTATACCCAGATTTCCTTCTCTGCCACAAGCAAGCTGTTTAAAGGGTTTCTAACTTAAAATGGAAAATGGCTTTTTTAAAGCTTAAAAGTCACAACAGAATGCTCCACACGCCCAGCATGTCAAGCCAACACACACAGAGCAAGACAACCATAATGCAGTATCTTCTTAGCCAGCTTCATAACACCTTCCTGCCTCAGGAGAGCCTTCTTTCATTCCCTGTTTTCCTCTCCTGCCTGGCTTATCTTTTCAAAGTCCCTCCATCATTATCTCAGCATTGTTGCTTCATCCTGGCGCACCAGGATTCTGCTGGAGGTGCTCAAGGGTTTAGCATCCCCAGAGGTGTGTACAAGTAACCTGTAGCTTGCAGCCTTCCTTCTCCCAGGCAGACAGATGTTGAGTTCAGCTGAAGCTATTAGGGAAGACAAACCAGGTTTCCATGGTTATGGGAGCCTGAGCTACTCATGTCAGGGAAAAATGCAATGCACGAACCACTCTTAGGAAGCAGCAGAAACAAGGCCAGATTTCTGGGCAGCTGTGTAGAACAGCTCCTTGATGTTTCACATGCAGGCACCAGCACAAAAAGCCAGCCAAACAACTTTCTTGACAGCCTGGAGATCTGCAGGCTTAGAAAGCAACAGTGTCATACATGTTCCACTGCACTTGTGCTATGACAGTATCTGCAGTACAGATGGGCAGGGCTGTGTTTCTGGCCCTTGCTCACCTGGGAGAGTCTTACTACCCTCTAAAGGGGGTCCATGCTGCAGGATGAGACATTTATTTATTATTAGAGAGAGTAAAGTGTCAATAGATCTGAGCTGTTGGTCTCGCAGGCGAGATGAAGCAGGTGCAGGCTGCTCTCCAGGGCACGAATAAAAAGCTTGCGCATGAAAACCCTGCGAAGGCAAACTCTGCAGGTGTGAATTTGCAAATCTGTCCCATTAAATTAGAAGGTTTTGGCTCAGTGTGCTGCAAAAATACACACAGAAAGCCGCAGACCTCTCCCTCCCCTTCTCTGAGCAAAGCATAACACACTTTCCTTCATGCTGTCCCAAAAGTAAAATGGTTTACGATCAAAAGCCCCTGCTGCTTCAAACTGAAATGCTGATGACACTGAGGATGCTGATACAATGTGGAAGTGACAACTGCAGAGCCCCAGCAAATTTCTGAGGCAGTGTCTCTCCAGGGCAGGGAACATCACATTCTCAATCCCATTTATGGTGCTAGAATAGCATCACAGCTATGTTAATTCCCAGGCAAGGAAATTATTCTTTCAGAGCAGAATAAAATAGATTTCAGGCTTATTTTGGGAGTTCAGACCAGGGAATCAGTTGATCACCTTTTCCCATCCCCCTGATATTTCTCTCTACAGCTACTGCTTGTCCTGACATCAGAGCAGCCCAGGCTTAGCACCATCTATGCCTGATAGTCAAACTCCACCAGCACCTTGGAAACCTGTGAATCCTGTGCTGCCAAAGCCTGTCTGGGCAGCAGCCACCCAGACCGAAGCTCATGACCTTCTGCCAGGGCAGGAACCATCAGTGCCCACCAGCAATGGGCACTGCCCACACACCCTCTCAGCTTGTTTCATTCCCTCAAGCCACTGCTCCATTGCATAGCACAGGGGTACCAGAGCTAATGAATGCTACAATAGACACACTTATCCAATATGGAATCAGATCAACATAAGCCAATTAATTTCCCACAGTGTTTAACTCTGATGTGCAATTAACAAATCAATTTAAAAACTATTTTCCTTTCTTCCGATGAGAAACAAGCTGTCACCGTCAATAATGCTGTATTCTAGTCTCTAGGACTTTCCAGAAATGCACAAAAGGCTTGAGGAGGAGAAACTCAGAAGCATACAAAAAGGAGGGCATTTTTTTCCTATTTCAGGGCAGATTTGGCTGGTATTGACCACTCAAGTATGACTTCACTTTCTAAAGAGTCACATGTGGGACACTAATTTGTTTGACAAATGAGACTCTGTGGGGTGCAAAAACACAAACATACAATGCCAAGGCAGTGTTTAGATCCATATTAAAACTTCTCCAAAGTGCCTAGCTGGAAAATAGGCTTTCACAGATCCATATTCTGTAGGACAAACAATGATTTTGTAATTTCTTTGACCACACCATACTGCATATTATAGCAGACCTAAGCAGTCTTATCATAACCACACAAAAGAATTGCTGGAGCTCAGCACCTGCCCATCAGGGTGTCTTAGGCAAACTGCTTGCTGAGGCAGACATTTGAGACTCTACTTAAAATATATTTGCCTTAGCAAGGGTTATTCCTAAACAATTAGTGCCACTCTCCTCAAGAGTGTACATTATTTATTAAGCTCCTCTGAGGCACCCAAGGAGGATCCAAGATGTACAATCTTATGGGCAATTCAAACTCAGGACAGGGATCTGACGCTGCTCTCTCTCCAGTAAAACTCTGCTGGCCAAAAGCACCTGAGAATGGCTCATGAGCTGTTCAAACTCTACAGCATCAAATGCATGGGGGTTTTACAGTCTACCATTAACTGCAATGACTGCTGCGCAAGTCTCATCTGCTTGACTTTCTTACCCTAAATTCCTGCAATAAAATTGCAGTAATTTGTGCTCCTTGCAACCAAACTTGACCCCTCTTCTCTGCATTCAAACCAAGTGCATTTTAACAGCAGCTCGCTGGGAATGCCTTGGGACACTCAGGTGCATCTGCTGTGGTTCCTTTTCCTCTCTTAGGCAGAGATAGGAAGGAAAGCCACACCCAAAAGCACTGCCGCTCTGAGGGGCTGCAGGTCACAGCAAAAGGAAATGTCCCTTCTCCTACGGATTACAGCCCTCAACTCAGCTTGAGCTTTGGTCTGTGACTTGCAAAGTCAAATGCCCATCCCAAAGGCTCTGGCTGTCCCCACACTTTGATAAAGATAGAATTGGGAAGAAACTGTCCTGCACTGGCAGATAAGGATACCAAATGTCTGTGTCCACATCCACTGGGCATCCCTGTTACTGTCTGGCAAGCAGAATGGCCTACAAGTGAGTGATGGTTTGGGCTGTCACTCCTGTTTTCTCAAATAACTATGCAGAGACTGAAAGGAAAGAAACCCTAGATCTATTGGACACTTTTCAATATAATCCTTCTGTGTAATATGCTAATAAGTATAGTTCAAAATAAATCAATAAACCCAAGTAACCAACAGAGAAAGGGAATTTCTTAATGACAGGAACATCCATTAATGTCATTTTGGTTAAGCCTTCAGAAAAGGCTTGGCAAATCTATAAATAGCTAAAGAGTGCTTCCTATCCAGAAACAACAACAAAGTACAAAGACAAACTAATCTGTAAGGCTGGTGCCCAGTGACTTGGAGTGCTGGCACACTTTTCTGTCATTCACACAGGGCCAGATATTACATCAGTGTCTACATGGTTAAATAGCTTTCCAGAAGTAGTGCTGGCATGGGGAAAGGCAGCAGTGGAAGCAGGACTCTGCTATCCCATAGCACATATCACAGAGCTGACACTTTTGATAGCTTTTCTCTCACAGCTCTGTGCAGCAGCCAGAGTTTGTCCCACCAGGACTGCAGATCAGAGAGGAGGCAAACCCTCCCAGCATGGCCCTGCATGCAGCTTTCACGCAGCCGAGAGTGAGAACAACTCCAGAATCAGGCCAGCATCCCATCCCCACCTGCACACCCCAACCTTTGCTGCAGGGGCTCCCAACCAGGTACTCCCACAAGCAATGGGAGCTGCCACAGTGCAATGCCCCACTGGGGCAGCTCAGTACTGACCGCTGCTCCACGAGACCCTGGGCTAGGAAAGGCCCAGAAAACAAGTGAGATTGCACCAGCATACAGATTGGTTTTGCAGCAGCAGGAGTTCCCAGAAGCCCCGTTTGTAGCCCAGAATAAACCTGATTTTCAGCCATCCCCATAGAGCAAGGACCACTACCCACACTCAGACTGGAGCACAACCCTTTGCTTTAAGACACTATCATGAAGAAAATATACATGGTTTAAACTAATATTTCATGGTCCTGACAAACTACAGCCCATGCAGGAATGTACTAC
This sequence comes from Anthoscopus minutus, assembly GCA_013399455.1. NCBI lineage: Eukaryota > Metazoa > Chordata > Aves > Passeriformes > Paridae > Anthoscopus > Anthoscopus minutus. Next base: position 982,623 of record VWYI01044903.1, read on the forward strand.
AATAACATTCTTATGTCTACCCTGAACCTCTGATTGGTTTCTTGGTGGAATTTAACAAAACCAGGGTTTTTTGGCTTATATAAGAAGCAGCCTGTCACCCAGGCAAAATCCCTGAAGATAAGTAGCCAGCAGAACAGATCTACACAAATCTAAGAAATTATTTCTTAGGGCATACATTGCTTTTTGAAGAGAGCACATGCTATAAAACTGTTCTTTATCTTGAGTCTTTTCCTTCAAGTTTTGAGAAGTGTCTTAGCATTTGTTTGTTGCTTTCCAATACTATCTGAGCCGAGATTAGACAGCAGGTGCTGTGAACACTGTGCATAGATCTTTGAGAAATCCATCTTCCATACAGAGCAATCAACCATGAGACACTGAACCACTGAAAGTGAACAGTTTCAATTTAGAGTAAAAGCAAAAACTAAATCTGCCCAGATGTACCTGTAATTTTCTAAATTAAGTGTAGGCTTTCTAATAAATTACACTTCATAAAAGCTGCAGGACCTGCAAAGCTGTATTATCTTTTCATAAAGTATCTATGTATAGGCTAGAGAAATAAATACTGTGATTTGGTACCTCCTTTTCCATAACAGGCAGGAGTATCACCTACACACAGATACTTCTGCATACTTCCATTTCCAGTAATTTCTTAGGATCCAAGGTCCTACTTAGTGAAAGGTATACCTTAATGAATGTGTACTCACCTCTCAATCTCTGAGCAGTTCACACCCTTCTCTGGCAAAAACACACTTTTAAATCTGCATTATGTAACCATTTCCCTGTACTCTGGTTTTCCAGCAGGTAACTTGTTTTTGAAGTTGCAATTCAAAGGCTATCTTTGAAGGATGGGCTATGCCTCTGAAAGCACAACCTCCCTGCTTGCCACCCTGAGCAAAGGCATTGCTCTGTCCTCAGAGCAGCCTCTTCAGTCACAGTCACTCCTTCAGGGAGCCTGATGCTTGGAGGCAATCAAACCTTTGCAGGTACTGAACTCCAATTTATAAGGACCACAGTACTCCTATGGGAATTCTCAGGATGTTGGCAGGTGGAGGAAGAAAGTGAACACCTTGAAGATTGAGCTTTCTTTTAACTCCACAAATATCTTCTTTTAAGACTAGAAACTGCATCCTTTAAATATCTCTTTATGTATCCACTGAGATATTTACATATGGGTGAATAGCAGAAAACATCACATTTCCTTAAAACCTCTAAACCCAGGAATCATAAGTGCTAAAAGCAAGCATAATTACTGTGCTAACTTACTGCTGCTCCATTTCTTTATGCCAAAGGAGGGCAATATTATCCTCATTCAGAGAGGTCATCTGCATTTGAACCAGGGCCACAGATTCTTCCTCAACAAGGCCCTCTAACTTTCTTTATTACTACTATTAAGAATTGTCTTTTGGATTTCTACCCCCACCCCACCCTTCCAATTATGCAAGAACAACTCTGCATTTTCAATAGTGAGACAGTCTCATCAGGGTGCCTGCAGTGAAGTATCATACAGGGCCAAATAAAAATGTTCTGCCATGTTCAACTAACCCTAAAATAGTTGAAGAATATTTTTAATAAGTTCAGCTGCCTTCCCTACTAACACACTGCTTCAAAATTGTGGTTCACATCCCCATTCTCTTATTAAGGGAAAGTCCCTGGAGAACTACATCTTTCACATTGCAATAAAGAGTCTCCTTGTCATTCATTAGAGATAGGAATTTTCTGATGTTCTAGCTCAGAGTATCATGGAGAAGGTATTTTACTCCTAACTGTGCTAGAATGAGAGTTTTCCTAGCACTTTCAAGGGTGACCTTGAGTAAGTGGCTCTACTCTGGGTCTCATTTTCCTTTGTTACACTGATAAAGCTCTTGGCTTCTCTTTTGTAGCACTGATACAAATGCAAAGAGCTATGCAACAATTTAGTGTTATATGTCACGAAGACTGGCATTTCACCAGGCAGACTGATTTGAGGGGAGGAAAGAATGGAGACCAGCTACCAGACTCAGCTCCAGAAGCCATGTGGCATTGGGAAAATATTGAAACCAATGATGAGAATGAAGCTTTTGGGCTCATTTGACAAAACATGAAACATCACTCAAACACTCACTCACTTTAACACCCTTGAGATGCTGATCTAGGTTTAAACAGAAGAATCAAAACAAAGCAGTTCAATACAGATAAAGTGACTTCAAATCCCACAAATTCCCCATTCCATCTTTTCTCAGTCTGAACAACTGCTAGTATTGAAACATTTGAACTTTTTAGGAAATAGGTACTTCAAAAGTTATTCAAGTCTATATCAGAGCTGAAAGGCTTTGCCTTTGCCAATATTTATACTTAACTCCCAGGACAGTTGGTGGGTATACAAGGGGAGCTGCACTACCATCATAAGGAGCCGCCATTGCTTGTTCCTGACTGGGCTTTGCAACAGAACAAAATGGACCATTTTCAGAAAAATATTTTGGGTTCTTTGGGTTCTACCCTGTACTGGTGAAATAGCAACATTATTCAAGCAGACAGTACCAGGTATGGAGCATTACAGTACCTTTGTATAAGCACCAGCAGCATAAGATGCATAAGAGCCTGAAATGTTGACTTGGGATGTGCCAGTTCTACTGCTGGCACAGGTGGGAGGACCAGGACAGGTGTGACTGCAAAAGTCAAAAGGAACATCACAAAAAAAATACAGGAAAAGCACCCAGTGATACAGGTGCTTATTGATTTGGGCCTCCCAATGGCAAATATACACTTCTGTATAACTTTTAGTGATGTGCCCCTGTCAGGGTTTGGTGAGATGGACTCACTGACCTCTCTGAACAGTTCCAAAGAGACACCTAAAAATTAAAGCAGCAAAACTCTCCTTCTCCTTCTTTCATAGAAAGGTGATTAAAAATAGCCACCTGTTAGAAGCACACCCATCCACACAGAGCCCTGTGTATTTACCTACAGAAAAGAGCCATAAGAAAAAGAATGGAAACAATTACCCAAAGAATTATGTTCTTCCACATAATTTCTCTGTGTTACCTTTTCTATTACTGCAAATATTTGTCTTTGAAGATCTTTTTCTGCATGAAAAATTAGACTTACTGTGCATGGAACCTTTACAGATTATTAAGCCAAACCAACTACATTATTTTAAACTTAAAATATGGTCACTTCTTAAAACATATGTAGATTTTTAAATTAAGAGTGATTACATATACAGTCCATAATATTTTCATAGCTTGATAAAAATTCTCTAATATTTAAAAGCATTAAGTGTTTTATGTAAGAGAACTCTCTCTTGTGCTGAAGGATTTCAGTCCCACCAGGAAGGGCCTATCAATCATCTCTTTCTAGTAGGAATAATATTAGCAATATCTTTTACACAGAAGTCTAGTGTACCCTGTAAAATGGTGCAAACAAATGAACAAGTCCTTCGGTCGTGATTTATGGAAACATGGCACGTGCAGGACAAAACATGAAGAGGGCAGTGACGCACACAGGCGTTTGATCACGCACTCCTAACTTCATTTCCCGTTCACAGCAAACCAACTATAAAGCAATTATGGGATTGCAATCTTCTGCCATCCCAATGATTGCAAGATTGTACAGCAGGTATTGGAGCTGACAGCACAGGAGGAGAAAAAAGATGTTATGAAATGCCAGGTGATTAGCAATTGTTAACAGAAATGGGACAACTGGGAAATGGGACAATACAATGCTACTTCTGTCCCTTCATCTGTGTTTCTCTAAGGGTGTCCCTCTGTAAGAGCCCAGATCAGCCTAGAGAACGTGGCAAACTTACAGGAACACTTCTCAGACCCCATGTTTTCCTAGTGCCTCTGCATCACCATCTTTTCTAGGCACAAAAGGCACAGCTGGGACATTACCACCCCTATGAGACCCACATCAGGTGACTGTCTAAACATACAGGCCTGACAACAGCTAAGAAAAAACCCCACAGAATACAAGATGTTACAATAGTGATCACCTGGAAGGAAAATAAACAGAACTGAGGTTTCCTTGTATCCTTGTCTATCCTGCCAAAGAAGGTCAGATGCACTTTGATCCTTCTTCAACCACCATTTAGGCTGCTGCAGCACTAAGGCAATGCCTCCAGGCCCAGCACCATGGTCTGACCACTGTTATTAAACACAGATGCTCTGTTTGTTTCTGAAGTGGTGAAAACCTATTTGCATTTATCCAAAAAATAGCAAGTAAACTTCAACTTTGCTAGTCATGCAGCTGGCATAGGATGCATCTCTCCAGTTTAAACTCATCTGAGATGTTTCAAAGAACAGTTGTGAGCTATGAACTTCAGAAAATGGTACAGAGGGAAGCTAACATCACCCCAATAGGCTGGGGGCAAACATGTACTTTAGTAGTATAATGGCTTCTGAATTACCAGGAGAAAACAAAACATCAGTTCCCTGGTTTCAGGGCTGCATTACCCACCAATCCTCATTCCACTGAGCAGTACATAAGAGGTGAAAGCAATTTCAACACTCGAAATTCAGAGGTAGGATTTAACCCAGGAGTCCTGCTGCTCTGTACTGTCCTCTTCCTTACCACCACCAAAGTAATTTTTCCAAAGCTCCCTGAGCTCTCTGCCCAGCAACACAGTATAAAGAGCTGGATCCAACCACTTCCAAATTTTAAATGCTACCCAGGCAAGATCTCAGATCAGCACTGATCTGACACTAAAGCCACCCTGGGCTCCTAATACTATTCCTACACAAAGTAATGAAGACTCAACCCCAGAGCACACATCAACATATACTGTCCGGACAGCCTCACGCCGAAGTCCGGAGCCAAAGTCAGAGTCCCAATGCACAGTAATTAGATTAACCAGAGAATTCTGTAACCATTCTTTCTTTATGGAGTACAGACATAAGGGGCTAAACCCAGGTGATTAAAAAACTGGTGTATTCAACTCAGCACAGCTGTGTGAAACTCTGGCTCTCCATTCCCACACTTTTTTGCCAGCATGGGTTGAGCTGAGAGCCAAGGGGTTTCTTTTCCAGAGGAGAAGGAGCTGATTTATTGCTTCATGTAGATGTAATTAGCCCCTCCAGGAACAGAACTGACAGTCCAATATGTCTTTCAGCAAAAAAGAAGGATCCAATATCAGACCCATCCAAGTTTGTCTTATATCAAGGAAGTTCACTGAGTTCACTGTCCATGCTGTGATATTTCTGGATTGCTCCATCATTATCTGGGGTCATAATTAGAGAGAAGCTGATAGTATTTTCACCTCAAGGAGGTACATGAGCTTTTCAATTCATTATACTCAGGGCATTCAGCAGTCACTGGCTGATAGCCACCTTGGTCACTATTTCTGGGACCAAGCAGCACCACTATAAATATATGGAGTTCACAGCCATCAGTGCCAGCTGGGGCTATTCTGGGACATGGCGTGAAAGCCACGTAGTTCATAAACCAAGACAGCACAATGTGGTTTGAATGGTGCTTTTTTGGTCAAGCTACAAGACAATCTATCCAGATGAGATCACATCTTCATGGAACTAAACAGTTTCACATGGCCTTGCATGACATTTGAGCCAATAACCATTGGCAAAGAATAGGCAGAACAATTTCAGCTGGTACCTTCTGCACAGAAATACGTGATATAGTCAATTTTAACATTTGCAATTTTGAACTGTCCTGGGAAATCTTACGGAAAAAGTTCTAAAGCTTTCAAGAATTCATTACTGTTTGTTGATAGTATTAATAACAGTAACATAACAGTAATTAATATTTTTCCCCAAAGGAAATCATCTCAATACAACTTCAACTAACACGTTATTTAGAACTGATATTCATCATTTTTGAAGAGAAAAATACACAGGCTTTTCTAATAATGTGTCTCTCCTTTCTGGCAAACAGCACTGTGTCTCTTTTACAAAGGAAGTTGAAATGGAAACCTGGAAGCAACCATTTTTCCCAACAACCTGGGAAAAGTTCAACATACTTCAACAGATAGAAGATGTGTAAAGTTGATTAGGGAAATAGTACAAAAGCTAAAAACAGTGATAAAGCTTTATGGTCCATATGTACCTCCACCTGGAAAAACCTTAAAAGCATCCAAAGAAATCCCCAATCCCTCAGAAATCTGTAAGATTTGGGTATTGCAACATGTCCTTCCAAAAACAGCACACAATAAAATTGTTTAGCTTACAAACATGACTTTACTGTCAGTTGTGCTGTTTATACTACCACAGGTGTTGATAAACTCTTGTGGGTTTAAGGCAAGATACATCAGAAAGTGCAGAGTCCAGGAAGTCCTCAACTGGCCTGGATGGTAAGGGAAATATTGGGTCCAATCCAGTTCAGCACAGAAATTTCAGAAACTGGATTTTCTGCAAAATAGATCTGATTTTTAGGCAGCTCCATTACAAACAGAAGGGAGAAGAGGTAGATGCTTAACTTCAGTGTTCCTGACAGACAGACAGCAGTCCAAAATGTCCTGCCTTAAGCTTTGCTAGAACACTGACTCCCCCTAAGGCTGACCTTCCAGCCAGTAAGGAGAGGGACTTTCCACAGGCAGGGAAATCTCAGATGCCAAAGTCCTCACACAAGTGAGGAGACAGGATGGAGACCCAAGCAGCAAGCACAACTGCTGGGTGCCACAGGCAGGCTCCAAGCCAAAGCCCAGCTTACAGAACTGATGTGAAGGGAGAGACTGAAGTGGGAGATATCCACCTACATGGTCCTAATTTTCTGCAAGCCAATTGCCCACCACAGCTACCATCAAAATCAGCTGGAGCCACAGTCAGGACATGCTCTGTTTGGTTTGGATTACCAAATCACCATGCAGCTTCTGGGTAATAAAGCTGACTTCAGAAATACAAGAGCAGCAAGGCAGCTGTGCACCAGCCCTACCTTTGAGATTACTGTGCATAAACTCATGCTTCACATGAGCATAAATGCATTTCAGTGGTGGTGATGCCAGCTTTAACAGTGCTGACATTCAGCGAGACTCTTCTGGATTCACTGCTCCTGAAAACCTTCAAATTAAAAGGTCCTGCCTGTGTTTTCACATATACAGCAGTATATCTGTACGCGGCCACCCATCCAAAAATTCCCACTCTTTGGCTGACTCGCACAGCACAGAGCACTGCTTGCACTAGAAGATCCACTTGCATGCAAAGCTCAGAATCAGCCTCCATGCTCTGCTCTCAATTTCAGATAGCAGAGCATGAGGCTAAATTCTGCACTCACATCTGCTGTCCTCAACCTTAGGGCTGTGCCACAGAAAGGACAATTTAACCAAAACCAGTATTTTTTTACTATAAATAATTAAGATTTTAAACACACTGTATACTGTCTCTGTATACTGCCCACGGCTGTATACTTTAGCATGTCAGGTTTGTCCTCACTATTTCTGGGAACCTTCTAATCAAAGGAGGTGGGAAATCCATCCCTAGTGCCTTTATGTTAACTTTTTTTAAAGAAACAAAAAACCTCACAAAGTCTTGGTGTTCCTAGATGTTGATTTTTTTGAGAGGGGGATGCACTAAAAGCACCATTTAGGTCTGGGAGGCTGGAATGCATGTTACTGAGAGATGAACCGCAAGTAAAACTGACAGGTAAATCTAGATATCTGGCACAATGTTTAGTAGCAATGGCAGACACATGTCTCAGCACAGAGCCACTTGTAAGTGTAATTCATAGTAATTTTTAAGATGGGGTGGATACTCTGACTTTTGAAGATACCATGTAGCAATTTTAATAGCAGCTGCTAACACAAGTGCCTCAAGGCTACATAATTTGTACCAACACATTGCCTTCAAAGTGGCAGAAGCCACAAATGTTTGTTATTTTAGCATCCCCTTGAACCAACACAAAATGACTTTAAACCTTCACTACTTCTTCAATAGTTACTAATCGAGGTCTAAAGGCAGTTTAAAAGGCAGTTAAAAAGGTCTTACACCATATAATCTGTATTATTTCCTTTGATTTCAGTTCAGTAAGGCATTAGAGACCTGGCTTTGCCTACTGACCAAATGAGGCATTTACATACATGAGTCCAAATCAAGAACAGTTCGATGTACTTCATTTAAAATCTTGACTGGAGGAGGAAACTCAAGACAGTAAGTTTTAAACTTCTCAGCTGAATCCCCCAGCACTTCTCATATTGCAACAAAATGGTTATAATTTGCAATATGATATTTCTCCACTGGGAAACACTGATAGGAATAAAAAGTTTAAAAATTAACAGATGACTTTGTCAATGCAATTATTTGATAATGTATGGCACCAGTTAACAGGCAGTCTCAGAATACCAGGAGCACTGGTCAATACTAAAAGGGAATATGAATTCAAGGCCAGAAAATATCTCAAAAGCTCAGATTCAGCCTTCAAAGAGATCAAATAAGCTGGAAATATTATAAAAGCAGGTCTTGCTGAGAAAGTTTATTCTATTGTCAACCCATTTATGCTGCAATGGCTTGTTAGTACCAAATTAGGAAATCCAAGTCTCCCTTCATGTATAATTAACCATTTTTTCCCCTCCATTTACTAGAGGGTGCTGGATTCTACATTTCTCCTCATTTTGTTGGTATTACTGCTGTTCCCCTGCCACTTACAGTATGGTAGAGCCACTAGCATGTACAAGACTGAATTCAGAGCTATTCTAAAGGAGCAGAGAAATTGACATTTCTGCATCATAGCAAGCACAGTGCGTGCAAAGATTTTCAAGCAGAGAATGAATTCATAATGTATGTCTTCTCCTTGAAAAAATTCAGAAAACTAAACTGAATCTCAAAAGAATGTCGATGATGAAACAATAATTCTGGATATGTGTAATATTTTGGAGTTTGTTTCTTATCTTTCTAAAGACCCTGCTGCAAAATAGTCTCAACAAGTTTTGTACTCACTGAAGTGCTCGTCCCAAATTATATATTCAGGACTACTATTCATCAATAAAGGATGAAGCTCTGAGGGCTGTCCTTCAAAGAACTTTATTCCATTCTGCTCAATTTCATACAGGTATGATCTTTAAATTGCACAGACACCTGCAATTCCACCCCAGCCCAAACAAATCACAGCCAAACAACCTCCACCACATCTGGATCCTGCTCTTCATTGCCCCAGGTAATGATAAACACTTAGAAAAGAGAAGGAAGTAGAGGCCAGTGTGCCAATGAGAGGAGAAAGAGGCAAGGTCCAGTATCTGGAACCAGAGAATTCAAGCTCCCCAGTAGGGTCATGTCAACTGGAAGATCCTTCAGGGTTTCTAGTTCCACATTTGCTTACATAGTGGCTACCACAACACTTATGCACACCCATCCTTCCAATGAATTTGTCTGCCTGGACTTGGAGAAAAAAATAAAACAATGATAGCATTTTATGTTGGAGTAAGCACTGCATACAACTCTCAGTCTTCCTGAAGAGGCTTCTGGCTTGTCAGCCTCTTTTGGAAATATGTTGGAAAAGTGGTTTTGCATGAATAACACATTCTCAGATCAAGAAGGAAGGAAACTTTCCCTCATTATACCAATAAGACATTCAGCACTTCTGGAGGATTTATGAAGAAAATCCAAGTAGCTGCATTCCGCAAATTAACTTTACCTACTGAAGGCTGAGGGCAGAAAAAGCCAGCCTTAAGCCAGCCTCCAGTGGGAGGGGGGATGAAAGACAGAAGGAAGAAGCACAGCTCAAGGGGAAAAAAAAAAAAAAAGAGTTTTCCAAATTAGAAATGCTGTTCCATGCTTCCCTGATTTCTTGCTTTGCACATGCTATTAAAAATAGCAAGCAGAAACGCCTTTACTTCTCCAAGTGCACATCCTGATGCACACACAGCCTCCCTCGGCCACACGGCACGCCGCAGGATTGCTCCGGCGCTCTACGGAGCAGCCATCATCTCCAGCCACAAGATCTCTACTGAAACATGACGACACCATAAATGGTTTAATTCAATCTGAAGAAAAAAGCCATAGCGTTCAATGTGCATCCCCACATAAGTATCAAATCATAGGGTTCATCCGAACCCGAGACCCCGGAGAAGAAACTCAATGAATTAGCCTGATGATTTGTAGTCTTATTGACTATAAAGAACACTTTGAAAAAGCAGAGATATAGGAGTTATATTAAAAGGAAACATCCTTGTATCATTGACAGAAAAACAGTCAACTTTTTCTTCAATCATTTTAGGCATAACAGCATTATTAAAGTCTTTATACTTTGAGTGAAAGCATTAATTAGTATACCCATCAGGAATATTTTTCATTGTCAAATTGCCTTTTACCATGCTAATAAACACTGTGATTTGCATGCAAAAATTAATAATGTTACCTCATTTATAGGTCAAAACACACAGACTAAAATAGTTTCTGCAATTCTCCCTAAATAACTGGCTCTTGCATATCAAGTTTTATGGCACATTAAAAATGAGTGAAATTCAGACAAGATTTGAATAGCTGAGTAGATAGAGAGGGAAAGATAGGAGCAAATGAGAAAAATCTTGTGATAAGCTAAGCCTTAAAAAAAACAAAAAGCTTACCAAAAAAATCACTTTTTAAAAATTTCTGGACGCCGTGTGACCTAGGGATGAAACAGCTGTATGCAGGTCATTACTCAAAGTATCCACAGATTATGCCTCCAGCCACTCTGTGTATAAATGGCATGTCAGAACAACTGAATGCATTAAAAAACCCCACTTTCAATTACTGAGGCATTTCATTCAGTCTAAATGCAATGTCCATAGCTCCCATGTAACTTGTTGAAATGGGTCGATGGATTTGGGTATTTTCATAAAAGCCTGATGACCAAGTCCTGAATTAACTTTTATAAGATTTAAGACTATTCTTAGGGTCCTCTTCCCACCTTTGTTTAGTAACATGGTGGGTTTGTTCGTATGGAGGACTATGAGCACAGTCATTTACTTTTCCCCCTTAATTATCTGCTTGAGTATGTTAGAGGCCTGTTAGAGCACAGATACTTTCTGGCATACCATATCCACTTCCCTCTGCATCAGATAGGCTTGGATCACCCTTCTCATTCAGAAGCTGCATATACCCACCCACAATATTTCAGGAGCTACCAAATTATGATTAAAAAAGGTACTGGACTGCTACCTGCTCTTTTAGGTGGCAGCAAATAGCCAATGTTGACTCATTTTGCAAGAACCACACAGCAACCCAAGCTCTTATTTTTGAGCCCTTCCAGGACAGTCATATTTGCATTGAGTTTAATGTGATTTCTAAAAAAATGGGAAGAGTCTTTTCTCTCCCTGTCTGAAATGCATTAAAGAAAAGCAAGACTGCAGTGCTAACTTAGTGCCTGACATTCCCCTCCTCTTTTAGCGGCAAGTGAGTGTGAAGCACAGAACCAAAGTAATCTTTCACAGCACCCAATTCCAGCCTTAGAAATTAGGTGTTAAGGTCAGGCAATCAAAGTGTTCCCCTGCTGTACAGAAAGCTGGTACCTACATTGAAATGCACAGCCTGGGGTATGGGAGAGATAGCAAAAAAAGATCAGGCCATTTATTTACCTCCCCAAATATGCTTCCCCCTGTGTCAAACTTCAAGTAGCCAGTTTGAGAACTGCTGGCCTGAGTGACATGCCCTGGATCTCACACAGCACGTCACGGTGAAAGAGCTGCCTCCTCTGTGGAAAATGCACTGCTCAAAGAAGCCTTTGGCTATCTTGACAGAGATGCAAGTACTCCCCTAAAAATAAAACCATTTTAGAACAAAAGTAACCATGCTACTATTTTGTTTTCACTACAAACAAGCACCTGAGATGGCTTGTGTGACCCAGACTTTCCCAAAGCAATCTGTGCTACTCCAACATATGTTTGACAGTATGTGCTGCAAACTCACCTCTAACAAACACAGGACATGTCAGGAAGGTGTATTATGGGGTACAGTTTGACATGAGTATCTCAGACAGCTGCAGGACATGAACTATTTTTTGGATCTTTAAGATCTTTTCTTTGATTGTTGAAGAAGCCACAGAGGTGGGAACAGTGCACAGAAACCTCCAGAACTTCATGTTCTCACTTGCAACCCTCTCTCACCTTGTCCACAAAGTCTGTCTTTAATCCTAACATTCACTGGTGCTTGTTGGGTTTTGATCACAAGTTCTTCAAGGTGAAAATTCTGTCCTTTACAGGCATAGCATGCAGGCAGCTGTACAGAGGAAGCAGGCCCACAGTGCTGGGGCTGGCCAAGGAGGCTTCAGAGCACCTCTGATGGGACAAGATGCATCAAACCACTCTGCCCATTCTCAAATCCACAAGACGGCACAATGCAAAGAGCTCAGACATGTTTGCCAGTCCCAGGAATGGCAACTCTATGCCCTGAGTAAGTGGGATCTTACTGATTAAGGCCTTCTTCTTAAAGACTGGAACATCCCATGTCTATGAACAGCAGCATTGTGGTTTTTCTACAAAGCAAAAATCCTGCTCTCGGATTTGTGACTGGGAAGAAAATATGACTCAGGTAGCACTACTGTGGCAGCATCTGCCTAGGACAGTCACACTGCAGAAATGTCCTCTGCAGACATCTCCTCAAAGCCCTGCTGCTTTGGGACCCTGAGCAGATGAAAGCGGTAAGGCCAGGTTCCCTGGCTTCTCCCACACAGCCTTCTGAGCACGAGGATGAGGGTCCTGTGGTAAGATCTACTGCGTGGAGAATGTCTCTCCAACAGGGCAGGACCATGGCTCAGGGGACTGATAAGAGCATCTCCACATCTCAGCTAACATGCCTTAGTTCTTCCATCCCCACAGACCAGCTAACAAGAACAAGTCCTGCTCTATGTCCTAGCTAACAGCATGCATCCTATGCTGAAAGCAGCCAGCCCTGCACCCAGGCAGTGACACCCCCTCAGAGCCACCAGTGCCCAGCACTGACCTCCAGGGATGGCAGAGAGCAGCAAGAACTGGCTGGGCCCTGAGGAACGTTCAGGCAGGCAGCCTGGCCCCCATACAACATTGACACATCAAGACCCCAATCCCCATCTCAGGCAAGATAAAAGTAGTAATCCGTGTTTTCTAGCAGTAAGGGAGAAAGTGATTTCTATGTTTCCAGGAGTGCAGAAAAGGATGTTGCACCTTCAGAGGAAGGGAGCTCTCCCTGCAGCAAAGCTAGCCTGCAGTCCCTCTCTACTCCATCCAGAAGCCCAGGGATCCATTCCACACTGTGCAGCTTGACTCTTGTTTGGCTGATTTCTTTTCCAGCCTCTGAGTCTGAACATCACTGCATGATGTTCCTTCCTCTGCTAAGCATCTTGCTAACTGTGACTGAAGAATCTGGCTAAAGACCAAGTATTCTTTAACCTCCACATTAACTATTGTTAGCTTTGGCAAAGCCCAGCTCCCGGGATGCCTGGTGTGGTATCGCTTACTGCTGCAGCCTACAGGAACTGCTGTAGCGGCGAGATTCAGAGAACAGGGATCAGGTAGCAGATGCAAACCAGAGCTCTCACCCACAGTGCCCTCCATCCCCCCACTGCCTAATGAGCTTTGGGAGCAGCTACAAGTTTTAAGCTCCTTACTTCTGCAAAAGGTTTGGAGACAGTGAACGTGCAGAAAACAGAGTTAAGTCAGAGAAGCTGTAAGTTAGACGAGGCCAAATGCTACTTTTAGCTCACCAAGACGTGTTGGTAACATTGCAGCTCCATAGAGTGTTATTTATCTTTTAGGCATGGTGAGGAGATAGAGATGTTTGGCTTTAGCCATCTTTGTCTGCTGGAAGATGGCACAGGCTGCACCACCTCCTCAACCCTCACAGAACTGTCTTGGCTTGTACTCTTAACTGCTACAGTCCTAACAGTGAAGTCCTTAGTCCCACATCCCACTGCACAAAAACTAGGATATGTCTTTCTCCTCTCATTCTTATGAGTAAGTCCAACCAGTGAAATCAGTTATGGCTGCTCTGAGCAGTGCCAGAGATGGTTCTTTAGCCCATTTTTTACAGCAGACTGCAGGCTTTGCAAAGCACCAGCTCCAGCCATATTCAGACAACCAAGTTCTACTGATTGCAAATCCTATGCAGAAATGTCCACAGCATTCATCAGGGATAGCTGAATTCAGGGAGCAGACGGCAGGTTTTCTTAAACAGACTTTATGTTGCTTAATATAGCACATACTCTTCCCCAGTATGTGCACAACACTGAGTTGGAGATGTTCTGAGATTTGCACCGAGGAAGACTGGAGGGGTGGGAGAAAGGCTGCAGGAGGAAGCATTTAAAAAGCAAGCGATGACTTTGGAGAAACATCATCTGCAAGCAACAATCTCCTAACAGAGGACTCACAATGCAGAGGCCTGGTTGGTAATGAAAACAACATGTAAACCAGTGCCTAGTCAGACAATGCAGTTGCAAACCCGAACAGGATTAGTCTCAAAAGCTGAAGATGTGAAGAGTTTAGTCTGGCTTACACCTTTCCTCTGGGGAGATGTCCTGCATTGGTCTTCACTGTACACCTACACAAAATTGCTCTGTGAGACTCGTGCACCACAGACCTTCTCATGCCACTCCAACACTATCCAAGTTCCAAAAATTACTTCAGTGCCAACACAACTGAATCCCTGCCACGAGAAGACTTCCTTTGCCTTCTCATTTCTTCACTGAGGTGCCAAAGTTCTTTGTGTATTTCCTTTAAGGTCATCGCTGCTTTGGACCTGTCCCATCTGCTGGGTTTGCTCTCAACAGCCCTTCTTTTTACATAGATAGAAGAAACCTAGAGAGTATTTGAACCCTTCATCTACCCCATGACAGAAAATCTCTAGTAACAGCAAACTGCTCAGAATTTTTTGCATGAAAATGAGTAGTGACACTTGAGCTTGACTCATTCCCACTATCCCTTTCACCAAAGCCAAGCACCTGGAAACACAGACTGCTGTGGAGCCCATCTTGCAACTAATTACCACAAGTACCACCAGCCCCAAAATCTGCCTCATCAGACACTCACTGCCAATTCAGGCAGCAACTGCAGCGTAACAGTCACTGTTTGCACAGGATAGGAGTGTGCACCTTCTGGAGGTGCTTTTGCCACCAGCTACCCAGACCCTTTTTTCATTGCAGACGTTTCCTTTCTGCTCCCTGCACAACTCCTCCAGCTACACAAGCTCCATCTGAAGTTCCAAGGAGAGCCTTTTGCCTGCCCATATAGTGCATGACAAGGCACGCAGTGTGTTACACTAAAGTCACAGTCGATTTGCTTCGCATCAGGGCAAGTACCAACAGGACATTCAAAAGGCAAAGATGGTCCATCTGAGGTTAACTGTGAAAACAGCATGGATAGTAAAAAATTATCTTTAAGGCTAACATGACTTCTGTGAGGTTCTTAATTCAAGTCTTTGCAGATATGCTTTCCTAAGAGGTACCTACCCTGTTCCCAAGCCCTGGCATATCTATTGATCACTGCCCACAAGAAACTGTACTTTATAGGACATACTGCCTCCTTATGATTGAAATAGCTTCCTTCCTTAATCAGCATATAATCAGGTATTCCCACACAGGAGAACTATAGCCCTGATTGACAAGATAGCTACAAAAATAAACCTGAGGTTTAAATATAGCTTGCTCGTCTCCCTGGAAGGTATGTAGTATTGTGTTATACAAGTCTACCATAATTTTCCTTGAATTAATATAGTCCATATTGCCCCACTGCCTTGATTGCTATCAATTAAACTGCTGGCAGATTTGTGTTATACAGGAGAGCTGACAGCTATGTTGGGTGGGAATGGCAACTCGCCTTCCCTCCGCATGGACTGACTTACCACCAGTATTTCATGGGCAATTAACATGTACAGGTTTGGAGTTCACGTACCAGTTGAATGTGTCATTTCCAATGCAATTGTAGAGGTGCATAGGTAAATAAGTGTACAGGACCACACAGCTATGTATAGAAGCAAAATGCATACGCTTAACCTGAAGGGATATATGTGGATGAGATATCTCTGTATGCAAGCACACAAGCTATCCAGGCAAGATTTAATTATCTCCTCTTTCTAGGGTGAACAGTTCAATAGCACAACACTCATTGCATTTCTTCCGATCTATCAGGATGTTCCGATGTATTAAATATGCAATGTAACGAGGGCAGAGATCTATAGCCCTGATCTCATTTCGGAAAAAAACAGAAAAATTATATTTGTTCTTTTTTTAAAACCCATTCTAATAATAAAATGCTTTTCATCTGTTAAAAAACTCCCCATTGCTGACTGGCTAAAAAACATGGGACAGACCTCATATTTATCATGCAAATCCTTAGTATTAAGAAAACAAATCACCAACTAACATCTGTCTCGCCCTAAAGGAAAATAAATTTAAAAAAACAGACACCCTTCCCCTCACTCCCTACGCAGCGGGCCGAGCACCCCGCGGGATCGGCAGGGACGCGCCTCCCGCCCGCTCCCCGCCCGTGCTGCAATGTCCCC
>VWYI01044903.1:999351-1081175 GCA_013399455.1 Anthoscopus minutus
CCCCGCAGCCGTGCGCCGCACGGCCCCGCTGCTGCAGGAGCGCGCCCGGTCCCGCAGGTGCCCCGCAAAGCCCCAGACCACAACTCCCAACGCCGGGCGGGTCAGGGAGATCGCTGCGCTCGCCCCCAGCCTCCCTGGGTCCTGCGCGCCAGGCCAAGCCTGCACACCTGCAGACTCGGAGAGGATCTCCCAGGAGATGCCCAGTCGCAGGTTCAGGCCTTCCCTGGATATGTTCTTTCAAGATTAATTATGCTGATTCACAAAACATCCACCTCACGGCTAGTTTATGCTTTTCCACCTTTGCATCCCGCCACTGGATTTCACTCATCCTCTAACTCACTAATAAAAGAATCGATCCCCTGCTAATAATAAGTTGATAAAACATTCATACCTGGATCAAGTCACTTTTTTGGAGAACAAAGAGTTCATCCCTGTTAAAAAGTTTCTTCACACTGGAATTACCTCAAGTTTTTTTCAAATTTTTAACTTTGGTGCAATGGAGATTGTAAAACCCAGTACTGTGTTTATTTTTATGATTTGTGCTACTGAAAAAGCAGCTCACAGCATCCACTGTGCCAGGAGCTGCACAGATAGAGGATAGATGGCTCCAGCGCAATGTAAGTTTCTAAACATGGGAACAGTAACTCCTCTCTTTTACTGTTTCTTTATGCATCCTGGTGTTCACATCTTCCCTTCTTATCTAGGACTGGCAAAACATTCAGTAATTACATGGTTTCTCATGAGCTCCACTCTGAGCTACTGCAAACCATCCTGCAGACGCTACCTATGGGCATTCACATCCCAAAGCCAAACCCTGCATTTGGTTATGGAGATGAACACTGCACACCTCATTCCACCTTAGCACACGGCCCCGGCAGTTCAGAGTAACTCCCGCTCCAAACTCAGCTGCCATCCCACAAAGGTGCCAAGGAACTTAAGTTAGACATGGTCTATTAGTGCAAAAAAAAAATCAACTAAAAACAGCCCAGGATGAAGACCCAGCACATAAAATTCACATTTTAGCTCCTATCCATTTATTAGGTCCTACACTATTGTGAAGAATGACATAAATTTTTTTTGCATTTCAGGACTGAATAGTCAGGTACTGTAGGCAAGCTGTGAGTCAAACTGTGCTATAGAGAGCTGATGAAACAGACTTAGAAACTGAAGAAGCAACAGACATTTACTTTGACCTTCTAGTCAAATCATCAATTCTTTCTTTGACTGATGTGGTATCCTATTTCCTTGTTGCTGTATCTTTACCCACCATCAGTGCCAAACTGACTCCACTACTCTTCCAGGGTCAATCTGTGTGCTTTTTCTGAAAAGCAATGAAACAATGACTCATTCAAGGTCTATTAGTCCTCACTAATGTTACAATCAGATTATACACGAGAGTGCTCCACAACTCCTCGGCCAGTTTTTTATGACTCTTGGACTCAAGTTATCAACTCCCACAGATTAAAATCAGGAAAAATCTCAAAGGACATTAAAGTTTTTGGCATCCAAGTTCAAGAACAGCTTTCAACAGAAAGAAGGGAAAGTAACACCCTAACTTTTTACAGCCAGGCTGTTTACCAAGAACACAATCTGAGGCATCATTTGTAATAGCAGGCACTGGACCAATGAATTAAGAGCCTCATTTCAAAGCTGTGCACTCCTTGGAAAGCTAAGAGCCATCACTAACTCAGCTTCACAGAAAAAGCTGGGAAACTGTTCCTAGCTGAAGGCATCAAGCTGAGCCCCAAAGCCATGAGAATACATGAAGACCAAGTTTCCCAAATATAGGAAATGTATTTTTTCAGTGTCCTGACAGGATCAGCCATAATATGCTCTCCCCTGGCAAAGATAGGTTGAAGTTTGGGGGTTTTGTGTCACAGGAACACATGAATTACCTGTTCAGAGATCTCACTCATAGAAAGTAAAGCAAAATTAACATGTTGTTGTTGTTCTGGTTTTGAGATGTGAAGAATTTCTTCCTGTGAGGCAACAGAGGGTAGATACATAGATCAAATAAAACACCCAAACCCACTAATCCACACATTCAGTTTTCAATCAGAGTTTATCAGAGCTTTCTGGGTCATATCTAGGACATCACAATTTCTCTTCTAAATCATGAAATCATCACAAGGCCTTAAGATTCATCTTAAAAAGTCAGCTTGAAAAGTCCCTCCCTTTTCTCCTTCTCTCCTCAATGCAAAGAAGCAAATTGAAGTGAATAAATCCAGTGAATATTTCCCCTCCCTTGCCATTTACAGGTCATCTTTCAAATTACTTATCAGTAGAAAGAAATATAATATTGCCTGTGCTCTATTCTACATTGAAGTACATCCTGCATTAAAGTATCAAGCAAGCTGGACCAGCTCAAGTTAGACCACCGTTTCTCCTTTAGTCCCTTAGGAAAGTCTGAGCCTACTCTGGGTTTGCAAGTATCCAGCATCAAATAACACCACACACACTAATGGCATCGCAAGTAGCGCATCAAGTTCTTCCCCAAACCACAGCAAGAGAAAACACTGAAGTACTCAGGAGGTACAGATGTGCTGAGCCTGGAATCCTTCCTACTCACACTCTTTAGCCAAGATGGAAGAAGAGCCTTTGAAGCATCTCTCTGCTGTATCAAGTCCACAGGGTTGCCAGGGTTGCTTCCTTCACATATTCAAGCTTTAGGAGTAAACTGGAATCACAGTACAATTAAGAAAGTGGCTCAATCCAAGCACAAACAACCCTGTGCAGACTGTGCTCTTCCAAAATGCCTCAGCATATCCTTGGCCCCTGCCATGGCAAAGAGATGGCTATTTGGCAAAAGCAGTTATTCTCTCCTGATGTTAGTCCTGAGTGGTTTTTGAGGAGCTCCAAACACAGGGCTTCTTCATGGCCACTTGCTGTTTCTTGATCAGCAGGGCTTTTGCTCAGCCTGTGCTGCTGAAGGCCTGCCCATTCCACCAGAATGATTCTGAAGAGCAGAGAGCTGCCCTCTCTTCCCAGGGGTGACAGGACAACATGTAAGGTCCTGCTGGTGGAGGCAAGGATCTCCTTGACAGAGCTCAGGCTGTACAGGGAACAGCAAGGACTCAGCTTGGCTGCTCTCACAGGGTGCTCCAGACAGAAATAGAAATGTGTCCTAGGCCTTCAGCCCTCGAGGAACCTGCTGCTTCCCGCCTTGATGATGGATGCTGGGCAGAGCCTGCTGCCTGCCCCTGTACCTTTCCATAAGCTGCTGGCTTAGAAACAGCCCTGGCCACAGACAGGATAAAGCCAAGTGGCCGTTCTGGCATTGCTGCAGATTGTAAACCCACATGAGGATCATACATGGTCTCCCAGCTGCTGCTGCTCCTGCCCATCTGCTACCTGGCACAGAGCCTCCTTCTCTGAGAGGGAACCTCCATTCACGAGGGCAGAGACACAGCCAGCCTGCGAGGTTGTGCACATAGCCACACATGCTGCCCTGCCTACATGGGGCACTTGTGAATGAGGCAGGAATGGCCATGAGGGAGCAGATTGCCAGTGCTGGGGTATCATCTGCCCAGTGACACTTTCTAGAGATGACCATCCAAAATGCAGCAAAATCAGGCAAAGAGGAACAATCTCAAGGGGCAGAGAACCTACTGGCTTCCATACCAAGCTCTGCACAAAACCAGCTACAAAGCAGCTTCATTTTCAAGAGAGCGCAACTGGAGATGCCAATGTCTCAGCCCGTTCCCAAACTGGCCCGAAGCCAACTTCAGCACCCAGGTAAGAGTCCCCAGCCAGAGACAGACCTGCTCTCACTGTGCAACAGAATAGCATTTATCCTACACAAAGTTTTAAAGACAATGTTTCTTGAAGAAAATGAACAGCAAATCAAAAAGGAACTACACTGAGTTCTGGCCAAGTGGGAGAAGTAACTAACTCTGAGGTTCAGTGTGGGTCTAACCTCAAAGCCAGCTGCAATGGGGAGCAAGACTCAGCTAAGTGCTTCTGAAAGTCCTTTTTCGACCTCTGAAGCAGCTGTCCAAAACAACCAATGGGCATTGTTAGCTGCCATCATTAGCCAGCAGAGCAGATTCCTTAAGAACAGAAAACCAAAACAGCTCTGTACCACACCATGCTCAGAAGATGTCCACGTGCCATGAGCTGTGCTCAGATAAGCACAAGCCAGAGCAGCAGGTTCCAAGAAAGTAGGCCATGACACAGCAGCAGCAGGAAGGACCTCTAACACTACTGAGAAAGCAAAGAACACAGTGAGGGGAAAGAGGAGTAAACAGAGACCAGAAGTTTTTAATAATATAGGTAGAGTCAAATACAAAAAAAATATTTCTACAAGCCATAAGAATAATGTATGTAGCTTCTGATTATGAACAAAACATAAATGATTACTACATCATCAGTTGATGTCACCTCCTTACATCCCATCCAAGTAGTTGCTAGAAGGAGAGGAAGTGCATTAGGAGCTGATGTGTGAAAGAAAGACCAAAGTAAGCACAACCTTTGAGCTAGTTCAGAGTTTAAGTATATAAAAATATTGATAAAATAATTAATTGATTTAGTGAATTGTTGACAATAATCAGTCTCTATTATATTAATAAAGGAAAAACACTAATGCCACAAAAGTACCAAAACAAGGGAGAGGTTTTGCAATTACTTGCTACTAAATCAAAAATTACTATGGAAGATAATCATGGATGGGGGAACCATCCTGTCACTGACACAGAGGAAGTTCCTTCAGAGCACCAGGTTTTTTCTGCTACTGTTCTTCATTAAACATCCATATATACCCATTTATACTAACAAGAGTATTATGTTGATTTTAATGGCACTTAGATCTGGCACAGAGAGCTCAACTCCCAGTTTTAGTTTTCTGTGAGATTTTGAGCACCCCAAGCTCACCGGTATCTAGGAAGGTGGAAGTTTTTCTCAGTCCCTGCAGCAAAATGCTTTGTGTTTTCAGGGCTAACTCTCAGACCCTCTGAGCCCCAGCCCAGGCTTCTGGCAACTCAGTAGAGTAAATAACTTTGTCAGCTTCTCGACCATATGGAGGACAGGGAGGAAGGTGTCTGAAGTCAGGTTGTTCTACTATTATAAAAGCTTAAGAATATCATGTAAGTAGATAAAACATGAAAATTAGCTGCTGAATGGAGCTCCTTAAGCTCTAGTCCCTTTTTGACTTGATTAGAAAAGGTAATTACATGTGTTTGGAATTAACACAAGGTAAAAATCCTTTACAGGGCAGAGGCAGGAAAGAGCTTCCTGCTGACAGCTCAGTCCTCCTAAGAGCCAGGTGCTTGAATGCTTGCAGACAATGCACTATTCACCTTAAAATCCTATTTGCTTATGCCTATTTCCTACAATTAAAAAAAAATCTATTAGCTGATCACTAATCTACAGCCATCAGCACTGAGTAGCATTCACATTCTTTATTTGCTATTTCAAGAAATCATAGCAAGCTGAGCTCTGCCAAGGCCCAGAGAGCAATTTCTTTGCCTTGTTTCTACCCCACAAGAGCCATTTCTACAGCACGGATCTCTGCCCTCAGACACCACAGCCCTGAGATACCCCCTAAGGTGGCTATTCAATGCCAGCTAACAACCCCCAAAATCCTAAGCATGTGTCAGACTGCTCCAGTGACCCAGAGGCAGGGGACAACAGAGCCTTGAGCATGAACAGTCATCTCCTATCCAGCTCCAACATCTTTTCACATTTGTCTGTGTTCACCCTGTTTGTTTTAATGCTATGTTTTCCAGAATGTTAGAAAATAACAAATGCAATAAAACCCACAGAGCCAGGATTATTATCATCAGTGTATTCATAGTGCAGCTTTTCCATGCCTCAGGGACTTGGATGTCTGTGATATTCCAGGCTGAAACTCAGTTTGTTCAAATACAAGAGACAGATGAGCACTGCTTGATACCAGCACTGCTGACAGCCTTTTGACTGGACCAGTTCAGAGCTTAAACTCCTCTTGACCTATGTCATGAGAAATAGTGAGAAATGAAATTCAAATAAAAGTGAGATGCACAATAGAAATGGTGAAGAGGAGTGAAGAAGGGAAAATGACAAAAGCAGAGGGCAATCCTAAATGAACAAACTCTCGCCTGAAAGAATAGCAAAGAGGGCCCTTAGGAGTGAAGCTCTTCACTCTGAAGAACTGGGGAGTTCAGCTGCCCCACCCATCTGCACAACTAAACCTCATGCCTTTAACTCTTGCAAAGTATGACTGCTTAGAAGGAGCTCAGCAAGTGAGTACACCTCCTTTCTGAACATTGCAGCAGCATTTTCAAAGTAGTAGTTAAATATAAATGTAGAAAATACCAGAGACTCAAGAAAGAATCTTGAATTGCACTCAGTGTAGCCAGTAAGTTACTTCAATCCTGTTCATTCTACAGCAGTTCCCCATTTCTTCTCTGTTGCAGACCTTTCAGAAAAGGATGAAGCAAGACTGAGATCATTGGCAGCATTTGTAACCTGCTGCCTGTTAGATGTTCAAATAGACTGCAGCAAGTGTAGCCATGAGTTGGAAGAGCCACATGCTCCTGGGAAGAGTCTTCCTTTATTCTCCAGAGCTTCACACATGTCAAGTAAGAGAGGCTGATTTTCCCATCAAGGAGAGATGTCCAAACTGGGTTTGAAAGGCATTTTCAAGAACCAAGTCCTGAAAGCACTCAACACCTAGGTGAGATCAGAAAGGCTCCCATTTCTCTGCCCATCTTCTACCCTTCCTGTGAAGATCCTGCTGTGGCCCAGAAGCCCTGGAATAGCAGAGTTTTTTAGCTGTCAGTGCTACTACACACACCTACCATGCAGATCAGAGCTGGCCATAACAGCTAAGCCAGCTAAGAGGCTGTCCAGAAGCACAGTCCTGTCACTGCCCGTCCCAGCCATGCCCAAAGCTGATCTCCTTTGGCTCCAGGAGAGTCTCAATGGAATCACTATTGCCCTTTCCTAGAATCTCACTTTCTAATGCACATAAAATTAGCCTTTTCTGCCCAGTATTTCTTAGCTGACTGATGAGGAAAAAGTGTATTTCTGTTTCTTAGTCAAAGTGGCTACCCTTTGAAACAAATATCAGAACCAAGCAGCAGCTTCAGCAAACAGTGCTAAGAGGATGTTCCTCTCTTGTCAGAGGACCAGCTGCATAGATACTGAATGGTGAGAAAAAAAAACCAGCAATCCCTTGGGCATGTTTACAGTATTTGTTGCATGAGGGTCAGGTTTGTAGAACGTCAATGCCAAGAGATATTTCTTCTGGGCTAGGGAAGGGATGACCTTGAAATCAACACTCAGCATAGACAGAATAAGTCTGGGATCACTCTCACCAAGAAGGAAAAACTGTCAGTAAGAGAAAAAGGTGCCAGTGAAGGTTTGTGTGGTGTGGGAGAAGTATATATTAATATAGCTGTGACCTGAGAATCCAGTGCCATATTCAAGTGACATGCACATTGAGAGCCTTTCAGCAATGTCAGTTGTCATTGGAAAAGCAGGGATGGATTGAAGGTGAGGGGGCACTGAAAAGCTCTGATTGAAGCAAATACCTGGATATGCTCAGATGTCTTCCAAATCTTCCTCTCTCATCCTCAAACTGTTCTCAAATTGAGGAGAGGGGACAAGGCAACCCCAAAGGCAATTTACTGCTTGGATTAGATCAGTCAAATAAGATGTAAAGGAAGGAGAGAAAGAGCCCAAGGACAGAGTGATATAGGACACTTGCACAAATTTAGATTGGAAAAGGCCAAAGGGAAAAACAGCATCCTCCAAGGAACTTTGTGAATAACAGTCTAGGGAGAGAAGGCAAGAACACAGGAGTAACAACCCAAGTGATAAGAATAAGGACATGAGAGGAAAGAAGGGCTGCCTGATGAAGGCACTTTGCAAGTCAAGGTGCAGTATTTAGAGAAACGTGGGGGCTTGAATAGAAAGTTGTTTTTTTTTAAGGAAGAGCTGCCAGAAGAGAGGGTGGGCTGAAGGGAAAGAATAACAGCATGGATAGGAATAGATATAAGGAGTCTGGAAGATGGGAGAAGTTGCTGGTGTCCACATCCAAGAGACAAGGACAAGAAAGAAGATCATGTCATCTTGCATTTCTTTTTAAATGTAGAAGAAATAGGAAAGATTTTGGTCAGAAAGATAAATGAAGGCAGAGGAGGAAGGTTTGGTCTGACTCAAAGTGGCAGGGAGCCAGCTGTGACTGAATCCCACACCAACAAGGAAGCTAGAGAAAAGCTATTTAGTCAGCAAACTGGCAAAACTGAAAAAGTTCAGCACAGTGGCAATACAGTTTGGGACCCTCCAAATATCAGGAGCAGAAATCCAGGTTAGAGTGAACAGAGACAGGAAATCAACAAATGTCACACTGCAGTGGAGAAGACAAGAGGTTCAGGATGAGAGATCAGCTGTAGCAAACAAGAGAACCAACAGCAAGGAAACACGAAGATGCAATGTCAAGACTGAGAGCGCTGGAAACACCAAGTGTTGGGATGGGATGTGCAGCCAACTGGGCAGCAGAAGAAAACAACAAAAAAAAAGCCAGCAAGTGAGAAAAGCAGAAAAGCAATGTTTTCCTGGGGAAGACGTTTTCCTGGCAGCATCAAGAAAGGATCGTCAAAGGGCTTCAAACGAAAAGCTTTTGCTGGAAACAATGCCTGATCCTGAAGATTTCCCACATCCATGAGTACGTCAGCAACAAGTTAACATCCTCAGCGCAAGGGTCAGAGCTCCACTCTAAGGTGCCAAGCCCGAGTAGGAGCGACGCTGAACTGAAACTCCCCGGGCTAGTGTGTGCAGGCTCCCTACCGAGGCAGATCCCAGGCTGCGAGCTCCAGCCAGGCAGTCTCCCCCGTTCCCCGGCTGCAACCCTCCTACGTGCATGAAGCACTGCAATCCTGGCATCTGCACAAAGACACGAGCCACGTTTGCCACACGAAAGGAAAGCTCATCTCCCTGCCCGCTGCCACCTGCTATTCCTCCCCTTCCCGCAGCACCCATTCTCCCCTGTTTAGTTTTTTTCCGCCCACTCCTCCTCCCCCTGCTCCTTCCACCGCTGCAGAGCCCCTAGGCACAGCAGAGCGCCCTGGCGTCGCGACTGCCCCGCGGTGCCCCGGCCCGGCCCCGGGGAGATCCCGCAGTGCCCTGAGGGATCCCGCAGTGCCCCCGGCCCCGGGGGATCCCCCCAGTGCCCTGAGGGGATCCCGCAGTGCCCCGGCCCCGGGGGGATCCCTCAGCGCCCTGAAGGGATCCTGCAGTGCCCCGGGGAGATCCCGAGGCCTGAAGGGATCCCGCAGTGCCCCGGGCCCCGGGGGGATCCCCCAGCGCCCTGAGGGAATCCCGCAGTGCCCCGGCCCCGAGGGGATCCCTCAGCGCCCTGAAGGGATCCTGCAGTGCCCCGGGGAGATCCCGAGGCCCTGAGGGGATCCCGCAGTGCCCCGGGGGATCCCGGGGCCCTGAGGGGATCCCGCAGTGCCCCGGGGGATCCCGGGGCCCTGAGGGGATCCCGCAGTGCCCCGGGGGATCCCGGGGCCCTGAGGGGATCCCGCAGTGCCCCGGGGGATCCCGGGGCCCTGAGGGGATCCCGCAGTGCCCCGGGGGATCCCGGGGCCCTGAGGGGATCCCGCAGTGCCCCGGGGGATCCCGAGGCCCTGAGGGGATCCCGCGGCGCCGCGGCCCCGCGGAGGAACCCGAGCCTCTCCCGGCGCCCTCTCCCGGCGGGATCGGGAATTCCCGGGCCCCGCGGCCCCTCCGCTCCTGCGAGCATCAGCCTCGGCTCTACAGCCCTCGAGAGGCCGCGGGGATGCACAGGATGCAGGGTTGATGCCTTTCCGGGCGCTGTAAATGCATATTGGCGTTTCTCAAATGCCTTTCCGATAAATCACATATAGTCACCGTGGTAAAAGCCCAGTGTAGATTGCTGTACTCAGCAGTGCATGGAGCTGCTCCAAGCACACCCATTATCCCAAATCCTAAGGTACAATTATCCCTGAGTAAGACTTTGCTTAGCTACTAGAGCCAGGTTCATTCAGTACTTGGAGAAAGTTGTCTGTTTATTTCCCTTTTAGCAGTTCTTATTCCTGTGGGCACACATTTAGGTGGCTCACACAGTGATTAATTTCTGGTTGGGGGAGGTAAATAAACTGGGTACCAGTTCCTCTGTAGGACATGGTGTTTCAGGTGTCAGGAACCTAAATCCATGCCTTTTGGCCCAAATTCAGTAACAAACACGAAGTCACCTTTCTAGGCACTGCAACCAACATGTGTCCAGGCAGCTTCTTTTCTAACCCACCGTGGAAGAGTCTTTGCCAGAGATGGAATCAGACATGGATCACTTCACCCAGCTCTCCTGTAATGGGCAAGGAGTCCTGCCTCAGCTGAAATCAGCTGTTCCTCTTACTGGGCTGGATCATTCTCTTTACCATCCCAATTCATTTAAGTTAGAATCACATAACAGCTCCCTCACACATGCACTTTGAGAAAATTTAAAGCAAGCAAATGCAGGAATCTCTGTAGCCCCCAAACCAACTTCTCACTTACAAACTGTGAGAAACACCAAGAGATTCCCGTTGCAATGGCAGTGACAACAGAGCACAAACATTCACGTTTATTTATTTAAATGCATTACAGATATCTCCACAAACATGGAGTTAAAAGTGCTACAGATGCATGAGGGGGCAATCACCCATTATTTCTGCCTGATCCTGGCCTTGCAATCCTCATCCTGATTAAATTACTAAGGGTAGGATTATCAGCAGGATAATCAGATGCAGTGTCTAATCTGGATAACCCAGCATTACTAGGCCTCACAAAGGATTTCACTGACCACCCAGCCAAGGCATTCCAGAGAATTACATCTCATTTTCACCACTTAAAGGATTCACACCCCCTAGAGACTCATGCAGAGCGGAAAGCTAAGGAATATAATCACAGTATCAGTCAAATGCAGTAGTGTTTGTATAACCATTGTGTTTCCAAGAACTCCCAGAACCACCACAACCAGGATTTCAGAGCAATCACTTATCTGAACAACTCACTGTGTATTTACAGGCTGCAGAATCTACACCTTTGGGTTTTTAATAAAGCCTCAAGTTCTCAAACCATCTGTTAGGAGCAGCTACATGCAGTTTCATCTGTCTCAAAGCAATAGCACTGTCCAAATACCCTTTTTTGGTCTGGATTCTTCCCTCAACCCTCCTCCAGGCTTTCCATTTCCTCGGCCTTAGCCTTGCCAAATAACATATGTGCTTGTAGGCAGCCATGAAACCTCCCAAGAGGGAGATCGCGAGGATAGGGAAAAGTTCTGGAAAGAAGAATTGTCTTGTACTTGGAAGATTTCAGTATCACCATTGTCAACATTTCTTGCTTACCACCTGCATGTAATTGTTCACCCCCAGTCTGGCTTCCACTCAGCCAAGACTTTCCTCTCATGGTTCTACAAGTTTCTTATTCTGGAACAGAAGGTAGGACCTCAGTGATGTTCTGAAAAAAGAGATCCAGCTTTGGGAATCTTGCTTATCTCTCATCACACAGCAAGCAGGGTTTTTGTTCAGTAACAAAATGGCCTGGATTAGCTCACCCGACAGAAAGGGAACCTGATCTTTCACCTAGTCCTCCATTGTTCACAGACAGCATGAGAGGGTATTTTAAATTCTCTTCTGATGATCTGCACAGCCTGAACTCCTGTTCTGCTCAAAAAACGAAACACTTAGAGGCTTTCATCACCTTATCAAAGTCCCTAGTGGCCCCTGCCTGCCCTCCTATGAAGAGTTTGATCTCCTTTTAGGAAGAGGATAAAGCTGTCCTTGAGCAAAGCTGCTTTTCAGTGAAGTATTGTGCTGTTTTTGGGAGAACATCAGACACCTCCAGGTGTCCCTCAAACATGTATCCCTCAATAGTTGCAGCTCAGATTTTTTCCAAGCTGCTCACAGAAAACAGACTGTAGGCATCTTGTGTTTGAAGGGCACATTAGAAACGTGCTTCATGGAAGAGATGCCTAGATTACATTTCTGGTGCTGCATAACTGTGTGTGTCCATCTTATCTCCATTTACAAGGGCAAATAGGAAAAAGAGGACTGGGAAAGAAGTTGAGCTGAGAACAACTGAAAACATTGCTGGCTGCCTTCAGTTCATACTCACAGCCAAAAGCAAGGTCATGCAATACTATCTCCTTGCATTGTTAAAAATCTCAAAGGTAAAAGGGTACTATCATTTCAAGAATAAAAATGGCTGCATGAAACAACCTTATCTCCCACAAGGAATGATGACTTTTTACCCAGGATAACCACACCTCCAGCAACTACAAAAATGAACAAGATATAGAGCATCACTGCTGATTTAGCTCATCTCCACACAGAAATCAACAGCTCTCATTCTCTAAGCATCAGGGAGAGGAAACAGGAACAGCATCTGGCTGAGTCAGATACCAAAAAGGGAGCACATTTATGGTGAGAATGTTCATCATGCACTAATACCCATCAGGTAAAACAAAAGTAGATAAAGAAACACCCTTCCTATGTGGTTTTCACATTCAACCAGAGGTTGGAACACAGAAAAGAGAAACTCACGTTCTACCACCTGTAATGGAAAATGTTAGGTAAAGGCAGTTGTTAGAGCCAAGGCTAAAGAGTAGTTACTAGAGCACAGGCAAATGACGGTGGTGGCTTTTGTTGTTATACACTATGATTAAAATTCTGAAACTGAGAACTCTGACTTCTGCCTATTTCCACTAAGGTACTACTCAGGCTATGCAGAGAGCAATGACAATGAATCCACCACCTGGCTCAGAGACCAGCCTGAAATTCTTACTTCAGGGCCAACAGAATGAGCCTCTCCAGCACTTGGTGGATTTGCCTCTTTGGAGTTTGCATTTTTTACAAGTCACCCATAGGGAAGTTTTCCCTTAGCTCCACATCCTCAAGATTAAGTCACATGAGGGTTTCACTAAGAAATGAAACAGCAGCTGCTCTCATTTCCATGTCTAGAATCAGCAGGGATAGACAGTATAACCAGAGCCCTTAGCTATGCCCATAGGCAAGGAGAGCTGTAACAATTGGATAGGAATTGTGGTCTAAACTACACTTCTCCAGAGCAAGAGTTTGCTTTCCCAGGCCATTCTTTTCTTTAAGGAAGGTAGAGAAATGAGGTAGTTTAGCACAGTGAGGAATTACAGCCTTTAAAATACAACAAGCCAAAATCAGGCTGCATTGCACAGTTTCTGCTTTTAAAAACCAGAAGACTTCAAGGAGTGAGTAGGGACTCTGATAATACAGCCTGGGACACTTGTGCATTACCATTAAAAAGTACATCTGTGCTCTGCTGAGGACTCTTACGTTGCTTGGCTCAGTGAAGTCATTCCTGCAAGCATTTCAAGCAGGGGTAATCCAGAGTCAACCAGCATGGAGCACACTGCTCAAGCAAGGAAATAACCAAGCCACTGAATTACTTGATAAGTGATCTTAGGGCCCAGCTGAACAAACTCTGGGCTTCATAGCAGGCACCCTGCAAAGCAAACAGCCCCTCACCCCAAGCACCCATCCAGAGCAGAAACAGGGCTCACAGACACATCTGCACCCAAACTGCCTGAGTGAACCCCTGGAGCACAACATTTTACAGGCTCCCTCAACTCACTCTGTCAAAGAATGCCCCTTCACAGCAATTGGAAACATAAGCCAAGGGAACACTCCACCTTCTCTCCCTGATGCCTCACAAGGATTTACAACCACTTATAAGCAGCTGCTAATGTCCAAATTGCTAATGGTAGCAGCAAACAAAGCCGACTGTGTTCAAGGATGTGCCCTTTCTTTCCAGTCTGATCAGCAATTCCCCACTCAGGGAAGTCTGCAGGCTGAGCAGTGTTACCACACAGGGAACCAAGAGCTTCACACAAGTCCAGCCCAGCAGGCTTTCCAAGGTTCCTTGCCTTCAAGATCAAACAACTCTCCTGCTCAGCTCTCCCCAAACCAGACTTCTCCAGAAAGCACATCTGGAAGGCAGCCACACTAACTTCTTGTTTTATTTCCTGGATCCTTTTCTAGGGAAAGAGAAGGCAGCAGGACAGTTACTGCTTCAAATTCCCAGAACATGGCCTCAGGCTCTCTAGGCACCCCAGCTCCTGGCATACACAAGCAAAGGCTGGCTTTTCATCTCAGCTCACAAGATTTCTCACAGCTTTGCTGTAATCTCTAGATAAGAGGAAATGGAGAAGTGAAAAAGCCAAGCATATACTTCCACCAAAATGAGAGTTCACCTTTTCCACCATTTCACAGCTCAAGATCTAACCCCTTTGTGACCACAGGGTCTGCCTGAAGCTCAGGGGCCAGACTCAGGACACAGCTGCTTTTTACACTGTGACGGATTCACACCAATACTACATAAAAGCTCACTTATTTCCTTATCCATCACTTACAGCCCCATCCTCTGACTGCAGTCCTGTCCCAGTCAGTCACCTTCAGAGCACAGAGACCACCCACTACAGACCCTTCTTAAGGTCACTCCTTCCTTTTTTATAATCTTGCTAATGGCTGCTAATGCCCCTTGCCTGGGCTGTTTCTGTGCCCAGCCTTGCTGAACAATCGGTTCCCTGTGCTGGGACCACATCCAACCGGGAAGGGTGAACTTTCTCAGGCATAGCCACCGCCAGGTGTGCCACGAAGGTCAAGGCTGCTCTGCAGAAAGAAATAAGAAAACTAAGGGATTTTTTCTCCTTCTAATCCACTTTTCTGAGTGTGACAGAGGGAGAAGGAGGTCAGTACTGCAATTGCTCCAGCTTACAGACAGCATAAGATGGTGATTCCAGACCCTCAGGGCCTGTCTGTCACAACAGTGGTCTCCCTCCACATATCACATGTGTGTTCAGAGCAAATCAATTGGTTTTCAGCACCAGTACATTCCAGGTCCAGCCACTGGCATTCCTGAGGACATGCAGCTCCAGTTAAGCTGATGTGAGCAGCAGGTTCTTGGCTCTATGGGCAGGAGCCAGAAGTCAGGTCTATCTCTGGGCTGAGGGGCTGGTTAGTGGCTGGCAATGCTGGGGGCAGCGTGGCAGGGCTTAGGGCTTACACAGGAGTATGTAACAGCCATGCTAGTTCTGCCCAGAGCTGAGCTGGGACATGTACCTGCTTTGGTGGGAATCAAAATAGGATCTGGAAGGCACTAAGCAGATGAGGGGGCAGAACCCAGTGAACTGTGTCCTGATAGACTTGGAGATAGCCCAGGATATCTTATCTGTCCTCGAGTGTGTGAGCAGCAGACATTTGTCCCAAAAAAAAGAGGCGTGCTTTTCTTAATTTTGGCTGCTACTACCTTCTGCAGATTCAGAAACTCCCTTTTTTTTCCCCATAAGAGACAAAAACCACAAAAAATAGGGGAAATACTGAGAATTATTTAGGAAATAGAGGAGTCAGACTTGTTTCTTTGCTTGTTTGAGCAGGTGTGCTCTCTGGTAAGAGGTAGGGTTTGCATAAAGAACATTAAGGCCATGTTTAACAGTTTCACCTGCTGCATTTCCACTATCGATTGGCACCATTCAAGCCCAGCTTTAATGCCTGACAGCAGACATAAGCTATGAGGCAGCTATTTCCCTACTGGGAGCAATGATATATTATCGCTCCCTTTAAATGAACCTGGAGAAGTATTGTATATATTTAACAGAAAGTCCTGTCTCTAACTGACTGCAAAGGAATTTCAGGGATTGCAGAAGTGCAAACCAACACAGCCTCTCTGTGACTAGACTGAAAATCAGGTACTAAAACTGTGTTACACATACAGGAGATTATTTTACAAACATATTCATTAATTCGTGTTGCTATTCTGTCCTCATGCCTTCCTCTTCATCTTTTGAATTCAGGCTGGCAAATGTGGACGTTTGCTGAAGTACTGTGTGTAAAATTAACAGCAGATATCTTCCCTACATCACCCTGACCTCAAAATTAGGCCTTTTTCTGCCAGATGTGTGAGGGGACAAGATTATGGGCAGATGAGACGAGAAGGTTATTTCCAGTAAAAACTGTAAGGCTGCAACTCTACCATGAGACATTACCTAGCTTTGCTAGCAGAGTGGATGTTTGCCATCTAGAAAATGCCATGCAGCTGAGAGACAGCAGAAATTTCTTCCCAGAAATTGGAGCTGCTTCTGGTCTCATTAATGCCATGGAAGGAGAGAGCAGGTCAGTACAGGGCTGCTTTGCTTGGGAGAGCTGGGCTGGTCCCGTGTGGGGCTGTGCTGTTCAGGTACTCAATGTCCCCAGGAATAGCTCAGGTGTTGTCTCCAAGCCAAGTACAGAGCACTGGGAGGGGAGGCAGACACAGCCCATCTCCTCCTGGCTGTCACTGGCCCTTGGCTCCCAGAGAGAGTTCCTTGGGCTCACTGGGTGCCTTTTCAGGGAAGTGCTCAGTGAGAGAGTGGTTAACTATTGAAGGAGAAATGGCACTTGGATCTTAAGGCCCTTTTTGCAGTCAGGCCAGAGGAATACATGTGTTTACACTGGCCCAGGCAGCCCCTAGGGTGAGTTATTATATGAGTAGCGTTAAACAAGTGTTTGAGGGACCAGGTCGGTGCCACAAGCACCAGCAGTGCTGGAGGGGCATGACTCAGATGCCTCAATATCTCACTGGTCCCTTAGGCCTCACATCTGTTTATACAAATAGTCACATTAACTCAGTTCTTTGTGATAAATAAATCCCACCTCCAGTCATAAACCATGGCAATTTATTACACTTCAGCTTTATGCCAAGACACATTCCATTCTTCCAGGCAGGTGCAGCTGCACAGCTGCAGTTATTCATGCCTGAAAGGAAAGGTGAGCAGGATTTGGGACAACTGTGAGCCACAGAGACACAGCACCCCCGACCTACTGACTGCTCTGCTGGGCTGAACCCAGAGCCCATCACAGGGAGGGGCAGCTGTAGCTGTCCCCAGCATCTCCAGACCACAGCTGAGACCTCTCCTGCATGTGCCTGGGTGTGAAGGAATGGAAGGACAGGGAAGGCAAGCCAGGCAGGACCTGGGCTGCAAATATCATGCAGATCTCCTGGCACATTGTATGGCAGTTACTCATGCTCATCCTCACACTGTTGCACTGCACTGACTTCCTTTTAATTTGAGACAAAATTATCAAGGTAGGAAACACTTCACTGCTCAGGAGAATTTTTAAGACATTGATACAGCAAGAAATTGGAAGACTAGGAGATCAATATGCAGCTACACACAAACCATAGCTGTGCTTGGTGCTCAGTGGAGCAGTCACACATGGGTTTTGTTTGTCTCCAAAACTGCATCTTTCCACAGTTTTCACAGCTGTGTTGCCAGAGTAAAACTGTTCCAAGCCGAGCACAACAAAGTAAGGTTCCTTGTGAGGTGGCAGCTGGGCAGGAAATCCAAGCCTACTACAACATTAAAACTGAGCACGTGAAGCTCCTTTTCACTCTTGCCTCTGTTCTGTGGAAGGGATGTGCACAATGTACTGCTTCTTAGGTGTTTTGGGGTTTTTTTCCCCACCCTTTTTCTCCTGAGCTATTTTTCACAAATGGCTTTCAAAGTGAAACACTGACTGTATTCAATCAGTTTCACAATGAAGAACAGTACTGCAATCACAGGTGCCAGTGTGCAGGTACTGCTCCCACACCCTGCAGCCTCACTCCACCCCTCCACACGGCCACACTGCTCAGTCAGCTGGAAGGTAACAGGCTGGAGGGTTTGCTTAGTTTCCTCCATATTTGGCTTTTCTTTGGGAGAGCGTGATTTCTGTGCGTGCTGGACCAGCATGCCCTGGCAGCTTGGGCAGCTCTGTGTATCAGAACAACAACCAGTGCCTTTGAATTATTTACTCCAACTCACATGAACTTGCATTTCTCTTCCTTTTCTGCCCAGTCACCATGGTGCATGCTGCTCCACGAGAAAGCTGGAGAGACAGATGACACAGCCAATGAAATTGCACTAGGTGATAATAACAAAATATGATACGGCATTTATGCAGCTCCATTCAGCAGCATTCAGTTTCATTTCATTTAATTTCATTAGAGTTCATTACTGAATAGTAGAACACCCCTGAAGAGTTTATTTAAAGATGGAGAGGGGAATGGGGCAGGCTAGGCGTAGTGGCAAAACAGACCAGAGGAAAGAGTTAAGACATATTTCTTTCCATACGTCCTGCTGCACCAGGTTTCACATTCTGCCTTCAGAAATGTGAAGAATTTGAAATGGAAGGTTTCACAGTCTGCCTTCAGTGGGTTTTGATGTGAAAAGAGCCATGAAAGAACAACTGAGGACCGTGTTTTGTGCTACTGACATGGTAACATAGGCCTTGGTGGACTTAGTCACAACAGGCTGGTGGGAACCAGAACATATCTAGAATCTCCTTTAACTGGTGGGCTTGTGTTCTTTTCTAGAAACCTTCTGTAATGACTTCCCACCATTGTTCCATCCATTTTAATCTGTAGCAGAGATGATGTTACTGCAACCAGCTCAAATACTCCACAAGATAACATCTATATGTGCCCACAGCAATCCAGGGGTTAAGTATGACACCAATCCCAATTACACCACCACTGATTAACGAAATAATGAATAGAGATTCTGTTAATGTGTCCTGTGCACCTCAAGCAAGATCAACCAGAACCATTAGCAATTAGAGGAAACCTCTTGTAGGAGCTAAATGAAGGTTGAAGCTTTGATTTTTTTCATTACAGCTCTTTTGCTTGTTACAGGGTGTTAAAAAGTATAGGTGGACCAGACAAGCTCTGGAGCCTACGTATAAAAGCCACCAGAGACAGTTCTGGTCTCCAATCTTCATGGTGGCAGAAGGCAGAAGAGCTGCAGCAGCTGTGGCTGCTACATGACACACATAAGCTCTGAGACACAGGGGTGCCTCTATGGTGGCACAAGTCATGGACATTACTCCTGGTCACTGAACAAGTCACGGTGCTGGAAAAGTTAGACCTTGCAGTGGCCTCCCTGCAGGAAGGATTATCTTCTCTGTGGTCTTTCAGATCAGACAAGTGGAATTATCTCTTCGTGTGTCAGCTGTAGAGAGCCTGGCCTGTCATCATTAGTGTACACAGACCCAGCCTGTACCCTTCAAACACAACCACAGTTTGTTCTGAGAGCACAGACTTCAGGCAGGAGCAGACTTACCCTGCAAGGGATGCTGAAGGTTGAAGACTGGTTTGCAC
The DNA here is from genome assembly GCA_013399455.1 of Anthoscopus minutus. Taxonomy (NCBI): domain Eukaryota; kingdom Metazoa; phylum Chordata; class Aves; order Passeriformes; family Paridae; genus Anthoscopus; species Anthoscopus minutus. Next base: position 1,018,483 of record VWYI01044903.1, read on the forward strand.
AGAAGCATCTTGGCATTTATTCATTATCAGCTGCAGCCCACAAAAGTGGCAATTAATATACTGTGTGCGTAAGCCTTGGCACCAGGAGACAGGAGAAGGACACAATAGGTCACCAACCCTTCATGAAAAGTGCCCATTCCTTTCTTTGCACAGTGCTGAAGAAATCATAAAACCCTCTCCTATCCTGTCAATGTCATGGTAGGGCATAAGCAATAGGAGCCCTGGAGACAAAGCCATTAATGAGTGAAGTGCCTAATGTCCTAGGCCAAAGCTATGATTTGTAACCACTGAAGTGGACAAAAGCAGCTCATCTCTCTCCACCTCCCCAAAATAAAGCTAAATCAAAGGAGTCAGAGGGGTTGAGAATCAGGGAGAAAAGTGGAGTTTTGGGCTCAGTTTTCATTTTGCACTGGAGCTTGCTGGAATTCAGAATCACGTACCATGTCTTCTGTGTGCTTAGGAAGACCTCAGTCATGTCTTTCATACTGACATTCCTAACACACAAAAACTGAGGGAAAGACAGGGCTGAGTCAGTTTGAAGAGAGCCTGATGCCCCCGGTATGCACCCACATCTCTGCCTGGTGAATCAGGCTGTCTGGAGACTGAATGAGTGTGTTCCTCTACCACAGAAGGCCAGTAAGATAAAAATAACCTCTAAAAGCCTATATTCAGCCTGGAAGCACAGTGCTGAGCCAGGGACAATGATAATAGGAAAACACAATAGTTCCTCAGAACAGTCCTAAAATAATAGATTATAAATGGCAAAAGGGGAGGAGAAGGGAGTGAGGGCCATTTTATCACTATTCTAAAAGCATTCAGAGGAAATAAATTTGGATTCACTTGACAGTTCTTAAAAGCCAAAATATGCTAAATATAATGCTGAATGTCCCTAAACCCAAAACATGTCAGCAAGAGTCCCTTGGCCAGGGTGTTCTTTTCCCCCTCCCCTGGTTTAGCCTTTGCCCCATGATAGTTATTTGCCTTTCTGGAGAGCTTAATCAGGAGCTATTAGAGACAGTGCTCTCTAAGCTGTATAATGTTAAAAGTCCATTTAGCTCACCCCAAGCAAGGCTGGCAGGAGGGAGATGATGTACTTGCTGAAGTTGAACAAGCTATTTGCATGCTGAATACCTCTAATCACTGAGCAATGCCAGGAGAGTGTGAACATTATTACACTCAGCTGCCCAGCGACCTTTCCAACACACTCACTTTAATGCCAAAGTGGCAAAATGGATCCAGCACTGAACCCACAAAAAGGGAAAGATGGATTTTTTAAGCAATTCTAGGCACTGACTATGCACACCTTTTAAAAAAATTTTCATGAAAAATAATCATTAGCACACTTTTGCCTCTTCCTATCTTCCTTTCCCTCTGCCAGTCACTTGCATTGTGCATGGTCACTTGTATTATGCATGGGTTAATAAAATATGATAAATGTCTGCTTAATTTTGGTATGACCACAAGCAGCTTTTATCTAGCAAACATGCTTTGTTTTAAGTATATTTTCAAGTCTCCCAATGGAATTTATTGTGACTGCCACCTTTCAGTGCCTGTTTCAGTCAATTTTTAGCAGACACAAGTCTGTCTCACAGCCCTCTATGAGGAGGCCAAGCAGGAGAAGGGCACAGAGCTCAAGTGTCCAGCCCAGAACCATCATAGCTGCTGAAAGAAGGTTGCTCTCCATTGGAACAAGGCAATCAGGGAAAGTCCAAGAATTTAGATCAAAATTAGTGCCATTTGTCGTAATGACAATAGAGAAGATAGACTTCTGAAAACCATCTCTTTCAGAGGCTTTTGAGGACTGGCTTCTATTTTGGGCAGAGCATGGGTAAAGTCCTGCTGGTATTCTGCTGCAAAGAGTTGACTCTGATGCCCAGTTGTAGTTTTCTGATTAGAACACGAACAATTCTCCAGGCTAAAGTATAGGAATATGTGCCAAAACAAATTTATCACAGCCAGACAAGAGTGACTGAGGATTCACATAACATGTGAAGGAGCAGCCACTGCAGGCTTACACAAAGCTCTTGGTCTCTTGTTCCCTTCTGCCTTAAAATGAGTTCTCCCAACACAGCATAGAGAGTAACCCACATAAGCTAGTGGTTCTGTCACCTCTGCAGCAGCTCAGGTGTCCCTCTGAAGAAATGACAGCTTTTTCAGCATTCCCAGAACTTAAAACAACTGGAACCAGTCCAATCAGCTGCTTCTCCCACTGGCAAGAAACCCTATGGAAAGAGCAAAGGCAAAAGCGTGTTCCAAGAGTAGTATCAGAGCCAGGATGCCCAAGGAGGATCACACTGGGAAGTGGAGCCTCTTGAAGGACACTTCTCCTTCCTCCCCACCTTTCTGATGCCAGACCCTCTTGGCTGGAAATCCCTCCCTTTTAACTCCGTAGGAGTCAGTAACTCAGACTCACAAAGGAGATCTACATGCCACCAGCTGCTCACAAACTGTCCCAGTCCTTTTGAAACATCTCTTAGGACAGGGAGAAGCCAGCAGAAAGGTGGCTAATGGGCAAAAGGAAAAGAAAAAAGAAATCTTATCTGCCATAGCAGTGGGTGCAGAACTGAAGGTCCCGTGGCTCACAGCACTAGCTTGTCTTTTCTTGACATCAGCAGGGAAGATGACTACATTGCTAGCTTAAAGCAAATTCCCTCTTATTCCAGTGTTTGTCAGATTGGCCAAGTCTCTAACCCCATGGGGCTGAGTGCTCTAAAATGCTTGTGTGAATGACTTTCAAGAACTCCCTAATAGGAAAAGCACCATGGTTTCCTTGAAATTTGCAGAGAGAAGTAAAGAGTAAAAAAGGTCATTGTTATCTAAACCTACTGACTAGTTTGAAATCCCACACAGAGACCTCTGCACTTCACAAGTCTGTGCCAGCATATACTCAAAGGCAAGAGGGGACAATAGAAAAGGAAGAGGATAGTTTTTTGTGTTCTCTGATATACAAAACACTTGCCACCTCTCTGGGCTGGCAGCCTGCTTCATTAAATTAACTATAGTACAAGCAGAGGAACAAATACTAGTCAGATATAAACCTAATGCAGAATTCCGTCTTCCTGGAAGACAGATAATCCAGGTAGAGGATATAACATTCTCACAAACCTGCCTGGAAAACTGCTTTTCAGTGCAGTAAAGAGTCAAGCTTCCATCCCCCCACCAAAAAAACCAAACCAAACAAACAAACACTACCAAAAAACAATGCACAGAATGCAGAAGAACAAGGTGGATACTTTTCAAAATGTTTTTTAATTAAAACCAAAAAAAGGAGCACACACCAGAGCTTGACATGGGCTAGTCAAACTGCTGGTCACCAGGACACTGAACTGGCATGAGGAAGGCTGTGTTTCTGCATATCTCAGGAGCACTGGCACAGACAAGGGGACTCCTGGAAGAGTGCTCTCTGCCTGCCAGGCTACAGCTGCTTTGTGCTGAGCAGATTTCTCACGTGGTGATTGGAAACTTCATCCTGCAGCCCAGACTCTTCTTTCAACAAACAGAAGTCCCAGAGACTGGGGAAGAAACCATTTCAACAAAATCTGCATTTTCCAAGCACTTCTGGAGAGGATTCCCCATTGTTTCTCCTGCCTCCCCCAGGCAGGTTACACAGGCTTATATGGAGACTCATCTTTGGCAATAGCCACACAGGTAGGACCTGGTTCTGCTTCTGCTGAAGTCAATCCATGTCCTTCCCTGGACCAAACTGCAGCTGCACCAGGGCTCATGGTCAAGAGCCAATTGTGCTTTAAGGTTAAATCCTCATCCACTCCATCAGGACAGCAACTTCTGAGAGCTTCTTGTAAGTGTGTACCAGTAAATTCAGGTAAATGTGAACATCTTGGCTATAGCAATGGGGTGAAGTTTTCAATTATGCCCAAGAGATGGAGGAGCTAAAGTTTTGTTTTCTTTTAAGACTTGGGCACTAGATCAGGTATTGAAACCTCCTTGCCATCTAATAAAGCAGTTGCCAAAGCTGTTGGTGTGCTGCTCCACCAGCCTGGTTTCTTTACCACAAAGGCTGGGCTGACAAAGTGACACATTTTTCATACACAATTTTTATCCGTTAGAATTTACTAGATATGCACCTCATTTGTCTGTCAAATATTTTAAAAATACTTCAACCTGCTCTAATAATCACATTTTAACACATGCATCAAGTTTGGATCAGAACAGCATTTCTGGGATAATCAGTAAGCCCAAATTGCTGATTTAAGGCCTAAACATCAGTCACTGGCCAGCCAGCCACAACAAGTCACTCTAGCCTTGAACTCTTGGAATTATTTTTGGCTCAGACTAACCCTTGTTACCATACATCTTACCCTACACACAGAAGAAAAGTGTATGTGTTTTTCAAGGCTACTGTTGCACCACGAGTTTACATACAAACACAACTTTTGCAAACATGAGACCAGAGTAAGATCTGCCATATCCCAGGGTGAGTCAGAAAGTTCTCAGGAGTCCAGGGAATGGTAACTGCCAGAAAGGATCAGGCCTAATACATGCATTAGAGAAGCAAGGTAGCTCCTTTGCTTGAGGTCTGGCTGATTCACTTTGCACATACCACTGCTTTAGCATTACATCCTTATCTAATGGTAAACCTGTTTCAACAACATGCAATACATATTAATGCAATATGCACTGCAACACACAATACGCATCCAAAGAAATATGCCATTGCAAAACTCTGACTGCTCACACATAGCTGGGCTAACAAGGAAGTCTTTTACAAAAGACAATCAAGAAATCACCTGAAACCATGAGACCTGAGGGGTCTCAAGCAATCAGCAATATTGAGACCTAATAACAGATGCTAATTCATGAAAGAAACACAAACAGTGGGACTGAGGTAATGGCAGAGATTTCATTAGTGCAATTACATTTAAAATGGTATGTTCTTTAATAGAATTTAAATAAGGCTTTGAATAATTACACACACTAAAACTAACATTCCATAACCTTATTCCGCATGGAAAAGCAGCAGAAACAACCCTCTGGACTGTACAAGGTCCAATTAATGAACAATTACATTCAAAAAGAAGATCAAAACAGAAACAACTCTTTCCCCAAAAAGCTGCACCATCATCTTTAAAGTCAGCTTTCTCCCTTAGTATCAGAAACGTGAAGAGCAGATGAACTGGGCTTCAACCCAGTAGATCTGGCCTCATCAAATTACCAGTAGTACTTTCCAACCCAGTTTCTCCTCATTTCTTTAGGGTGATGGAAGCTCATGGAAAAAGAAGTGAATTTCTGAAGCAACGGAAGGCGAACTGTCTTTCTCCCAGCCCAACAATGTACATAAATTATGGAAGCTTGGAGGAAACCCCTATATTACACTGTGGCTTGTGTTTACGATGTATGTCCTCCTTTAGAAACTACTCACAGACAATGGGGCAGGGTGGGTGAAAAAAACCAAAGCAGCATATGAAATTGTTATGTACTGTTCCAAAATCTGCACCGTCCTGCAGAACCAGGATTTATAATTTATTCAGATTGTTTTCAACAGATCCAATCTATGCTGGATATGTAAAAATCAAGAGACTAAGTCATCGAGGAAAACCAAATGAAAAAACCTGCATACTGCAAGAGTTTTAAAAAACAACTAAAAATCCCAAGAAACATTGGCGAAAGCTCAGAAAAATTTATCATCAATTCTGAAGTGGGGCCTTGTGACATCATCTGGATTAATGAAGACAGAGATGGACTTCCCGGGGTTCTCAGTCACTAGCTGTTGCAACTTTTTGGCTAATCGGTCATCAGGCTGGTTGGGGTCCCCTCCATCCGACTGTGGGGAGGGGATGCTGGTGGTGCTGCCCCGCCGCTGGAGCTCCAGGGTGAGCCTGTTGGCTGCTTTGACGTGCTCGATGGCAGTTCGGAGGTGCTCGGCAGGGTCGGAGCGCACCGAGGACAGCTTCCGCGCGTGGAGCATGACGGTGTCTTCGGAGAGGTGCTCCAGCATGTTGCACTGCGGGATGAAGTAGTTAGGGCACATCTTGTTGACCAAGCAGTGCTGGAGATCATCAATGAGACCCAGGAGGAAATGGGCTGCATAATCCTCCTGGGCCAGGTAGCTGGCTGGCAGCCTGTCACAAGCCCACAGCATCATGCTCCGCAGGTGATATGGACTAATGGCTTTGGGGCGGGACAGCAGTTTGATGATGATGGCTTTGCAGGCCTGGTAGGCTTGCATGAGGCTGCTGGAGATGCATTTTTTCAGCTGCACTTCACTCCTGGCAAAGGACAGCCTCCATTCATTGTCCTTCTTCCCCTTGTAGGAACATGCAGGCACTAAGTAAAACCCACTTATGACTTCCTCCTCCGTGATCTTCCCATCCCAGAAGTGGTTCTCCATCAGCCAGCTCTGTGCCACAGCTGGCCAGCCTTTGAAGGACACCACAGGGACAATGTCATACAGCATGCGGCTGCTGCCCACTCCCAAAATAATGGATATGATAGTCCCATTCTTTTCTACCTTCTCCACCTTTGGCATCCCTCGCTGGGGCTTTTTCTGGATCTCAGAGAGAACAATGCTAATGGATTCATAGAACCAGTCTGCAACTTTTGTTGGGGAGAAGAAGTAATTAGTAGCTCCATTGATATGGTCCACGATTGTGCAGCAGTCCTTCCATTTGCTGATGGTTCCTTCGTCGAACAGGCGCAGGCTCAGCCAGGAGTGGCACAGGGCCGAGTGGCGCATGTCCAGCGTGACCGGCTGGTTGCGGTCATGCAGCTTCAGTGCAGGCACCAGCAGGGTGAAGTCCATGTCATAGTCTGTGCCCCGGGCATAAACATTCAGCTCATCGAGGTCAATGTCCACCACACCTTCCCGCACGCCACCTGACAGCAGCAGGTACTCGTTGGCTACAGGCAGCTTCTGGTCGAGTTTCTGAACCATGCCTGAAAGAGACAGAAAGAGAAGTCCTTACAAAAAATGCAAACATGCAGGATTAAAATCCATTCCATGCCCAGAAGGTAAAAAAAACCAGAGGTATCTATCACTTTTGCTGTGGCAGAAATATACATCAGGCCTAGCATACAGAGAACCTTTTGTCTTGCCTGACTCAGGGCAGGGCCTTCCCTGCATTCCTGGGAATGTGTGAAGTCCATCTTAAACACCACACTGTGAGCAATGGGAAAAAGCAGAAGCCTCTGGTGAAACACAGCAAAGCTACCTCCAGGACTAAATTTAACTTTTTTAACACCCTCTAAACCAGTTTTTCACCATATTCATTTCCATGGTATCCAAATGTTTCACCAACACTCCATAGTGAAAAGAGAAATTAATTGACTTGCTGTTATTTTCTCTCTGGTGCAGAAAAAAGCTGGACCAGCTTCAGGGAGTTGGTTTGTTCATGAGTGAATGAGTAGCCACAAATGTTAGTTCAAGCGGGTCTGATTTCACAATCTGCTTTACATTTACTGATGAACAAGGCAGCATGAACAAAAGAAATGTATCCGTCTCTCATGGGTGAATGGAGCAGTTAAATGATCAGGCAATTAGAGAAATCAGCTCTGAAATCGGCTTTTCAAGCTGCAATGACATAAAATATCTGATAAGCTCCCCAGAACACAGACATGAAGACAGATTTTTATTTTCAGCACCAAAACCAGACACGACATTCACCCTGCAGTGCCTGTACCAGTTGTACAAAGCCAGCTTTTCACTGGGAATTCTATATATACATCCCACTATACTGTGTCCATAGAACATGAACAGCAGACTGAGAAGAGACTCTACACAGAAGCTGAGATATTAGCACCTCGTTCAGTGTCCAAATTAGGCTTAAAATTGAGCTCTGCACTTCAACTGCTCTGCAGTCTGCTCCTGCCTTCTGGGCTGTTTCACAGCTGGTGTTCCTCTTGTGGTTAAGGCTTTTGGTTTCTTCCCAGCCTCAATTCAGCCACCACACCTCAGCCATGAGGGAACAAAGGCCAGTGGTTCTGAGTGGAGTTGCTGAAGCTGTTATAAGCACTGGAAAAGGGATAGATATTTTACTCCTTACAAGTTCAAATCCAGCAGTTTCTGCTGGCATGCATTACTGACGCCAGCTTCTGAAAGGCAATATGGTTTGTTTACATCAAGAATGGTTAAATGGACAACTTCCATTAAAAGGGAGCCAGTCTTAGAAAGACAGCAGTGGGAATAACTAGCCAGGGGCATAACAGAGTGAGCCAGAAAGCTGCCAATCAGTCTGTCAGCCCAGAGATCACAGGAAGACACATTAGGAATGTTTTTTACTGAAACAAAAATGATCAGCACTACAATCCAAGCCCCCATCCTGTCATAGTCCCAGTGACTGCACAGCCTTTCCTGAGGTAATGCATCCCTGTAGGATCACAGACACTGCCTGTACTGAGTGGGTCTCCCTAGCAGAGAGCAGCAGCAGCACTCCAAGGCACTGAGGGCTTCACTAGGCTGAGTAGCACTGCAGTGCCTTCAGAGAGACTCGCCCGCCCTTTCCTGCATGCTAGCACAGCAACAAGGAAATGCTATCTACATGCATATAGGTAGGCCATGACCAGAGCAAAACCTAAAGCTCTGTGGACACTGATTCCTTGGAAAAGCCAAGGAGACTGTAGGAGGGGGCCTCTGTGTGAAGCAGAATGCATCTTGGGGCAATTTTCACTGTTCCTAAAACCTCCTCATGTGAAATTCCTTGTTAAATACACTTTACCTGTTTCATTCCTTCCAAGATCACTGGACCCAGTCCATTTTGCTGCACTGAGCTGGGATGATTTTCCTGCCAGGCAGGCAAGGACATAAACCATTCCATTTCATGCAGCTCCAGGGGCTGCAATAGAAGGAAATAGCTCTAAATGAGTGCTAAGAAACTCTTCCTGCTAAATCCTGAGCTAATCCCATTCTGCGATCTTGCCACATGCTGCCCTGTTCATCCTCAAAGGGTAATAACTAAGAAAAGCTTCTGTCAACCTCAAAAACATTTTCTGAGGCTTAGACGCACAGTGAGCTATGTCACCTGGATCTGTGGAACAGAAAAGTCTTGCACAGGCTTCTTCATCCCAGAGGCCAAATAAGTAGCAGTCACTCTTCTGCTGTACCCAGAAGGGGTTTTCTAATGGGTACCTAAATTGATGTGACTTCTGCAGACACTACTGACACACTGCCTCTGAATTCTGTCCTTGAACCAGTGCAAGCAGCCTTAGTGCTTTACACCTCTGTTGTAAGTTGAGTCCAATAGCTGCAAAGCAGAGTCTGGATCAATCATATCATAGGGACAGGGAGCAACTCTTTTTTCTCTTAAAGATTAAAGTACTACTGGCCCTTACTGTGGGGCAGCACAGCTATTCATGATACGAAGGGTTCTGATGGCCCATCCTGCCTCTTCACTCACCCAAAATTTCCCACTCAGGATGGTGATCTGCAGCATGTGCCATGCAGATCTGCAGATGTTCCTGAGATAGGTAGACAGAAAAAAACGTTCAAACCTATTCAATAAAGGATGCATTTTTCTAAATATTTTAAAATTTGAAGGATGAAAAATGCTCTACAGTTGGCCCTTTGCACCAAAATTTCTATCCCAGAGCCTTTGACTGAAAAAGAAAATCGCAATTTTTCTAGAAGGCAGAGATTCTCCACCACAAAATCTGCTGTTGGATGAGTTGTTCTCTTTGGCCTGAAGAGATCCTTAGTCCTTATGTGGGAGCAATAGAGTTGATAGTTTAACCCCATGCAAACAACAGCAAATGGGACTCAAGCCCTGCCCTCTGTACACTGTCAATGAGTCACTTGATTTTCCCTCTCCAGAACTCTAAACCTACCAGCAAAAGAGAAATACTGAACATTTGTAAGGAGATGGTTACAGGAAATGATCTAATATATCATCAATATCTCTCTACCTCGTTGGCTGCAGTTTAAATTCAAATCCTTGACCTCTGCCTGGCACCAAATTTCTCCTTCAAGTCCTGAACCAGCAACATCTGCAGCTCCACCACAGAACAAGAGAAGGAATTTTTGCTAACAAATCACAGCAGCATTGCTGATCCAACTGAAGTGGTGGAGCAGAGAGTTAAGGTCTCCTTGAGGAATATATATTTAGAATAGGCATAGACTGTTCTATAAATAGTTGAGCTGGTCAAATTCAGGATTACCTAAGGCTTTAGGGGTTTGCAGTGTTTTCAAACTGTCCCTCCCTTGCTCACAAATCTATTTAAAATGTGAAGGGGTTTCAAGGAATCCCATCAGCCAACACTGTGTGGCACACATTACCCTGTCACAAAGCTTCCATCCAAAGTTCCACAGCCCATGCATGTACAACAGAAGAAGGCACTCCAGTTCAGCAAGTACCTAAGTGCAAATACAAATTAAAATACAAAGACTGGTACTCAACCCAAGTACTTAATAGCACCAGTGGGCCATTTGAGCTCTGTTCTTTTCATCTCAGTCCCAGGACCTCCTAGGAGGAGGAAGCAATAGGGGTTACAGAAAAACTAATGAAATTTATAGAAGCTCTGTGGAGTTGTCTGTAAAGACCAAACCAGAATTTGTAGGGTCAAACACACACAAAAAAGGATCAGCTCTCATGGTACCAAAGCAGGTTCACTGATACTTAAGAAGCCTCTTGCTGCTACTTGGCAAAACACAATTTGCTGTAGTACCTTGTGTGACACTGAAAAGGTTGTTGGGCAAAGCTAAGGGAGAGACTGGTGTACAGTTACCACTTCTTTCTAAAGCACCTTAAAGGAGTTCTGTTTTTCTAGACATGTAACTAATTTAAGATCTTCTCAAGCTATTAAATTTGGCATTCCAACAGGTAAGTATGCTTGCAAGCATGAGAAAGGCACAGATTATAAGAATCAGGAGCACCACCTGTAGGCCAGGCTTGCTGGTTGGTTTACTAAACTCAAATTCAGAGTAACACAGGTAAGCAAGCGAGTTCTACCAACAGAACTTCATTCCTTTGTTGTTTCTTCAGTGTCGGGTAAAAAAGGATTTATTTCTACTTCAATCACTGAGATACAAAGAGAATGAAAACAGAGAAAATATATTTTACTTTATGTAACACCTACATTTGGGACACATCCTTGAATGAACTGTGACTCTGATCCAGGTGACACAGAGACTCTTCTTCCCATTATAAACAAAAAAAAGGCAACTCAAAGATGCTCTCTATCCATTACAGAATTTCAGATCAACTGATTCCATGACCATTGTTGTGCTGGGATCAACTGCTATTTCATTATTAACTTTGTGCAAATAAGGAGGAACACACAGATTTGTCTTTGAAGAAACTGATTACAAGAAAAATATGACATAAAAACTTATTTCTAACATATGCATTTCCTAATTTTGGGTTTCCTCTTGAAGTCTTTCTTCCTGATGCTTTAGATATGCAACCATTGCCACCAAAAGGAAACACAGGCAAAACAAGATGCTGTTTGATTAGTCTAACTTGGTCTCATCAAACTGAATGGGGTGGTGTTCAGGGCAGTCACTGAATTCATGGAGGCTTCTGCTGCATAGGAATTAGAGAGAGGTCAAAGGAGAAATGGGGTGCTCAGAAAGGTTCCACAGAGGAGAATCAGCAGAACCTTGCACACAGAAGAAGCCTATCACAGGAATTCTTCTGGGAGCCAAGCCAGACCCAGGCACTCACTGGTGTATGCCCCTCTCAAATTCCCTGGCAGCCTAGGAAGAAGATATATAGAAGGGATCTTCCTTATATATGTGATCTGTTCTACAGGGAAAGCTAAGGACCACTCACATGTCCCATTGCCTTCCTCTTTTCTACAGCTTAATCCTTCCATAGGACCCAACATAGTCAAGGCTCTTGATTTTTCCTCACAGGTTCATCCTGTTTGATGCATAACCTTGAGAATGCTTTTTTTTTCCTATATGAAGGCATTGCCATCCTCTAAGTCCCAAGATCTAAGGAAGTCTGACCTCCTGGATGATCAGACTGTGGCTGGAATTGCTCAGACAGCACTAACCACACAATAGATATGTTAGATGTATTAGCAGAAAATTAATTAGTAAGCTCAGGATCTCTCATGCTGGCCAGGCAATTCTTACCCTCGACTGCTATAAGAAATATATGAAACTCCTGGCTAGTCAAAAATACAAAGAGTTTTTGTCATTTTTTGTTAAGACACTGAACAGAGACTCTGAGGTTCCTTGACAATTCTGCTGCAAACAGCAGATCCTGCAGTATAGGAATGCTGCTGGAAAGAAAGATTTCTGCAGAGGTCTCCCAGCTATGCCCAGGCAATGTGTGTTGAATTTCAGAGGCTTCTTTAAGACAGGATGGGAGGCCATTCTGATGCATCTGGACTGTGCAGATTCTTCTGTTTCCCTTGGTAATTGCAAATCTATTTATGAGCAGCAAAAGTTTTTGTTACGCAGGAGAACTGGAAGAGTCAGCTCTTTAGGGCAGTCTTGAGTTACAAAGCACATTTTGAGAGGACTGTTGGCGGAAGCAGGCAGGGGGTGGGAGAAGAGTGGGGAGACTGAACCATGTGATACCAGTTTAGTCAAATATGGGATGCAAGCAGAGGAAGCTGCTCCTTGCAGACTGATACACCAGTGTCCTACTGCTTCTGCTCCTTTTAGAAATCTTGTGACATGGTGACAGAACACACTGCAGGGAGACAGCACCCCCTCGTAAAATAAATCAGCTTCCTTCTCCAAACTCTTCTTTAAAAACAATTTTAAAAGTAGTGTCCCGGTTTTTTCCAGTTTGCATGTGTCCTGGTGGAAGCCACCCACCCTGCTGAAATCCTGTTTGGCAATGGAAAGGGATGCCTCATGGTGCAAGCACAAAAAAAAAGAAAAAAAGAAAAGGAAGAAAGCTCCCAGATTCAAAAGATGCAAAGGATGAGCCTGTACAGTGAAGAGTGGTGCTGTCACAAACATCTAAGCCCACTCTGGCACCAAAACCAGTGGCAGCATTTCTGTAGTGATCTGCTTGGCTAAGCCAGTCAGGGCTCAGAGAACACAACAGCAGGACCAGATTGCTCTCAGAGCTGGAACCAGCATTTTCAGAGGGAGCTCCTGCATTGCTGTGCACCTTTGCTCTGGGCAAGAAGAGTTTGAGAGTCAGTTCCAAACTGATGCTGGGTTTCCAGCATGCCAGTCTGCTTATTCAAGAGTCTTATCTCCAGAGTTATATTAGCCAAAATAAGATAAGAGTGCTGAAAGGTGAAAGCCTACATAGAATATGAAGTGCAAGTCAAAGAGGTGCTCGAGGGTCTGAAAAATGTGGGTGATGAAGTCTGAGAGCAGCTGACAAGCAGAACAGAAAGAAGAGGGGACAGAGGATAGCTATAAGAACAACTTGCTGCTACACCCCAGTTAAGACTGTACACTGTGTCCATATGGTGTCCGTATTTTCAAATGTGCATAAGACATTAAATTCCCTTTGGAAATGGCACAAGATGCCGTCTACCCTGGAACTGAAATCCCAGGGAAAAAATATGCCAGGGGACAGATTGTTTTAACAGTTCCACCCTCTGGGACTGAGAGTGACATTTGGCAAGGGCTACACAGGGTCTAGATGGGCCATTTCTGCTCACACCCCTGAGTGAGGCGCTGCTAAGTATTTGGCAAGATACCAAAACTGGGGGAGACTCACCAGGATTTCTCTCTTGGCTCTGCTTACAAGGTACCAGCAGTGGGCACAAACCAGGTTGAGCATCTTGGGTGCAAACATGCAGCTTGCAGGAGAGGCTGTTCTGCCCTTGTTTTTCTTAGTCCCTTCACTGTTACCGAGATCTTTACCAGAACACAACAACCTCAGTGTGGTACATAGCATGTCCATCCACTGTAGCACCCTGGCTCAGGCAACTGCTGTTGAGGACTTTCAGGGGAAGAGCATTCAGAGGAAAGCACAGCATAATAAATTTACTTCTGCAATCTCCAAGCATTCTCTGGTTTTGCTATTTTCCAAACCAGAGGCAGTATTTGCAGCTTAGTCCTTAACAGCACTGACAGACTTATCTGCTTGGAATGTCTCTCATTGCTTTGTAAATCAGTTATATTTTTGTTACAGTCAGTGCCTTCCAGCACTGTGTTTCACAAAGCACAAAAAAATCCTTTGTGTCAAAAGGATTTCCATTTGCTGGCTTGCTAGAAAATTAAGAAAATCATTTAACCACAGCACTTTCCATAGATCACTGAAGATCTTACACAGCTTCATCAGTCATCTTTCTTCCATGTTTAAAAGGACAACTTATTTAAACTTTGTTTAGCTGATTGTCCTGATCTGCAATTGTGTGTGGGCCCTGGTATTGCTACACTCAAGTGAAATGAGATGGTCAACACTGCATGACACATGAAAAGGTGAATTCTGGGTGAACACCTTCACAGTCCTCTGGGAAATACCTCAGCAGCCTTGCTTTCTAAATTAGCCCCACTCCACTGCAGGTTTGCTCAATGTAACAGAGTCATCCTCCTCAAAATTTCATTTCACCTTCAGGATGTTCCCCTTGCAAAAGCCAACAAAAATCCCATCACTATACAAGGGGTGCTGCTGACATGGCAAAAGAACTGTGGAAGTAGGACAGGGTAAGGTTTTGGAGGCTGCACAGGAGAACAAAGTCCCCAGCCCCCTCAGGCTCTCATCCCAATCTGACGAGTCAGCGCCAGGTGCCTCTCACAGAAAACACGTGGCAGCTCTCCACGATGAGCAAAGCCATTCCCTTCCAGACCTGGGAACACATTCTCCTCTCACTCCAGTCAGCCACAGGGGCACAAGCACATTATCAGACAGAACTTGACTCCAAAGTTGCAAAAGCACTTTGGGCTCCTCTGGGATGGTTTTGTGCTCTCAGTTACTGACTATATCCTTTCCCCCTCCTGAGAGGGCTAAGTTGCCGCACCACTTTATGTTCTGGTGCCAGTGGGCTGCGCATAGAAATGCCACCACCCTCTCACATCCTCTAAATAACATAAGAGCCTCCACTGTAAATGCACTTTGAGCTGTTCTGCCAAGCCTTCTGCTTACAGTTACCCAACACACCAGGAATTCTCTCTCCAGCTTGCTTTCTGTTCCTTTAGTAGTTGTTTTCTACAAAGATAAGTCACAGCCAAGACAAATCACATAACCATTCCTTATAAACTGGGTCTGAGCTAACAGTGCCTATGCTCAGGGCCTGCCTTTTCTGTAATAACAGCTATACCTTGCTGCAGAGCAGCAGGAGACTTGTCCTTGACTCAACAATTCTTCACTAAATCATCCAGAAAAGCTAAGCTTACATGTGGAGTACACATGGTGACTAATAGCCATTGGGGAGTTGATGAATAACTACAACTGTAATTTATCCCTTAAAATACACCAAACTTGGCTCCTGGGGTCAATGACATGACCAGAATGCCATCCCTTTCAATTGTTTTCACTCTCTTAGTCTACCAATAATGAAATCTATTTAGGTTTATACAAAGGGACAGGTCAGAAAAAGAGGGAATGAAGGATGATTCCAGGAAACCAGCCAAGCACCAAAAGCGTGCTGGAAATCCTGAGTTCTCTGAGAACAGCAGGAAAGCAGGTATCTTCAAAAGCCTTTCTGAGGCATGTAGTGGAGAAAATTACATTAACTGAATCTTCTCTCCAGCCTGTAGAATTCACTGGACTCTACCCATACAGACTTGATGTGGTCCCTTTGAGAAATCTGGTGTTCTGGTAATCTTAGAAATCAAACACTGGGAGAAGACAAGACAGGCCAAATATGGCTGAGACAACCAAAGCCAGAAGCACAATATATTTTTCTCTGGCCTGTGGGCATGGATTTGACTAGCAAGATGAGGCAGGGAATGCAGATCCTTGTCAGAGAGTGCTGAAATCAAAAAGGCTTAAACAATACAGCTGGGTCTGAGATCATGAAGCTAAGAGCAAGCTTTCCTGCAGTATTAACCAACTTCCCACCCACCACTGAGAACATGTGGAGCTGGATCAAGTCACCTATAGGAGATGCTTAGCCCCATGTACAGCATCAGCTGCTGGTAAGCTTTGGCATTCACGCAGAATTCCTCTTCATCCACATTACCAGGAGAAGCTGATGCAGTCCAAATTTGTTGTTAGCAGAAAACAGAGCAGCTCTCCTGAGGTAAGTGGAAATTTTAAGAGCATTTCTCCTTGCTTTCCACCAGAGACAGGCAGAAGAAAACCTAAGCTTTCCAAACCTGCCTGTCCATGTTCCATTGCTCCTACCATTCTGCTCCAGCTTCATTTTGCAGAGGTCATACTTGACAGCACACAAAAGCCAGCAGAAGTTTCTAACCAAAATCTCAGATTTTACAGCCAGTTTTTTGCAGCTGAGCACTGTCATCTGTCAAAGAGCACAGCGGGAAGCACTGTGTGGATTTGATCTCCATCAAGCACCAAGCCCAAGGCCCCAGCAGCTGTTAAGGATTTCTTATCCCTGCAGCACAGGCAGTGGCCAGGAAGCATGGAACTGAATAATTGGAGCAAAAGAGAAAGGAAAGAGCAAGCACTGCTACAGTCACCTTAAGAAGGCCACAATAAGAAGTCACGTTGCCAGGTAGCCCTGAAAGATCCAGGTATTGCAACCACCCTCCCTCCAGTGTAAGGTGTGGACTGGCTGGTGGGAAGGAGGTGGAGCTGGCAGTGTTCACTGGCCAATGCTCTGGAACATGTGCAGTGAGATGAGGGCAGTATTTTTGGAGCAATTCTCTATTACTAGGAGCAGGGCTTGAAATTCCCTTTGCACAGAACTCCCAACGCATTTTACCCACTCTGCTCACTCAGGAGAAATTCCAGGAGAACAACCACATCTGTTGCAAAGCCTTTTTCTGCTTAGCTGGAATGAAATAAAGCCTCACACACACATTTCTTTAAAGAAAGGCCTGGTGATCTCTTGGCTCATCAGGATAAAAGCTACATTGCAAGGTGAAGGAGGGAGGAGAAAGCAAAATTGTTGATGATCAAATATAAAATTTGTGAAGTATGTTCCAGGAAGCTGTCCCCGCCAATATCCTAGTCCCAAAGTAATGTCTCACCTAAAAATCTAATGGAATAATGGCATGAGCAAGATTTGGGTCCAGAAACTTCCATAAACGTATGCAAAAGACCTCACAAAGTAGGATCTCAAAGTCTTCTTGTAATGGAAAGCTGATGACAATCAAAGCTCATTCTTCCAATCTCATCTCCTGTCAGGGCTGCTTCACCTTCCTGACTCTGAAAGCTCAGGTGAGCAGATCCCACTCACCAATGCCCCCATGTTGTAGCAAGCAGTGTCCCCAGCCCAAACAGACATGGAAAGACAGGCCATGAAATCACAACAGTGTCTTTCCCAGTTTCATTTTCCCCAGCCATTTTTGCAAGGAGGGCAGAGGAAAGGCAACTACTGCTCAAAATCCAATAGAAATAGAATTCAATAGAATAGAAAATTCAGTTAGCTCACTTAGCTTTCCCCTGAAAATTTGAGACTAGAAATATTTTATTTACACTCTATTTAATAGAGAACCTCATATAACTCCAGTAAGATGCCTTAATGAAAAACCACAGTATAGACAGAATTTTCCTACCTGCATTTGGAGTTTCTTTCAAAAATTAAACTACCTTCTTTATTGTCTTATACTGTGCAGAATCTGGAATTCCTACAAATTCCCTAATACATACAATGATGAAAAATGCTAAAAAGCTTTGCTCACGAATGATGACAACAAATTATGCTTCAGAAGAGGCAGGTACACAGAGAATACAGACCCTTCAAATGGATTCAGTAATTAGAAATCTCACCTTTATTTTATAGATGTTACTGTGAAAATGCTTTGTAAAATTTCCCTGTGGATATTCAGCTCCTGCAAGGCTTGCTATCCCTTGCATGAAAACACTTCCCAGCACAGCAGAGATGGATATTGTTTGGATACAGTGCTGCTACTCAGAAAGCAACGAAAAACACAGTGCTTGCTGGTTTCCCACTGACAGCTGGTCCCCACACTGTGATTAACAGACAAAGAAAAAAGATTACAGACCTCCTAAATTTGCTAACAGTCTTCAGAATTAATTGCATGAGGTAGAAGCAGGAATACAAGGGTGTGAGCTGGTCCTGTAACAAGGATGCCTGTCCCTGAAGCCAGAGAGAGCTGATGCACAGCTCATACCCAGCAGAAATCTGAGCACAATCCAACTTGTTTGGTCCTGGCTGCACTTTAGGAAGGGGCTGGCAGAGGCAGAGACAGAAAAATACTGATTTGTAGCTGAAGCAAATCATCACCAAAGCACAAATTGTACACTGAGCTGTGCTGCTGCTCTGGCTGGTATTGTTCTACTTGTGCCCCAGGAGATCTGCCTTGGATGATGGGCTGGGACAAGATCTGAGGCCCCTGAACTGCTCTATTCTCCTTGGCTCACAAACAACCCACAGGGAAGAGTGTAAAAAGACCTTTCAGATTTACTTCCTGATTTGATGGGGTTTGGGGCACTTCCTAGTTCAGCTCAGGGATCAGCCAGCTCTTACCCACAGGCATAGCCCAGAGTTGGGCAAAAGTATATGAGTTCCCAGTCACTGGCATCTTCTGCCTATAGATAGAGACACCACTAGGAGGACCCAGCAAAATTTTTGTTGCTAAGATACAACACTCTGCCCTAAATTATATTCTGACTATTTAGAAGGTGGGTAAGAAATATTCCACAGAACTTTGTGGTTGAGTTTTCCCAGACAGATGGATCATGAAATCACAATGCTGCTAAAACATCTCTGCTTTCCCAAGCCGAGGACATTCCACTTTGCTGCTGATTCTTTAGATCACCATATTGAGCTTTAAATCTGAAAGGATTGAGGTATTTGACTTTACAAAAAAAGCGATGGGTCTGCTGCTAAATAAAGCTAGATACTGAGAGACAAAAGAAACAATGGGAAGGATTCCACTAATTGATGAAACGAGTGAGAGGGATTTGTCTACAAGCAAACTGTAGGTCTGCTGATAAAGTCAGATGCTGAGAGATGAAAGAAACAATAGGAAGAACCATAAATTCCATAGGAGTCCCACTGATTGACACAAGGAAAACAAAAGGGGAGGTATACATTAGAGGGGAATCTCAGGTATCAGGCGTTCCTGGAAGCCTGTACCTCTCAAGTACCTCAGCCAATGGAGAAAGAGAGAGGGAAATGCAGCCGGGAAATTGGGATAAAAAGGAGGCTGCGTCCCCCAAAAATTTGAGAGACCCCAGGGGAATGCCCCATGGCCTCTCCCTTTATTCGAATAAAGTTACAGGACTCCTCTGTCTCCTTTTTGGACATAAACCTCTGGTGCTTGCGGATTAATTTTCCTGACAAACCTTACTTCAAACCTTACTGGCAGTTACCCAGCCGCCTTAAGGAAACGGCAGGAAACCGAGCTGTGGGCTCGGTAAAAAAGGTGGCGGGGAAGCTGTGGCAGCGGCGGCAGCAGCAGCAGCAGGAGCAGCAGCAGCAGCAGCAGCAGCAGCAGCAGCAGCAGCAGCAGCAGCAACAGCAGGAGCAGCAGCAGCAGAAGCAGAAGCAGCAGCAGCAGCAGCGCTGGCTGCCGGCAGCAGATGGCAGGAGCGCACCGCGTGCGGAGCGGCAGCCGCGCCCGGGCGGGACCCGGCGCTCTCCCGCCGCCCCGCGACGCGGCACGGACACACACCAGCATCCCTCCCCAGCACCTGACAGGCTTTACCGTGCAGAGCAAGCCAGCTCGCTGGCACAATCAGAGCTTTGAGACCAGCTACCAAACCGCATCCGCTCCGTCCGTTTGACCGAGTGAACGCGAGGAGTCCTCTGGCAGCAAACAATGTACGGGGTAGGAGCGAGATGCGACTTTAAGAGGGGATAAGCCAGAAGACAGACACCAAACCTGCCTACAAATCCTATTTAATGCCAGATTTTCAGCTTGTGACGACTGAAGGGAAAGGCCAGCATTTTGTCTAAGCCATCTGTACACAGCTCCTTTTGTGTCGTTTCTCTTTGAGTATTTACGCCACTTTGCACAGCAGCACAACTGAGCAGGCAGTGAGCTTCAAAGGAGAACAACTGCTGTTTATAGAAGCACTGTCAAGAATTTATTGCTAATGCATTTTGGTAAGTTATGAAAAGAAAATGAATCATTGCAGGTAAATTTAGTTCAAAAATTAGATTTTCTATTTCTTCATCAAAAACCAAGTGAATTCTCAGCAAGCACAGACCTGCCCAGGAGCAGTTCTTGTGTTCAGTGGAACCAGGTACTTCAGTTTAATGACAGAGCTCTCCAGAGAGTCAGATTAAAGGTGAAGTCAACATCTAATCAGTTTCCCTTATTTATTTTCCTCCTCAGAACACAGTGAATATAAAAAAAGGTAATCTAGGAGCATTCAAAATTAAATGCAAAGGGGATCATCTAGGGATGCACACACACCCATGTGTATTTGAAGATAAAGGCTGGGATTTTGAAACTATTTCAGGGTAATAAATAGATTCTATCTAGAAATGGAGGATGAGCAGAAAGCATTAAGGAAAAAAACAACAAAAACAGTGTTGAAAAGTCGTGTTTGCATGTTTTAATCCAGTGTATGAAATTTCCAAACTAAATCAATTTAAAATGCACCTAAATAGCAGAGACAGGAAGCCAAACCCAGCTTCTTAGTCAAAGGAACTGTATTTCTATTCTGTCAGTGTGACTTCAAGAGATTTAAAACACAGACCCTCCTCTACGAGCAAAAAGGTAGGAGGTTACAGAATGACTCCACCTGTAGGACCAGGCTCCATCAAACTGTCCATGTGTCAGCTGAGCTATGGGTCAGCAAAGGGACAAATCCAGAGTGGGAAGTGGGTGCATTTAATGCAGCCTTAAATGCATGTGCTATAACAGATAGCTGTGAATATCTGGTAACACAGAACACATCTGGGATGAGGAAACATCAAAAGAACAAACTCAAGCATCCTTTAGTTTACAGAAATAGCAAACTAGCACCCCAAGCACTGTGTTGCTGGTGCTGCCACTGCATGAACTACAGCACCAGCATCAGCTCTCAGGGGGGCTGGGAATCTCCTGCAGACGCTTCTGAAGCTGCATTTAAGTAGCTGTTGTAACACCCACACTGGAGCTGTAGGCCAGCAAAAACCCTAATGGAGGACACAAACATGTATTTCTCAACCCCAGAACACTCCCCAGCCTTTGAACACTGCTCAGAGGGGACACTGCTGGGATACCTCTCTTGCTGCCTCCAGACATTCATATCCAGAAGCAACCCACCAACAAGCCCATTTCAAACCCTAGAACTGATTTCCAAGTATTGGATAGTGATGCAAGATGTCCTGTCATGTTCTTTCCCCCTTGACCCCAACCTCATATTCAGTGAGGAGTCTGGTAAAAGGGAGGTGAGTAGATAATTCTAACACAATTTTTCACACCTATTTTCCATTCCACTCCAGTTAAAAGGAAAGGGCCCAGCCCCAGCAGTTAGTGTGAGGGACAGGACATTTTTTGCAAGGGGGCTGGGTGGTGGTCCACAGTTTAAGGATCATGGAGGAAATTCCCCACTTCCTGTGGGGCAGTCAGGGTAGAAGGGACAACAAAAGGAACACATCTGGAAAACAGCAGAGGAAGCAGAAAAAGTGACTGAAGTGGCAAACAGAGCCCTCATAGGGCCATAAAACTTGCAGATTCCATGAGGAATATTTGTTGAATCCAGTGGGATGAGGTCTGAGTTTAAACGAAAATTGTGGCAGCTCAGAAGACATGCACAGGTTTTAAGCATTGAACAGCAACACTCACTAGAGCTCCTTGACTTTGGTACTCACTCTGCCAAGGGTAGATAAGCTGGGCATGGAGCAGAGAAGGGCCAGAGACTCTGCAATTCGAGTCATGCTTTTGAAAGCCCAGAGTATTTCAGCTCAGAGGCCTAAGACCAGAATTTGTGCAACAGAAGAAACAAATGTGGAAACAAGTGAAGCAAAGACTGCTTACAGCAGGGAGGGAATGCAGGAATTGGGCTTTGGGGGCGCCTGTGCTGCTAAAGAGAAATCCCTTGATTGCACAGAGGATGAATGCTGGGAGATGTTTGAGTCTCCTGCCTGCTTGAGATGCTCAGCACACAAACAGCCCTGGCTCAGTGAACCCCAAACCACAGCTGCATTCCCCACACCAGTGGATGAAATGAGAGCAGCCTCTCTCACCTATTTCCCCTCCTGCTCAACTGAGCTGAGCTGAATTTGTGATCATCACGCAAGCCTCGTATCCCTTGCAAGCTAAAGCACATTTCCTCCTTTTCCCAACACGTCAGCTAGAATCAAAGGATGCTCTGCCAACCCTTGTGTTCAAAACCTGGAACATGGACTTAGCCCATGGGAACATGGAAAGAACACAAGGTCCACTGCTTGTCCCCAAGCTGCAAGCTGCCAGACTGCCTTCCTGACTTCCTTCCCCTGCTCAGAAACAGAACTGGAATTCTCACAGCATCATGTGCTGGCTCCAGAAGCTGGAGCTTTAATGACAGCATAAAATTTAACATCACACCTGACTAAAAAGAGAAACAAAAAATGTGATTCTGAGTTGGTACCATTGCAAGCTGTCCAGGTATTTTGCCCCCTGCACTGGAGAACGCAGGGGCAAGTCCAACCACTAGAGACTTTCACAGACACAGCTCGGGTGTAACAACAGCCTTGGCCCCTGACTGCTCAGGGCAGACTTGGTGTGTGATGGTGAAAGCCAGCCCCTCTGCAGTCCTGGCAGTGGCATGACATGCCAGCAGCCTCCAGGGTAACAGAGGAAGGTATTTTTTACCTCTTCTCCATTGCTTCAAATGTGTCTCCACACACCATCCCACTGTCTTCCTTTCAAGGTCACACAGATGCCCCATTGAGGCAAGGCTGGGACAGCCACACTGCTGGCAGCATGGATGCTCTTCCCATTTTATGTCTTTTAAAAGCTGTTAACTTGAAGCAGAGAGAAAAGGAATCAATAAACGGAGGAGTTGCAGTCTCTTTTGGGTATCTAAGAGCCT
Organism: Anthoscopus minutus; assembly: GCA_013399455.1. Taxonomy (NCBI): domain Eukaryota; kingdom Metazoa; phylum Chordata; class Aves; order Passeriformes; family Paridae; genus Anthoscopus; species Anthoscopus minutus. Next base: position 1,041,399 of record VWYI01044903.1, read on the forward strand.
GGCTTTTGGCTATTTTCAGCAAATTAGTGTGGGACTCTTACACACTTATTTCTGCTCTCTGTGAGGTGAAAGCAGGACTGCCGCCAGCTCTGTGACTCACACAAACACAGGGGAGGAAACATAAAACAAGCTGCCAGCTTGCTCTTTCCCAGGGCTTAATCACACCCTTTGTAACTATTTGATGTGCCTGCTCCAGCGCATCCCAAGACGCAGCATGAGAACGAGCGGGGCTGGGGCTGGGCTTTCGCACAGAATTGCTGCCAGAGCCCCATCTCAAACTTCCCACTGAACAGACAGAGGAAAATAGAGATCTGTCTGCACTTTTGAGACAGTACCTCTCAATAGTCCCTGCCAGCTGGACAGAAATAACTGTTATGTTTTGTTACAAACCATTTTTGGCTAGGACACACAAGAAGATCCATTCTCATCCCTCACCTCCATATACCAACCTAACAAATATCTACAGAGCTGTTCCTCCCTAATTCTCCAAATCCTGAGCCACAGACAAGTATTTGTATTGGATTCAAGTTCAGGCACTCCGCAAAGATGTGCTGGAGGTGCTTGACAAACGTTCAATATTTGTTATTTGGCCATACTGCAAATTCTCATCTTCTGTCTTTTTCTGAAGATCCAAGCTTCTGGAGTCATAAGGCTCAGCTTAAATTTATGACAAGAAATGAGCAATTCCTATCCGTGACAGCCACAAATAACTAAAAATACCCTGAAGGAGATAAGTCTCATCTTCTTCTATTCTATCACTTATATTCTCTACTTAAAAGTAGAAGAAAGCAGAACAAAAATAAAAATACGCCACGAGCTTTTAATTTTAGAGTCAAACTCAACTTCTAAATGCCTCAAGTTAGCAAACCAGTTCATTGCTATTCCCTCTAAGCTTTCCTTTGGATGGTAAAGATTAGTAATGAACTCTCTCTACAAATTTATTGAGTAAAAAATTGGTGAAATAAAACCCACTGGGTGTCATATAGGGAGATGGAGCGATGGCACTGAGGAAAGGGACAGAGGGATCTCTGGGACAGTGATGTCCTGGGAAAAACACTCCAAAAGGGAATCTGCTGGCAGCCCTAGGGATGGCAGGGGCAGGGTATATTCCTCCCTGTCAGAGAGCTTCCTCCTCTGGAGTGCAGGAGTGCAATGCATCTTTTCCCAGCACCTACTGGCCCTTGTCTTGCTGTGATCTAAGTGCCTACTTTCACATCACAAACTCTGCTGGATTTCTAATACCCCTTCAGAGTTCTTCCAGCAAGGCAAACTCCCTTCAGACTCAAAGCTAAACAGCAGCAATGTACATTTGTACTGGAGGTGTTAGAAACAGCACAGTGAGCAGGGAAGTACGGCTCTATTCCAGGGGCCACTTCCTGCCAGATCCTGCAGTGCTGCAGTTTGAGTGCCTTTGCCAGGGCAGTAGCAAAAGGCTTCCAGGAGCTTAGAGAGCCCTCACTTGCTCACCACCTTTACTTCTGGGCTCCTCGCTTGCTTCCCTGCTCAGTGGGAGTTAATTATTCCCACCACAGCATAGTGCTTGCCCCACTGGGGCATCTGGAAGAAGCTTTTACACAAAGCAGTGCTGTGATGTAGTGCAAAGGGGGACAGAAAAGCAAACTGAGTTCAGCAGTTCTTCTTAGGCAACACACACCAGCATATCCAAAACCCAGCTCCTGCCTTCCCTTCCAGCTACTGTCACAGCTCTTTCAACCCCACACCAGGCCAGGCGAGGCTCTGTCCAGGGCTCTGCACACCTCCAGGCTCCTCACCTTCAGCTGATGTCCCAGAACATCCTCTGGGACCAAAGGAAGGGGCCAAGCCTGTCAGCACCTCACTTTATCCACCTCCCAGGACTGCCAGACCTCTGCTGATACCCAGAGCCCAGCAGCAGCAAACGTCTGCAATGCCACACTCCAACACCAACAGCTGCAGCCTTCATCACTGCCTGAGGATTATCCTCCTCTGATCCCCCAGCAGCTCCTCTCTGTCATCTGCCCACCCCACGCCACAGCCTGGCACAAGGCCAGGCTCCCCTGCCTCCAATCTCCATTTCTCCATCTGTCCAAGTCCTGGCCTTTTTCAGCACCCTTCTGATGCTCCAGGGGCACAGTGGCTCAGCCCCAGAACCTTCCACCCATCAGACACCTCCCAAAGGGCTCCTCAGGGGCTCACAGATAGTGACAAAACAAAGTTTCGAAGGCCATGCTCCTTGAGATCACTCATTTTATCTTCCCCTCCATCTGTGCGCACACAGGGAGCCACGAGCCTCACTCCCTCACTATTTCTGGATGTGGGCAGACCCTCCTCTGCCTCTGCTACTGAAGATGTCAGGCATAGCAGACAGGCCAGCGCCTGGCATTTGGTTACCTTTCAGGCTCTCTGTTTAGCTTCTACCCAGAGATAACAGAATCCTGCCAAGAAACTTAGTTGTCAAGGAGACCACTTTCAAACAAGTTTGGTAGAAATGATGTTATTATCTAGGGTAGCACATCTCCCGGGGAGCACTCGGGTTAACTGCCTGCTAGCTCTGCCTCAGAGAGAGAGAGAAGATCAAAATGAAGTTGGCAGCATAACCAAGTCCCAGAGTTCATAATTTCACATGCATACAGGATTCTCTGGAGGCAATGCAAGGTCACCAAAGAGAGCTATGCTCCTCCTAGTGTCATGGCTCAGCCTCCCCCTCACTCTCTTACACTGATTTTATAATCCAAATTCAAGCCAAAATGCAAAGAAACAGATCCTAGCCTTTCAGTAACATTGACTGAGACTCCTCTGGGAACTACATATTTCAGATGGCAATATTTAACCTAGAAACAAATGAAAGCAGAAGCAGCTGTACAGGGAGAGCACAAGACCAGACAGGTGGGTTGGGATGGTGCTGAGCAGAGGGCTGGCAGGCGCCTAATGAAAGATGTAGCCGAAGGGCATGAAGAGTTTCACTCTATGGATGCAGTTTTCTAGCTCCCACTGCAGGTTTCCTCCAAGTCCTGGTAGAGGACAGATCTCTTCAGCAAAAAAAAAGCTCCTTCTTTTATCTGCCTCTGTCTTTAGCAATAATAATTCCTATTTTCTCTGTTTCTTTATTCAGACACTGGGTTAGCTTCGAGGGAAAAATCTGCCACTTCCACCCCTCTCACGCTACAAATAAAGCTCTCTCACAGCAGCACTATGAGCTACCAATAACTTCACCAACACTGAAAAGGCAGCTAGAGAGCAGCAGCCAGAAGCAAAGAGCACATGTGGGTAATAGGGAAGAGTTACCCTGCACATAATCTTCAAAACCAGCCAGAAATCAAGCAGTTGCAGGAAAGCAAGGCATTTGCAAAACCAAGGTGTCAGCTGATCTATTTCTAATTGTCTGAAATGACAGCTCCTGACAGCAAAAAGCTAATCTTACATCTCTGGAGAGGAGTTTCAAAGGTAGAAGATATTTCCTGGCATGGGGAAAAAGCTGAGCTGGGAATTCAGGTTATAAGGCACATAACAGAGTGGGAGCCGTTTTAAGGTCTTCAATCACTTACTACAACACAGAGCTTTATTTGGTACAGCCTCTTCCATACAAAACACATAAAAATAGCAACTGGTGAGATATGAAAATCAGAGATAGTGAGCTTGTGCCAGAGACATTTAAGGGCAATGATGATCTGCTGTTATGGCTTCAAGCAGTGATTTAAGACTCCATAATTAATTCTTTGCTCTGTGCTGGCCATGAATGAGGGAGGAATTATCAAGGGTTATAATTCCATCTTCAAGATAAAGCAAGCCTGAAAATGCACTGGATGTAAAGGAACAAAGCTTAGTAAAGAACTCAAAATATGAAGTTGAGAGTTTCATTCCATACCAAGTTTTAGCACAGTCTCCTACAGTAACAAAGATCTAGACAGTTAAGCTTCTTATGCAGTTTGTCTAGAGATGAAATTCTGCACCAATTTATCAAATGGCAAAGTCTTCTCTGAAGAACTTTCCACTAAAAGAGCAGAAATTATTAACAGGTAAATTCTTTTTACTATATACATTTATTGAAATCTGAACTCAGCCTACAGGGTCAAGCTAAAGAATATAATGAAATTCTAAGCACCAAATTTCTTTTCTCCTTTTTTTTCCCCCAGGAGATTGGTCACTATATTTTCACTCTTTCTTCTCAGTAATGTGCACATAGCATCTCTGTCCATTTGTAAAAACTCTAAAAATTATCACACTGAGAGGCCCTCTATGCCCTCAGCACCATGGTGAATGCATTATGACTCCCTTAACCTAAGTAGTATTTATATCCTAAGAAAACAGCTTCACAGCCCAGCACCAAAAGATCATTTGGTCCCTTATTGGGCCACTGGAGGCCCCCAGAATTAATGCTGAGTGGAGAGAGAAAGTAACTTTAGAGAAGAAACAGCAACTCCAGCAATATGTCTCCAGTGATACACTAGGTTTTAGAAAAAAAAAAAAAAAAGAAAAAAAGGTAAAATTTGGCCTCCTTTGTGCTGAAATCTGTGGTTTTTAAAATATCAAATAAATCCACAAAGCAGTACAGAAGACAGAAATCCACTATAGCCAAGTCTGAAACATTCTGAAATTTGACTTCCTTTGGAGTTGAAACAAAGGACACAAAACCTCTGAAATTATCCACAAGAGGAAAACTCTAAAAATATTTCAGGTACAGGAAACCTGCTTAGGTACAAGAACAGCAAATAGAAAATGCACAAAACATTTCAAAAACTTCAAGTGCTCTCTCCCAGAAAAGAAACATCAAATCTCGTTATTTTTCCTTTACCACAGAAAATCAGGGCGATGCAGTCTTGTGAGTTTTCAGATGGAAAATGATCAAAGTTTTTTGGTACAGCTCTGCTTATCAGATGTTTAAAACAGCTTCACTCATGCCCTTTGCCTTCTAGAGCAGGATGCTCTGGACTGAGAGGCCAAAGCGTTGGCCAAGAGCAGCAGAGGTGAACTTTTCCTTTTGGGAACCCTGGGGGTCACACACGTGTGTGCCCATGGGAGAGGTGCTGCCCACGCAGACAGACAGGAGCCGGATTCCAGGGACAGCACCCAGGAACCCCAGGGCCAGGCCTGGCTGCCCCAACACCCACGGGACAAAGGTGAACAAGCTGGAACCCAGCCAGGAGCACTCTGCCAAAGCTGTTTGCCAGAGGGAAATCCCAAGACTATGGCCTGGAGTCAAGGGTGTGAGAACAGGGAATTAAAGAAGTCCATCTGAAGTTGACTGAATTTCCTCATCCTCCAATTGCTGTGCAGCATCCTCAACTCACAGGGTCCTTCTGTGGAACAGATGTCAGGATAAGGAATGGAGCTCCTTTGGAAAAACCCAGGAAAATGGTCAGAAGTATTTGTGAGGATTTCTCACCCTCAACACAAGCCACTCCTTGCTTTAATAACAAACGACCATGCAAACCACTGTTTCCACACAAAAAAAATGCCAGTGTCTTGTGCACCTAAGTGACATACTTGAGCAGGAGCACCACATAATGACTTAGGAAAGATTTGGTGCTAAGATGGACACCAAAACAAACAGCTAGTCTGGGACCACAAAACTGGACTGGATTTTCCACACAGTGGGAAAGGACCCAGACAATACAATTTCTAATCTGAGAAAGTACAACAAAAACAGAGTTTGGTATCCACAGTTCACACCAGGACTTGGCCCCCTTTGCTCAAAAAAATCCCTAGAGATACTCAAACAGAAAGAGACAGGGAGATCAACCAAAGCCAATTAGCAGACTCCAGCCAGAAGGCAGAATTATCCTTGCCATTACTGGCATGCTGAATTTCAGCTGCAGATAAAGGCTGGAAACTTTGACAGTAGGAGAAAATCAGCTTCAAGGCTTCCAACAGGCAGGTCCCAAAACACAGTTAGATTTATTTAACAAACAAAATACACCACGACTAGGATTTTCTTTTATTACTGTTAAGCAGGGATTTTCCAGTTTGGATTTTTTTTAACTCTTTGTAGTTTTCTAAAAAATTCCAGGGTAGACAGTGACTTTCTTAGTGAATATATAGCCTCCAGTATGAAAGCTTGTTTCTCCCATCCACCTCTTACAAGCCCTGGAGCGGTTGAATATTCTTTTTTGAAGTTAATTGAGTTGGGCTGAATGAGCAAGATGTCAGTCAGCAAAGCATCAGCATGTTCTCAGGGCTCAAAGATCCAGAGGGGTGGGGCAGAAATGAAGAGTTGAAAAGGATGTGACATATCCATCCCCAGGACTCAACAGATCACTTTCATTACATACTTCCCTGGCCAGTTATCCATGCTTGTGTATATGTGCAGGCAGACACCAGTCTCCTTTCTCAAGATGCAGAGCAAATAGTAATCCCAAAATAGCTCCACTGACATCCTAAAGATTTCTCCAGGAGTAAGGTAGAACTCAGTGAGAGCAAGGACACCAAAGATAGCCTATAGCAAGTCTGTAGCTCTCCTATCTTGGATTGATTTATTAATTTCTTCTGTGCTGGTGATTATAAAGAGGGGGAAGGGGGTGAGGAGACAGAGACAAGGCCCTTGTGTGCAATGAAATTAAATGCACAGCAGCAGCCATCATTAATGATGCATTATGGACTAACAAAGGGAGCCTGGCTGATTGACACTCCCTAACAAGTTGTGTATAATAAACACTTCTCTCTAAACAGAAGGTTCCTGATTATGGGATATGTTCCCCCTCATGTTAATGATGATGTTTATTGTCATAAACGCACCCCACTTGAAAGGGAAGTGGCACCCAAAATAAAAGGAGGATTGACTGGGAGATGCTTGACTGAAGAAGCCACAAGGCCACCTTGCTGAGGTCTGTACAGAGAAAAATGCACAAGGCAGAAAAGTCATCCAGGAAAATAAGCAACTGCAAAACAAGTATGAAGACCAGGGGCATGGATGCTCTGGATTTAGCTTCTTCAGAGCAGGATCTGGACTGAATTTTTATGATCTTCTCTAAATAGGTAAGTATTAGAACCTTGGTTCTACACAGAGCACAGAAGCTGCCTGGGGAACCTGCTTGGGGGCACAGGCAGCCCTGCTCACCCACACACTCAGAGGAGCACCCTGCCACAGGAGACAGGCTGCTTTCCTTCCCTCAGCACCAGCCTGGCTCGGGGGCTGACAGAGCACACCTGGAGCATCAGCACTTAGCCAGGGCTGCCCACTCAGAACTGGTGAGGATCCAGTCAGTTCATGCTGACACATTCCTGTCCCACAGGATCTCACTTGCCCTCAACAGCTCATCCTTCTCTCCCCTGATAACTCTTAGTGCAATCACTGTCATCTCCTTCCCTCATCCCTCTACCAGTACTCGCTTGCTCTTTCTGTTTGACCCTATTGATCAGAGGCTGCATCAAGCTCATGACAGTCCATGGGTTACACACTACAAGCCACTACTGGTTGGGTTCAAGCCACAGCCCCTCAAGCAGGTAGAGTTCAAGCCAAGGGCTGTATGGTCCTCACAGGACCAGAACATATTCCAGGCCATTCAAGCCATGTAGAACCACACAAGTTCAGATTTCGCACACCCTGTCTCACCAGCAGAGAACTTATCTTCAATATAAACAGGGCAATCTAGTGAGGGACAGAAATCTATTAAAGAGATGGTTAACTTCATTGCAGGGTTTGAACACCTTTTGCCCCTCAGGACTGAATCCAAAATGAAATGGGATGAAAGGACACAAGTTCAAAAAAAGTAGAGGGGTTATTCCTAACCAGAAATGTTCACATTCAATAATGCATCTGAGCAAGCATCCCAAACAAGCCCATTTCCAGACAGTTCTATAGGCCAGAGGTTAGGCCCTGGAGCATGTCGTGTGAAAGGTTGCTGGCAGACATTGAACAGAGGTTGTAAACTCTGAGTTTCCCAGAGAGCAATTAGAAGAGAAAGGCAGGAAATTTGCAGCTCTGTAATTAATGCCAGTGAGAAGTCAGAATAGAGGGTGACATCACCACAGCTAATTACAACTAGGGGGAAGGGTAGGACTAATCGTTATCCTGACCCTGTGATCCATATCTGACTTGCTTCAATTGTGCTGCTGGCCAGACTTCCCAGGATGAGTGCGATTCCCAGGGCATGTTTTTGGCTCAGTTCATGCTAAGCACGTGTGAGGCCAGACTCCCAAATATTTCACATAGTCATTTAAAAAGAAGAGTAGTCAGGAATGAGTTTGGGGACAGATCATAGAGCTGCCCATGGGTCTTGCAGCAAGACAGTCCCTTAAAGCTTCTGCTGTAAGAAGATCCTGTAAGGCACTGAGGAGCTGCCAGGCTTGACCTCTCTTCTCCTTCCCACATTTAACTGCCCAAATGCCTTTTTCCACATGCACTCCAGAGCTGGCATTACTCCAGCAGTCAGAAATAAGTAGACATCTGGCACCAAATGTGAGTGAAGCACTTCTGCACTCCTTGTGCCAAGACAATTCTCCTCAGGCTGTCACCATTGGTGGCCTGGAAGCTGCTGTTTCCACATGCACACAGGGGCTGGATGGCAGGGCTCCACAGCTCATTGCCAGACATGGCTAGATGGGTCACAGGGCAAGAAAACCCAGAAAAAGCAGGAGTTACTTAAGGAAGGTCTGATCTCATCTACCAGCCAGACCTGGGAAGACACTATTGATACATCTTGCTGTCCTGATGCCATCAGTGTTCTGGGATGAGCCCATGAAAGAAACTCAGTGTCACCATAGGAAAAAGTTAAAGGTATGTGCAGATCTGCAAAGCAATTGATGTAGTGCTACACCAGGTCACTAAAACTTCAAGGTACCAAATTTTCAGCCATGGTCTTCAGCTGCCCCATTTAGCCATTGCAGCTGATCCTCACAATCTGCTTAACCCTCTGACTCAGTGGCATTTAGCTCTCCCACTGCCATGCAAAAGGATACCAGAAGATTGAGAAGTGCTCTGCAGAAATGTAACATTACAGCAAAAAATCCCTCTGAAACAGGAATCAAAACAAGGCAGCCAGCATACTGTAGCCTGTGATCTCCACCATCCTGAAGGGACACACAACCATTCTGCCATGTAAAGGAAATTATTTCCAGAGTCGTTTGAGTGAAACGGCATATCGATAGTGGGAGCTGTCAGATCCAAGGAAAACTAAACAAGGTAAAAAATTACCCAGACAGAAAAAGAAAAGCTATATCCATAGGAAAGGGAAGTTGCATCGTCTTGTTTTTATTAAGATTGTTCTTTATAGAAAAGGTGATGTTACTATGTGGAATCACTATTTTGGCATTGCATGAAAGCAACAGGCCCAGTGCAGAAGCAGAAGAAGTAGCCAGTTTCTGATGAACTCTTCAGAGTGAATCCAGTGCAGGATAAAGAAAGGAAACCCACCACACAGAATTTTACTTTGAGTCTTGATACAGGAGCTATTAATAACACATAAAAATTATTTTTAAATGCTTTTCTAAATCACTGTGTAAATGAAGCACTCCTGCCAAAAAAATTTAACTATTGTATAGAAATATTGTCAGAGACGGCATATATGATATGTTAGTGAAAATTTCTTGGTAGCATTTAGCTATGCTTCAATAATGCTTCAAGGATTAAAAATATGATGAAAATCTAGTGTTACTTCAAAGTAAGACATCAGTCAGTTTATACAGAAAACCACAGTAACAGACCTGTAATACCTAACTGCTAGTCTGCAAAGGTTCATTACAAATTCCTTTTAAAATATTTCTCATATCCTTCTCCCCCTTCTCTATTCTTGTTTTCAAAAAGACTGCAGGAATCCCCTGGATTAAGGGAAAACTCATAGTCCAGTAGCATGCAATATTCAGTCAGTCCTAAGGCTATTACAGCACACTGCTCCCATGCAGAGATAAGCAGTGGGTTAGAAAAATATCTGAGCAGTTCCAAACATCAAGATAACTTCACACCTCAATGACAAATATGCAGACTAATATTGCAGCAGTCATTATGGCATTCAGCATACAGTCATACTAAAATCTACAGAAGAATATAGCTACATTCTTTCACAGGATTAGAAGACTGATCCATATAGCACTGAAACCAATAAGATTTTTTCCATTAAGTGGGATCTTATAAAACATTTACTCAGTGAGCTTTCACAAGACACAGAAGCGCAGAACAGCTCTACTGTCAATGCCGAGTTACACCAGCACACAGCGATTTGTAATGCAGACTGCATGTGCTTATTTTCTTTCCTACTAAAGGGCAGAGCTGATCACAGAACAGGGTAGGTAATGAGGTAACATAGCTGGGCATTGCAAATAATAAATAAAGAGAAATAAATACATTAACTCATAACCATCTAAGGAATAAAGCCAAGGCAAAATCAATAGCACGACTTTTGCATATGCCAGAAAGGTCATGCATGCAGCTTTTGAGGACAGCCACATGCTAATGCGATGCTTGGGAAAGAGAGTTTAGATGGCATATATTAGCAGTCCTAGCAGAATGCAGCAGTTCAGCACCAGAGTTTTAAGTGGCAAGTTTTTGTAGTATAGTATTTTATGACCTGTGAGCACACAGGCTTCTAAAGTCACAGAAACACACTAAGGCAACCTAACACCTAATATGTATGGCCTTAAAAATCAACCCAGCCATCTGTGTCACCTGCTGTTGGAGGTGAAGAAGCAGACCCAGTGTTTCTTTCAAAGTCTCACTCAAAGCCCTGAGGTGGTGTGGGTGCTACAGTGACAGGGGCAGAGTGAGGGCTGGGGCATCAGAAATATAACTGGAATAGAAACCCAGAAACACTTGTGTGTGTGTTTGTGTGTGTGTTTGTGTGTGTGTTGGGTGAGAGGAAAAAAGCCAGCAATGAACACTGTCAGGAGACTTTTGCCTAAACTTCTGTAGGCCAAAAGATATCCAGCTGTAGCAGATAGCCAGTGTGGGAAGACTATTTCCACCCTGAGGTTTTACATAATGGACAAAACCTGAACCTGCTGCCATAGAAAAAGCCATTTCAAAAAAAAAATATAATGGATGGCTGATGATATTCCTGTCTACTAGTAAGTATCAGATAAAACTGATGAAGAGCTATTAGCAGAGAGGATTAAGGGCGGAGAGGGCGAAGGTAAAAAAACACACAAGGCAATGTGGCCCAGGCAATCAGGCAATAAACTAAGAGTTGTTCATGTTTGGTCATAATGTTCATTCCAGCAAAACAAACTTTATGAATTATGTGTTTTGGATCAAAATCCTTAAGAAAGGCTGTGCCCCACAGTCTGCTACAGAGCTGGTCTCAGACAGAGGGATCTGTGTTGTACAAGCCACCTCTTCAGACACTGGTCAAACAGCAGTAGTACCTCCCTGTCAGCACAACTCTTGAGTTCCATATCCAAACCCCTTAAAACGAGGGTATGAAAAGGGGGTGGAAAATATACTTTAAATTCCACTGCTATGAGTAAGGGTTGTTTAAGAAGCCAGAAAACATGCATTTATCTCTTTAACATACTTGGAGATTCTTTTAGTCAAAGTGCTGGAGACAAGGGTTCAACAAATGAAAAAGGAATGAGAAGGTACTGAGCTGCAAAATACAAAGGCAGCCACATCAAAGAAGCTCACAGGTGTGAAAGAAGCCAAGCAGCTGATCTGTCTGCACAACTGAACGGCTGTGCCTTTATTTTTAAACACTCTTATTGCTCATGATACTTGCATCTACTTTTTCTCTCTCACCCACACTGGACCAGCTGCCCTGCTTGTGTGAAAAAGGAACTTGTGAGCTCCAGCACTTATTAGGGTGATGCCTCACACAAGCAGGCTCTGACTGGGATGCCAGTGCAACAAGTCTGTGCAAAAGGCAAAAATGACAGGGTGGGAGAGACATTGTGGCAAAGAAGCAGTCAGTGTTCAACAACACTAGAAAAACAACCCTGGGTTATTTCATCAACCATGGACTGTCTGACAGTGCCAAGGAGTAGAAACTTCAGAAGTAAGTGTGAAAAGGCAGAGTAGCCTACAGCAATACCTCCTCTGACACACCTTCCCCAGCTTTCAGCAGTGGGTGGCTTAGAGGTTTCTGCATGCAGCCTTGCAAATGCTAAATGGTCACTTTGGCAGGCAAATTATCTATGAATTTGCACAACTCCTTTTAAACCCATTTGTATTTTAACCTTCATATGTCATGGGGCTTCATATGTCAAACTCCGTGCTGCAACTATGGGTCATGAGAAACGTTTGCATTTCAGTGGCCACCTGCTATGTTTACTGGTGCCTGTAATTCTTCTGCAGCAAGGAAGGCAATCAAAATTCATATCCTATCACCCTTTCCACCACATTCACTGTCATTCCTTTCAGGGGATAAAGGAGTAAGGCACACAGGGGAAACTCCTGCCATTTCTTTCCTAAAGGAGTATCTCAGCAGTTTGGGCTGCTCTATGGCTGCTTTACAAGGAAGAGAAAGATCATATTCTGATCCAGGCCCAATGATTAGAAAAAAATCTTCACTACCAGGCAATGACAAGTCTGGGCAGAGTGCTTCTGTAAATGGTATGAGTATTATCAGTCCAGACAAGTCCCACTGCAGAACAGAGACTGGGGCAAAGGGAGGAAGGCACCAGGGCACACACACCCCTTCTGGCACTGCTGGCTAACAAACCCTGCTCCAGGGGAAAGATCTGACAAACTGTGTCTGGCTTGTGCATTACTAAATTAAAGTTGATGTATAGGAGATTTGTAAGAAGAGCTGTAATAGAAGAATGTTGTCAGGACTAAAGGGAAGATATGGGAATTTGATAGTAAAACCCACTTTCCCTGTCCATCCCACCCTGCTATGCATCAGTTGGACTGGAGCAACAATCACCTCAGAGAAGAAGCAGCTGCCTACTGAGCCCACCCTTCCACCTGTAAAGCCAGCTGGCTGGGTGCTTCAGGAGAGGATGGAAGACTCTGAGGTTTCTCCTGTCTGTGCTACCACAGGGCAGCAGAAGAGGATTATTCCTCACAGCTTGTGGGGCGGCACTCCCCAGAACCTGCTTCCATCCTGGATCCCAGGCAGCCTGACAGCAGCACTGAGCACCAGCATCCTCCAAAGCAGTGCCCAACAGCTCTGTGGGTCCCTGCACAGTGGCTGGGACCTTATGCTTGTGGAGGAGAGCAGCTACTGGCACTGCTGAGGAACCATCTGACAGGGGTCTCACAAGGAATCTGGATGCAAGCTCCCAAGGCTAGACTCCAGCCCTGACTAGAGGGGTCTGTGGGCCAGGCAGCAGCTTCCAGGGCACTACTGCAACACTTTGTTTGCTCCTCCTAGAAGCACCATGTGGATCTGCACCAAGCTCTCTCTTGAAAGGCAATGAGAAAGGAGAGCAGTGCTGCACAGAGATTTCACTTCCATGAAGTCAGCAGCATCATGAGTTATTCAAAGCAATTTTTCCATCCAGGACATTTCAGGCCCAAGGCTAGCACTTCACAAAAGGACAAAGGAGAACAATACTTCACAGGTTCTGTTTCCCAGCCTTTTCTTTCAAGAGTTCTCCAAGTCCCAGTACACAGCAGAGTCCAAACTCACTAGTGTTGCATACAAATATTAACTATTAACTCAGTACTGTCCAGAGATTGACAGAGGAAAGAAAGAAAAACCCTGGCCTATTCCAAGACAAACTCTCAGTACAGGATGCATTCCTGGTGTTCACAGAATCCCAGAATCATTTAGGTTTAAAAAGATCTTTAAGACCATCAGGTACAAGAGCCTTTGTACTGTCCAGGAGAGCAGTGCTCCCACTCAACCAAGTGTCACCCACAACCGATTGGGGGTGTGCTCGACCTCCTTGTCCAGATGGTTGATAAAGATATTAAACAGGACTGGACCTGGAGCTGAGTCCTGGGGAGCACCAGGGTAGGAAACTTGTCCTTCACATTTTTAACCCAGGCCCCAGGGAGGCAGCAGATTTTCTTAAGAAGTGGGAGTGGTCTTCATATTGGGCATTCCATTCCCTTCAGAAGGGAGTCTCACAACAGAGAACCATCTCTTTCCCTTTATGGAAGTAGTTTTGACACAGGGCATAGGCTGACTTAATCTCAATGACACCTCCAAGCTAGATGAACCATCGTCCTCATTATTGTCCAGTTCCACCTGCTGAGCCTCACTCATTTTATGCCAGGGCACCTGGGCAGGTGGGGCAGTCACAGAGGGGATGCACCTGCAGTGCCAGAGAGGAACCTGTCACATTGTCCCCTATCCTTCATGCCACTGTGTTCAACCAGGCGGAGAGAGAATAGGGAATCCTCATGCTCTGCACTCTATCAGCCTGTTGGGTGTGTCTCAGGAAAGGCAGGATGCAATTCCATTAGTTGGTATCTCTCTTGTTGGTTGAGCTTGCAGGGCTTGGCACCCCTCTGTGTGAACTGCTGCACCACAGCCAGTTTGGCATCCTTGAAGGTGTTGGTATTGGAGCTGGAGGTGCTCCTGGTCATTGGTGTTCCCCAGGGACTTCTTCTATAGGTGTGTGTGTGTGGGGTGCTTGGCCACTGTTGGTCCAGGCCCTGCCCAGGTCCCATCAGCTGCTGCTCACAAGCTGCAGGCTCCTGGAGGATCTCTCAGCTTTCCAGGAGGTTTCCCCTGTTTGGTAAAGCCCCCTATGAGCACTGCACTGGGGTGTTCCACTGCAGATCATGCCACCACTGGAGTCACTGGCCAAAGCAAAATCCTTGTCAATGTAGAAGATCCTCACATGATTGCCTAGCCAAATCCACGGTGGCTTTTCCTCTGTCTCTAGGATAGAACATAATTTGCTGTACAGTCATGTTGTACAGTGTTTTTGTTCCCAGAAATACTGCTTTAGCCAAGGAAATCAAATAATTTAGTCAAGCCATCTTGCAGTATAAAAAGCCCCATGAAAATGACTGGGCAGTAATCTTTTTTAGATAGTGTTGCAACCTGCTCTAAAACCAGTTATGAAGTCTGATCCCATGTAGTGCCCTGACAGATGAATCAAATTGGCTAAGTTTTGCATTTTTTGTGTTCGCACTTATTCCATACAAGCAATGTGTTTCAAGGACGAGGAGAGCTCCTGAAGTTAGTATATATGATCCAGCCTTTCCCAAACAGTCCAGAAAAGCCTATCAGCCTGAATTCCTACTCAGTGGGTAGACAGAGTAACCCTTTGAATTTAACCTCTTCTTTGCTCTTCTCTGCTTTCTATCTCTGCTGAAACTAAAAGCAACCCAGCCTAGGGAATGTGCTGCAACTTATTACTGAGAGATCTGTCACTCCCCTTTAACCACCATAATGCATTTATTATAAAGGAACTTACTTTGACCTTAATTTCCTTCCTTCCTTCCTTCCATCCTGCTTGTCTCTGCTTATAGCTTTGCTCTTCAAGCTAAGCAAACATAGTGCTACAGTGGCCACCTGCATAATCACACCAGCTTGTGGTGCTGCCAGGTATTTCATGACAGAGCAGCTCCATCCCCAACCTCAGGAGGTTTCCTTGAAGCAATGTCCTCCCACTCTGCTGCTCACTTCACCTACAGGCAACAAGTACATCCATGATGCTTCTGAGGGCTGTCTCCCATCAATTACATCCTTCTCTTTGAGTTCCTCTCCCTTTATAAGCTCTTGCATGCATTACACACTTTTGTGCAGGCATCAAGCGGTCTTCTGTTGTTTAGAGGCTCTTGCCTCCTCCTCTGGAGCCTAGTGACCCAGGAGTGCTGGGTTTTCCTACCTGATCTTATTGCTAAGGGTGAATCTGTCTCCAAAGGCTCTTTGCATCACCCCAAGATGCTCCATGCCATAAGTGAGAGAAGGTGGATCAAAACACTGCAAGGAGAAACATGGGGGTCTTTCTGGTAGTTATTTTTTTCAATCCTGCAGTCAGGGGGTCCCTGGGGTGTGGGAGAACTGTGCCTATTAGGAACATTGCAATTAACACCTCAGTCTCCATTGCTTAATATATCAAGTGATAATGCTGAAACAAACTCCTATTTAGCTCACAATATTAATTCAGTACCAGCCTCTTGCCTATTGCTTTACAAGCCTCACTTGCCTCTCTTCTGTCAAAGTTTGGCTCATTCTTTTTCAATCCCTGCAGCAGCCTAACCCTGCTGCCTTGCTCACCTTCACACTCTATGTACTGTTATGATGTGGTGCTCTCTCTTACCTTAATGTTATGTCACCAATTACATTTTAGGGAGGTATGTGGGGGGTCCTGTAGCCCTTTCTCACCTCTATTACATATGTCCCTATGGTTTATAGGCACAAATTAGAGAACCCCATAACTTTAAATCACATCATCATGCTCCAGTGCTGCCTACAGAAACAAAGTCCCTATTTCTCTTCCACTGTGTTGATTTGGCAAACTTGCTCTTTGCATCACTGCACAAAGCCATCTTTCTTCCCTTCAGCAGCTGCCTGCTTGTTACCTTTGGTTAAGGCAGAACCATTCCCACTCTGAACAAACATTCCAGGCTTATACACTTTATACCAGCTCCCAGATGTGCCTTCTCTGAGAGTTCCTTGCTAGCTAAGTGAGAATGTCATGGAAGAATACAGAGGAGAAAAATCCACAGCTGAAGAATGCCCCTCCTCAACCTTACCAGCGCCAGTGTGTGCCACAACCACTGGTTTATGCCTTAAGACACTTTTAAGGGCCTGGAAAGGCTTGTAAGGAACCATCTGCCCCTGCCTTGTGCACATGAGTTCATAGAAGTGTTCTTGGCCACATTTTATTACTTTGAGAATAATGTATCACCCCCTTGGCATTTTTTAACAGGCTTTTGTTTCCAGATGTGACACTTAGAGAGAAACCTAATCTTCATGCAGGCACCTACCTGCTGGCACTCAGGAGGACTTGGTAGATGTGTGCAGCCTCATCTTTTACTTACACACACCATCCCAGGCTGGACAGAAAGCACAGCACAGCCAGCAGCAGCACGGCCACTTAAACCCATTAGAGGGGTCTTTGCTGTGACTAAGCAGCACAAAGAGATTAGGCAGGAGGAGTGGGGGATGGGGAGGACCCTGCAGCTCTGTGTTACAGACACAAGATTTTAAGCAATGCACACAACAAGAACAAAGTGTGGATGGGAGACAGGGCATACTTTGAGTCCAGGGCACGGGGTAATTATTTTTTATCTGCAGGACTCCTGTTTAGTTTGCTGCAGCCTTGCTTGTAGTGATACACAGGCAGTGAAGGGCTCATCCAGGAGACAGAGCACAGTATCTGGGTCAGTTCAGCTGAGGTACCTACCCTGAGGCAAGGGGAGAGCGTGGCTACCACAGAGATTTGTCTCCTCTTTGAAAGGGGCACAAAAGGATTCTGAGTCTCCTGGATTTAAATCCTGGCAGAGGTCAGTGCCAGCTTCTTTTCAATATCTCCTAAGAAGGTCAACATGATAAAAGCTCACCCCCTCAGTACTCAAAGCGATTAGCAACCACTAGAACAGCACCAGTATCTTCTCCTCCTCTCCTCTAGTTTTACTACCAAGCAAGTCTGTGAGTGGGTTCAAAGGAACAGATGTCTTCATTGTGCCTTCCCCCTCCTTTTGCTCACAGGAAGAGGTGGAGCAGAGAGAAATTAGTTTCCTCCACATAATATTTTTTGCTTACTCTATCCTCTCCACTTTTCAGTGGTTACAGAGCTAGGGAGGAAAATGCAAACTTCTGATATTGCAGCAACTTGTTCAGAGTGTGACTAAAAACTTTCACATGAAAGTGACATGAACACATGAAGCAGCCTCTTTATCCAAATAGCACCCATGCTGTAATTCTTTGTTGTTAAAGTAATAAAAACTTGGTAAATAGATTTTACCTCATCTTTGTATCCAGCTGGGATAGGGTTTGTGGTTACTGGGTGGTTACTCAGTTACTATCAAAGCACACCTCAGTCTGCAATATGCAGCATTTTACTGCTTAGGACCAAAGCATGCATGCACTTCTGAGTGAAATTCCAGGGGCTGCAAAATATTCTGTCATTAAAAAGCTCTTGGCAACAATAATAATAAAAAAGCACTATTAACCCAGCCCCTACTGCAAGCTCTTCCATCATGTTCACGAAAAATTGCAAGAGATGCAACTGAACTGCCAATAAAGCCCTGCAGCATGAGCCCAGTCTCTTTGCCACTTGGTGCCGCCTTTTGCTCAGACACAGGCAAAGGTAGGAGAGAGCTTTCCTGGGAAAAAAGTGAAAGATCCTTGGCAGGATTTTGCTGACAGAGCTTGCTCTTACTGACCTGAAAGGACATCATGCCTCCTGCTTTGAAAGCACCATCCCCTGCACTTTGAGCTGCATGAAAATCTCCTGTGGCTGGATAGAGAACAGACATTTTAAGCACAAAAGAAGCCAGAGCACAGCTGGGACCCCAACTGCTTTATTAAATAATTACACAGAAAGAGGCATGGCAGAGTGTGCAAATACTGTCCCCTCCCCAGGCAGCTACAGAGTGTGGGGAGCACACCCACTGTTCAAAGGAACATCTCCCACGGAACACCAGCGTTACCTACAACAGTGTGCAGTGGCCCCAGCCTGCCACATTTGACCTCTTCCAAATTACCAGGAGCTGTAGCAGTGTCATTGGGTAGAGATTGCTTTTTTGGCTGCTCTGCTCACTGCCTCAGGAGATCTGGTTTATAGATCACAGTCAAGAACCAAACAGCAACAAGGAGCTATCCTAATTTCTAACTGAAGGCAGAGAGGGTTGCTAAACCATAGAGTGAGCTCCCAGAGGACAGATACTGAGAGAAACTATTGTGCCAAGCTGTGAACTGCTTTCCCATGGGACTAGAACAACAGCCCTGAGTTTCTCATCTCCACCCCCCTCTGACTCAGCAGTTGCAGAAAAAAAACACAGTTCTTCCTATAGTTCTGTTTATTAAGGCAGAATGTAGTATATATTTCAGCAGAAGCCTGACAGAGCTGAAGTTTTTCTGGCAATATGGAGAGGCAACAATTCCCCCCATCCCCTGTAGACATTTCCTTCCTTTGATACATCCATGAGTGACGCCACCAGCACCCCATGTTCTGGCTGGTGGAGGCTGCTGGTACCCTGCAAATATTTTGCACAAACGTCCTCTCCGAGAGTCACAGACACAAGGCTATGGACTCCACATTCCCCAGTGCCAAGACTTGCTACTCTGTATCCCCATAAATGCCCTGTGTGCAGTAAAAACCATGTCTTGTTCAGCAGTTGTGATGAAGACTTCCCTATTATGGGTTACAAAAGAACCAGTTTCTCCTCTTTGGGCTGTTCTCTCCAGGCACCACCATCAGAACACCTCATCTGGACTTCACCCATGCATAAACATTTTACCACGTTTAGGGTTAAAGTGCTCCAATTTACAGTGTTAGCAGTAAAGTCCAAAGAGCTGTGTTGGTGAGATATACAAACTGAATTTGATTAAGCACTTCTGCTCATTTTCTGCACTCCTCAGTCTACATATAATCAAGTTTTAAACAAACAAATGTGTGTTTACTGTGCCAGACTTTCAGGAAACTGCCCAGTCCCATCTCTGGCATGATTCTGTGTATACATACAGCCTCAGAAAAGCTCATTCCAGTGACTTTCTGGGAGACTGCCAAGTGTGACTGCAAAGAGAAAATTAGGTGAGCTAATCACATTCCTATTCATGAAAACAGAATTTCCCCTTCTCAGCAGAAGGTGGAAGGAAATACATTTGGCCAAGAGGACCCCAGTGATCTCTGTGTTGATGGTATTTGACTAAAGGAACAGTTGCAGTGGGAGAAGCACACACAGGCTCCACACATTAACCAAGTCTACCACAAATGCATTTCTACATTCCTTTCAGGCTCCCAGGCTGGCAGCACCCAGTTCTGGACACACATCTCCCATGCCTTCCTGGCCTCATGGCACGAGACCTCTGTGAGCTCCCTTCATCCCATCACTCCATCAGACCTTTGTTACATCAAAGGGAATTGTACCTGACACGGCTTCAGTCATAGACATGGAGGGCAAAGCCAGCCCAGTACTTGTATCAAGTTATTCCTTCTCTCAACCCAACTACCAGCTGAGAGTTCTGGAAAATGTTTTGGCACCAATCTTGGCTGAATTATCTAGCAATATAAGCCACATCTGTTCCGCATGCATGATCTGGAAAACATATTTTCTTTAGCAATTTCACAGAAGGAGAAAGTAAAATTGATAGCAGCTTGGCTTATGGCCTTGAGCATGCTGCACACCAAGGCAATCAGCTTTTCTAGTCCCAATTGCAAAAGGGAAATCAATCCAGCTTATTCTTCATAACTCGCTCAACCACCTCAATTATTACTAGAGACAGTGAGCAACCCCCTGCCAAACTCCTCAACAGAGGAACCTCCAGAAACAAGTAAAACAAACTCTGAGAGACTGTCAGCAGGAATTTTTGCTAAGATGCAAAGAGAAAAAATCAAAACACCAAACAACTGCAAACAGACCAGTCAATGCTTAATACAACCCAATAAAAGTTAACAAAGCAGCAGAAGGCACAAGACTACTTTAAAATTCTTCTGCTACTTATTTCCTGAAAACATCTTCAAAGCAAAGATTGCAGATTTCTACTGGTCTTTACACAGACTGGAGTACAAAGGGGCTCTGTTCCCAACCAAGAAGTACTAGAGGTACTGGCAATATAAACCAAAAATCTCTGTTTCAGTATGAAAAACCTGACCACTGTGAGATGGCTCTGCTGGAGTGTATCAGGTGAAACAGCACTGCTGGCTCATTCCCTGCCAAGACATCATCAGACAGTGTGGATGCCTCCATGGCCACAGCCCCATGAAGCCACATAAAGATGTCTGTCAGCAGGATCCCCTTCTGGGACAGTAATCTTGAGTTGCAAAGCCAGCTATCATGCTGTCTCTTTTCTGAAGCCTGACATTTGCCAGTCTGGCAAGTACAACCTCGTCTGCAGTAATGGTAACATGGATGCATCCTCTGGTGTCCAGAAGAAAAAGGTAAAGAGATGGAGGAGCCCAAGCTCCTTGCAGAGTGTGCAGCACCACCAGGTACAGTACACCATTCTAGATCAGTGACTGAACTCCCAGCTCTTTAAAGGGAAGATTAAAACTACTTGCTGTATTGGGACAGAAAAAAAAACGCAAGTAAAAAATGAGGAATTAATGGCTCTGCTCACTCACAGTCCTTGAAAAAACACTGCAAAGTGTTAAGGTAGAAGTCGAAGTAAAGCTTAAGTTTTGCCCTCATCAACCTTGGCTGCATGTTTTCAGTGCCAATGAAGACACTGTAAGAGCTGGAAGAAAAATAAAGTGAGAACAGGCAGATAAGGGGATTTCATGGTGATCCAAGCCAAGCACTGCTGTCATGTACTGTCCTTGAAAAGAGAAGTGAGAGATCTTTTTGTAGAGAGCGCTAGAAGTCCAAAATCATTATGTCTAAGAGCATTTTAGGTTGCAAAGGCCATATTATGACCTGAATAATAATTAAAAAATCATCTCCCCTTTTCTCTTGGGCACTAAAAACAACTAAGCAAACTTGCAAAAAAGAGTAAAACCTTTCATGCACTTTCCTTCTCTCTCCTCAAACTCCATTTCAGTATCACCTAGATCTAGTCTTCCCTCCTGCCAAGACAGCACAAAAGAGGCTTTGGGTTTTTTATTTATATGGTGCTTAAGCATAGAGAAAACTGAGTCAGTCTGGACTGAAAACAAAATGTGCTGTAAATTGCTGTGAGTAATTAAAGTTACTTTGAGAATGGTCTTAAAAAACATTAACAGGATATACAACAATTAGTTTCAAAGTTAAGCTGCAAATGAGAATCCATAGCACCATTTTCAAGCTCACTTCAAGGTGATGAGGATTCACATTAGGAAGCCTGTGATGACATGGTCGGGCTCTCCATTGTGTGCATCTGGCTCCTCAGCTCTTCCCTGCCACGTGTGGAGACTTCAGTTTGTCTCACTGCTTGGAAAAGTACACTTCACAAACCAAAAACCTGTCAAGAAATGCAGGAACCATTGCTCCATTTGCTATGCATCTTCCATAGGGAGAAGCCTGTAAAAATCTGGGGACAGGAAAAGCTAAATCAAATATTGAAGAAACACCATACATTATACTGAGTTAGGAAAGGTTCAATCCCAACCTTAAACACATCACAGTGGAAAGAATTGCATTGGAATGTGAGGAAGCAGAGAAAGCCCTTTCTGTTACAAATTGGAGCTAAACCTAAAGCACTGGAAAAACCAGAACTTCGTCCTTGTTTCCAACTAAATTTTCCTCTTTTGAACTTCTACTGTTGTTTGTTCAAGATGCTTTATATAATGGGAGAAGCTAGAAACTAATGTAATTTTTTTCTTAAAAGAGTAAAATGAAAATGAAACCTCCATAAACCCCCCTGAGCTGATCTATTCTCCCTCCGGAAATTAGGAATCTTGTATTCTCTTCACTGTATAAAGTATCCTTTACCTGACAAAATCACATTTGAGGAGAAGGCTACACAGCAGCAAAGGAAAGGTAGACAAAAAAGGGTCTCTGTGTCTTATGTTACAGCGCCATGTACATGCCATGCATCACAGTCAACCAATCGGTTTTATTTGTGTCCCACAACTATCTATCCTTTCCCAATAGCCCAAAGCAACAGTAATTTACGCGTAGAGAAATTTTGTTTCGAAATTGCCAAATGTAAAATTTGCAACATTGAAGAAAAGCAACAAGATACTAGTTTGCAAGTACACCTGCTGATCAGATCAGCCTTTTTGAAATACTATAATTTTTTTACTGAAAAGAGCTTGCCTTTACAGACAACAATCCTCATGCAGTTTGGGCAGAAAGCAAACACACCTCTAGATGGACAGAGAAAAAGAAGGAGGGAGGATGGGAGAGAGGGTGAAGCTTGTGTGCAACCCAACCCTACCTATGAAATGGAAACAACTGGTGTGTCTTCCCCATAGGCTGAGGCTGGATAAGCAAATATTCACTTCCCTGCTCTCTACAGGTGCCATCAGGGAAGATGGAGCTCTCTCTGTGTGGCAGAACATGCTTTTGGTGTGACAGTGCAAATGTACTTCAGGCATTGGGAGATCTTTACCTCCAAAGCAGACTCTAGTTGGGGTCAGCACTGCACATCTACCTCATTTAGAAGTGCTTCTGGCAATTTACAGGTAAGGAAAATATGTGTGCTGGGAATAACAGGTCATTAAAAATCAAGACTATCTAAATATAAAATAAAATGCCAGCAAAGTGCACTTTGTGGCCACAGTAAGACGCTTAGGAACCCTGAGACACTTCCTGACAGATCGCTGGTAAGCACAGACTATTTTCCCTCTCTCAGATAGAGAACAGGATCCAGCCCTTCCCACCACTTAAAATTCAATATTGCAAGAGCCTGCCGGCTCCTCTGTGCATCAGAAGCAATGGGGGAAGCGAACAAAGCTGCTTTACTTTCTCTAATCTTTCTCCCTTGTGTGCCTGCACCAGATGGTGCTGAGCTGCAGGTTGGAGAGAGATAATAAACCCAGAGGGGGAAAAAAATGATAATATTAGGTTATAAAACAGCTGACCTTCAAATATGACGTCAGCTCCTGTTTAATTGATGGGACAGGTCCAGACAGACAGACGCATGCACCCTGGGATGCCCATATTCAGCAACTTCCTTTCTAATATGGGAAGAAGCCATACGGCAGCACTGTTAAAATGGACTGCTCAACCTTTAGAGGTGTGAGAACGAGCAGAGGAAAAGTCAGAGTCTCATTTTAACTTCAGACAGACAGAACCACTTGTGGAAAGCATTCTTGTTGAAAGTGGTTTTGCTTAAACCTTGGTCCAGGACTACCAGGCTCTACTGATAACAGCCTGCCTTTCCCACTGTAAGGGAAGTGAAATAACCCCTGAGTTAAACAGCACAGATCTTCCAGAAGATGAAAATTATCAAATATTAAATGTTTTTAAGCTTTTGGCTACTCTAGTCCAGAAGATTGCTTCCAACTGCCATCACTGCAGGCAACGCTATGAACAGTGGTTTTAAACTCCATATTAGGGACAGGAGTTATCCTGCTTCAGTCAAGCAAAAGCTCTGGAAAATTCTGCTACAGCATACTGTAAATTTTTGCAACCTTTTCCGATACACTGATGTTAAACAATTCCTACCAGCCTAGTCTTGGATGACTATTTCCTCTGATGTCCAGCTTTGGGTTAAAGCAAAACACACTAAATGGTACTCCTGCTGAAGAAACAGAAAACTTGTTGTTTTTGTGGTTGCTGTAAGGAAGATGGTGCAGTGCAAAGTGCATGGGCCTGAGAGTGGGGAGCCTTGGGTGGCTCTGCCTCCCCTGCAAAGCAGCACAAAAGGCAGCATCTCCCCTCCCTGAAAGGAAGACATCTCCTGCCCCCCTGTCACAGCTGTCTTTGCATGTTCATGAAAAGGGCTTTAAAACTATTAATTGATTTGAAAAACACTGGATTCTGTTTTAGAGCTGCCACTGCTCTCTAAGCAAAGGTGACAAACAACAGCCTCAGCTAGAACAGTGTGCAATCTCATGCCATCCTGGAGGAAGCATTTCACCAGTCTCAAGAGAAATCTATGCAGCGACTCCCAGCAACAAGGGACAAAGCCACACCGAGTGACAACACTGAACAGTTCAGTATTTATTAGACACGTACAAAAATAAAATAGCTTGTTGTAAGCAGCTCAGTGCTGAAACACAGAATTCCAGTTTTCTTGCTGTGTCAAAGATACTCCAATCAGGGAGGAACAAAGCCAAGAGCAGGGACACTCAGTCCCTGTGTCCCAGCAGTGTCTGCACCCAGACACCAACACAAACATCCCTCAGTCACATCACAGCCGTACCAGGTCTGCCTGGCTCTGCTCTCTGGAGCCAGACAGATGCCTGGACATTGGCCAGCACACAGATCCCTCACCAAACTAGTGCTTCATCATCCTGTGAGCAGCCCTGTGACTTACCTCTGTTCTCAGAAACCAAAGGTTACTGGCAGGGAAAACACCTTCCTAGGAACTGAGAAATTCTGCAGAGAGATTGGAATTGGGACAGCAATGATTTAACAACTACCATTAAAAGCAGTTTACAATTTTATGGTCAGAGATAATAAATCCTATCCAGATATTTGCAGCTTGCAACCCAGGCCATAGGCAGGGCACAAATAGCTTTGCTGCAAGATGACCAGCAACAAATTTAAGTGTACTTTATACAGAACACAAGCCCATGATTGCTTCAAAGCCCTGCTTTGTCCAGCACTTAGATGAGTAGATACAAGGTCACAAAAGGAGGTGCTCCAAGCAACCAATATAATTTGCCAGTTAAAATAGATGGGCCCAAAAAATGAGGAATAAGGCAGAACAATGCTGACCTGCAGTGCAAAGCTGGAGCATTAACTTCCTTGGTGCACACCAGAATAGCAACAACCCTAAAAATAACCTTACACTTTCCTCTAGAATCACCCTGGGTTTTCATTCTGTTCCAGGCTGCTTCTCATAGTGCATGAAGGATCTCAAATAGCTTAAATCACTGCCTAGTTATCAAGTGTGGCACTGAATGCCTGCATGTGTAGGAATCCTGCATTAACATAGTTTGGATGAGACTCCAGGATGCACTGTTGAGATCTTTCAGAGGTGCTGGTCACAAGATTATTCTGCCCTGATGAGGACACAAATTGCTTTGTCTTCCTTTGTCAGCTGCTTTTCAAAGCAAATTGAAGATCCCTTCAACTATCCACCAGAAACAGTCGGGGACTGGCTCAGGAGTGTCCTTGCTGCTACAAAACAAACCCATAGACCCCTGCTGCCTTGCTGTGCAAGACACACATGCAGCAAAAGGCACACAGCTCACAGAGCTGTGCACAAAGCCAAGCAGGTGGTGGGGCCTGTGTGACCAGTTTCCTAACTTCCTCCCATATGGGTCAAGAGCAGACCTCCCACATCCTCCACCAGGAACAATTTAAGTGGCTGGTGGCTAAAGATGGGGTTGCATCAGCATGGAGAGGACATCAAAAGAGAGAGGTTTGCATCAGTGCTACCAGCTCTACCCTCCCACGGCTTTCTCCTCTTACCTCCTTAGACCAATTGCCCTTGTAATTGTGAGCAATACAACAATCACTACAGTCTCTTCAACATTCCAGTCACTAAAGTTGTAATGCCTTAAAAACAAAGGACCGGGAGAGGGGATGGTGGAGGGAGTGGGTTGAAGCTTTGCTGTGTCAGGGAAAGGGAAGAGGCCTTCCTCCAGCTCTTTGATGATGACTCCTGCTGCTCTAAATGGAACCTTACCCAGGAAAATAAATCTTTAAAGAATACTGCAAACCACAATGGGGTTTTATCCTGGCAATACCAACCCCACACCAGCTTCTAAAGCTCTGAGTTGTACGGAGGGTGAGCAGCAGCAACACTGTGCTGAAATCCACATTCCTAAAATTCCCCAGCAAAGGCAGGCACACTCAGAGAAGGCAGCTTAGGGGTTATTAGCTGAGAATTCAGGTTTAGCTGTGCCGTGGGACAGAGGATACAGAGCCCCCTGTCTCTTCCGCACATTCATTTGAAAATCTTGACGCATTCTCAGCACTCTCTGTGCTCTCACCACCCACCACTGCACAAAGCGTATTTTGCTCCTGTTACTTCGGTCTGTGCTGGTTTTGGGGCTGGAGATCCACACGGAGCAGCCTCCTGGAGATCTCATAAAAGAGCAGCCAGCAGCTCCCACTCTACCCCTGATAACCCCTGCATCTCTGTGAGGGAGGAGAGTATTAATGCAGCAGAAAACAACAAGCCTGCTTGTTTCTTACTCCAAAGTGAAGACAAAAGTGAGGTTTGTTCAGCTGAGCAGAACAGCCAAGCCTTGCATGGAGGGCAGGAAAAAATGTAGGTATTTTTCATTTTGGGTTAGACCTTGAAACAGGATGGGCCTAGGAATATTTTCGGAAGAAAAGTTTAAAATATGAAATGCAGAAGAAAAAATTCAAAATGCTCTACACCTGTTCAGTAACACTGCTCCTCTGGAGACAAAGGGGATTGGGAGGAGGGGATAACACAGGGTAGAAAATCCAACGCTTCAAGCTTTTATTATCATAGCTTTAGAATAGAACATAGTCACTAAATCTTTCTGAGTTTTAGAGCAGAAGGAAAATGGAACAAACACTTGATTTTTGGGTATATTTTAGGGAAAATGTGGCACACTAATACTTGAAAAACAAAGTTGAAATGTAGTAGGGACATAGAACAACGAAATGTAAAAGAAGGTCCCTAAATTCCACATGTAGCAACGGGAAGAAAAGAGCTGAAAAGGGAGGGAATGAATTCCTACTATTTGGTAGAACTTTTCTGATAAATCAGTTTGTTAATAAAAAAACACAATCCTTTTTTTTTTAAAGTTATTCATTTGCAGTGTTTAATAGGTACATTTTCAGCCTTAGACTCTGAGCTGCATTTGGCAGCTACGGTGCTAATAATTAACTATTAAGATATCTTGCTCCTTCACCTCACCAGCTCCCTTAAAATGTCTTGTGGCAGAAGCCAATGTGCTGTTTGACCAGGAAATCAGTTGTCTTGGAGACATCTTCACATGCTGCAGCAGCTCAGTCAGTCACTTTGAGTGACGCCACCCAGCAGTCTGCACATCACCTTCAAACACAAAATGAGGATCTCAAAGCCACTGAAAGAGAAATCATCACCTGCAAGAAACATGCTGTTCTTCTCTCATGCACTGTTAGCTGAAGGAAGAGCTGTATCAAGATGAGAGCTCTGATCTCAAAATGTACTGCTACCTGCCTGTGTAATTAGGTCACTAAAAGGCTAATGCTGCTCCTATAATTTGTAGGAAAATTATACTCAATGCTGGTCTTGCAGAATCAATTTCAGGTTAAACCTGCAGGCACCACTTCTAAACCAGAAGGTTACTAAAAGATTAGACAAAGAGGTAATCCAGAAGTGTGACCACTAGCTATAACTAAACCTCTCAGATCAGAAAAAGAGTTACAACTGTAAAGCCATTCTGAAGTACCAGGCATCAATTTACAAAGACTACAAACCAGTTACTTTTAAGGTAAACCACTAATCCCACATTATATGACCCAATTAAATAAGATGCTTATCTTCTAGTCATCCTAATGGAATGCTAAAATGGTTCTATCCTTGGAAAGAAAATGTGGAAGCAATCCTGCCCAGCTTGAGGATGCAGACAGGGATGCATCAAACTCCCTCTCACCAGCTCTATACACATGCAAAATGCCAAGGCAGAAAACGAGTCAAATGCCAGACAGATCAGATTCATGCCAGTGCATGTCTGGGAGCCCAAATAACGTTTGGGATTCAGGTTTATAGATGATAGGGCATAATGTCTTTAATTGCCTTCAAAACACCTCTTACATGGCAACAGGCTTTTGCTGAGCTTTCTCCTGCCCCAAAAGACAGGTTGGTGGCCTAGCAGGTGCCAGATCTAGTGCACCAAAAGCACCAAGCATCCTCAGTTCAGCACATGGCATGATGGTCCAATGTAGTCAAAACTGACAGAGATGTTTTCCACTCTGAGCCTTGAGGACCACTGGAGATGGTGTCCCCTGAAGGCCTTATTCAAGCCCAGACAGAGCATTTACTGTAGCCACATCTTTGCTAACTCAGTGACTTAGACTTAGACTGAAACCACAAATCTATTAACCCTGGGTCTGCTTATTTGAGGCACAAAGACAAGTCTCCAGCATATCTTTTTCATAGATATATGTCATATAAGTACATATGACTTGGGAGTAGTCCAATTCCTATGCAAACAGGGACACATGCAAATGCTTAAAACCTTCAGAAAAACACAGGCCCTTTATAGAACATTTCTGCCAACAGCTCCAGTTAAGGGTAAAAAGAAAAGCTTTGTCCCAGCTGTAATAAAAGGTTCCCCTGGGCAGCAAGAAGAGTAGTTTTGCTCACAGAATATGTGCATCTCAGCTGAATTAGTTAATGTGTGTTGAACACACTGAAAATTGTGAAGTGGTATATAAATGCTAAGGATTGTTATTTATTATTGTCTTGGTGCACAACAGCGGAAACCAGTGCCATTTACAGACACAAATTAAGAACAACAGGAGGTCTATCAACATGCTGTGGGTCTGGGGATTTTCTTCATTTGTCTCCCTCAGACAGAAATCTCTTCCACAGGACTCCTACAGCCCTCGACAAGCAGCGCTGGCCTTGGCCCAGTGAAGCCTGTCACCCTAGAGCAGCTCTGGTGGGAGGGGGTGAGACCTCCACATAAAATAAAACAAAGGCATATATATATTTAAGGTAAAGAAAGAGTTACTTAAAAGAAGTTGAGAACTCAGTGACATATACAGAACAATGGAGTGATTCATATATATACACAAGCAACGTCTTACAAAACTGGTCTCAGCATGAGAGCAGATTTTTAAACATCGATTTCTTTACCTGAATTTTTAAGAAGCAGGTTAGATAAAAAGATTATTCTAGGTCTCCTATATGAGACTTGGGTGAAGGAGTGAGAGAGTTTGTCTAGTTTTTAAAGTAATTCACAAGCACCTTAGTCCAGATCTAGAATTTAGGTTTAAGAGAATCAAAATAATTTTTTAAACTTTGATTTTCCAGATTAACTTGTAGCTTAACTGTGCAGCTCTAACAGTGAGAAAATAGTTTTGCTAAGAGCTTATACAGCACATAAGAATCTCTCCCCAAGACAAATAAAATCACTGCACAGAAACAGTCTTTCTTTGATGTTACAAGCCTGTGTCAAAGGGGTTATTTTCACTGTAACATTGTTGCCTCAACTGTAAATTTTGCACATCCACAAAAATTCACGGGATATTGAGAAAAATTGTAGGTTCAGGGTCAAACTTTGTTACAGACAACTTATTACATAACACAAGCCTCTGAGAAATGCTCAATCAAATTGTAATGGTTCCTTTTTCTCAATAATGCACTTAGATGTGCATTACAGCTTGCTCATTGGAAAAAAACATGGGCATTTAATTCAGCTTGTCAGAGACATGCTGTGCTGGCAGAGAGACTTGCATTCCTCTTATTTTCCTCAAGTTACTGACTGCTTAGCACATTGTTGCCCTACTGTCTACAAAATACAGATATTTCAGCAACTCAAGCTTTAAGGGCCTTATACGAATACCTGATCTGCCATTCAGCACACTGTACAGAAACTTTAAAATATTAATTTCAGATGCCCTGAAGTGTTGTTACAGTGACATTCCCTTCTCTATTTGCAGAGCTGCACATTTTTTTGTTTAATGCCATTAAACCAAAAGTTTATTTTAAACAGCAATTCACAGCCCATGCCAGAACAGAGGCAAGCTTTGCTGGTTGTATCTCAAGGACTGACTATGCAGAGCAGTTTCTCAGCTATCCCTGCATACACATTTGCATCCACACCCAGGATTCATAATCACATAGAATGAAGAGGAGTGGGTTTCACAGAGTTACTGAATCTGCTGAGCTGGAAGGGACCCACAAGGATCATCAAGTCCAACTCCTGGCCCTGCTCAGCACCATCCCCAGGAATCACACCATGTGCCTGAGAGCATTGCCCAAACACTTCTGGAGCTCTGTCAGGCTTGGTGCTGTGATCCCTGCCCTGGGGAGCTGTTCCAGTGCCCAAACACCCTCTGGCAGAAGAACCTTTTCCTAATATCCAGCCTAAACCTCCCCTGACACAACTTCAGGCCACTCCCTCGGGTCCTGTCCCTGGTCAGCCCAGAGCAGAGATCAGTGCCTGCCCCTGCTCTCCCCCTCGGAGGAAGCTGTGACTGCAGCGAGGGCTCCCCTCAGTCTCCTCCAGGCTGAACAGCCCAAGTGCCCTCAGCCACTCCTCACACAGCTCTCCCTCAAGGTCCTTCACCATTCACAGCTCTCCTCTCGACACTTCCTAATAGTTTAGTGTCTTTCTTACACTGTGGTGCCCAAAACTGCCCCCAGGCCTCGAGGTGAGGCTGCCCCAGGGCAGAGCAGGACAATCACCTCCCTTGCCTGGCTGGGGATGCTGTTTCTGATGGAAAGGTAATTAGGTTGTTATGTTGTGATAAAAGGAAACCAGATTCAACAAGCAAGATCTTCCTCTCAAGAAGCTGCACTGGCTGTGATCAATGACTGTTGTCTTCAAAGTGTTTTTCAATACCTCCCAGAATAATCTCCATAACTTTACCAAGCACTGAAGGTGAGACTGACAGGGCTGTAGTTTATGGGGTCCTCTTCCTTGTCCTTCTTGAAAATCAAGAATGTCTGCCAGCTTCCAGACAGCTGGGACTTCTCTGGATTTCCAAGACCACTCAAAAGTCATTAAGAGAGGTTTTGTGATTGCATCAACAGGTGTTTAAAAATTATTGGATGAATCCCACCAGGCTACACAGATTTGTGAGAATCCAGCTGGAGCGGAAGATCCCACAGAGTTTCATGGTTGACTGGGAGTTGATCATTCTCTCAGTCATGGTCCTCCAGCTCAGGACACTGAGACTCCCTTGGTCCATCATTCCCCCTTCCAGACTAGTTTAAAGCACTGTCAATGAGCACCTCTGGATCAATAGAACCATGCCTTGATCTGAATGCTGGCAAAGGAGAAGGTGCATTTAGAAGGAAATGAGAGCATTTCCCCACTGCTCATAGGACAACCCTTATCTCATTTGAGGCAGACAAATGCTAGCTCCTTTGTTTGCTCTCAACTCCAGATTCCTCAGTGAGCCAGACAATCCTGTACAATCACACTCAAGAGTGGCAATGTACAAAAAAAGTTTACATGAATTGGTCACAAAGTACCTACAAGAGCTTGCAAGTTCATGCAAAATGCCCACTAGAACAGGTTCCTGTTGGACTGAGCTAGGGACAAAGATTAGAGTTATCAGCTTTGACACTCAGCAGGAATGTGTCACAAAGGATTAAATCATTATTTCATGAAGTGTCAGCAAATGCAGCTTTCCTGCTGTTCTACCACTAACTTATACATTAATTAGTGAGGTACAAAACAAACACAAAACATCTCCAAGCACGTGCCTGTGGGCTGGACACAGCCAGAGCTATTAGCACAGGATTCATTTCCAAGAGGAGTCACCCAAAGCATCACAAAGACATAGCTCTTCAGACTATTAAAATGCAAAGAGTAGAAATGCTGAAGGGAAAGGCACAGAAGCTAATTGCAATGTTTGTCTTAGCATTTTTGATAGATGTTTAATACCACTCCTTCATAATCTCAGCACCTCATTTTCTAAACCAGGTCAAATATGCACTACTGAATAAAAACATCCATCCTTCAGAAAGGGTTGTGAAGCAGTGCCAAAAGATCCCACAAAGAGGAAGAGGAGAGTTAAGACATTTTAGAACAAAAACAAAAAGCACACTGCCTAGCAGATTATGCAGTAAAGCAAGAACTGCACTTTGTTTTTTCCAGATGAAACTGAAAGGGTTTTCTAGCTGCTCAGCAGTTCTGGACCAAATCCTTTATGAACTCTCACTCCATCAGTGGTGGAAGAAATTCTGTATGGTCTGACTGCAAGCCACATAAAGAAGCTCTTGGCAGATCAGTGACATCCCACACATAAACCACTACTTTTCTCCTAAATTATGACATTGTAAGTGTGTCATGGGACCAAAAAAAGAAAAAAATAATTCACTAATTCACTGCTAATGGCTATCCAAGCAGGACTACTAATTTTAGCCATGTCTTGTATTTTTCCCTTGCCTTCTGTCCCAAACTGCTGCCTTCTGCTGAGAGACTGGCACTGCCAAATTGCATCAGTATGCACACTACAGACAGGATGCATATTTTAAATTAATTTGTCCCAATTTTTTTTGGGATCATTCAGTACAAAGTAAGATTACTTGCTAAAACTAGGTCAGGTTGTAATTTCTCTCACAGAGGTTGAATTGTACTTGATCTCAAAGCCACAAGATCAACCCCCAATAACAGAACAACTATTTGCCTTCATTATTTGAATACTGTTCATGGCAAGACTCTCGGAATCAGACTTCCCTTTACATGGGAGTTGTGTGATTAAACCATCCTGCCACGAAGAACTGCAGCACCACATGTTCCACTCTTCCAGTACCACCCCACCTTTTCAGAGATTGCTGAAACACAGGAGACAAGGAAAACTTCTCATAGTACCAAGGCCCTACTATATATCATTATATTCAGAAACTTGCATAGATCTGTATAAATTTGGGGGCAGTTCAGAACAGATCTAGGGTGTCCTCACTCTGACTCAGTGTGTCACCAACAGGATGATTTTCTTAGGCTGAAATAGATGCCACCCACCTCCTGTTCTACCAGCTGAAGCTACCCAATGCTGTGAAAATGTCTGCCCACAGCCCTAAACATGAGTGGGTAGCAGTAGCTACCACTGCTGTGTCAAAGACATGGATATTATGGACCTTAGAGCAACCAATCACCCTCACTCAATGGTATTTGTACTTTTGACACCAGAATGCTCATAACAAAATACATTAACAACCTTCTAATTAAATGCTTTAAATTAGGTTAAAATCAGACTGCCTGACAGTTGAAACACAATGCATTAATAAGACTATTGTAATTTTTCTTAGCAGCAAGTGTTTATTAGAAGTTCTAAAGTCAAATATGTTGGGGAGCAGGGAATCTGTCTTCTTCAAACTGAATGATTCCTATAGAACTACAAAGTCACTTAAATAGTGCTTTGAAAGAACTGCAGAGAGTTTATCTAATGCAAAAGTAAATGATTCAGAGACCTGTCAGTTTGGCTGAAGTACTAAGGCACAGATTAATCCACTCAGTCCAGGACAATTGCTATTTACAGTAAAAGGGAATGCAACAGGATGGTAGAAATGAAAGCAAACAGTGGAGCTCTCTTAATGAAACACAGTAAAATCCATAGCTGCATCTATCAGCTGGAACATCAGCTGCTGCTGAAAGATTTATTTTGAATGTCTCATAAGCTGCCTTCCGGATCCATTGGGGAAAAAACCACCAAACACAAAAAAATCCCCAAGAAAAGCCAATTCCTATATTTTCATTAGTCAGACAGTAAGAGAGGTTTGTGCTAACAGAAGTCATAAAACTTCACTGGATATAAAATTCATAGTTAAGATGGGGAACCTATGAAATATGGTTATAAGTTCCAATAAAGCTACAGTTCAGCTCCTGAACTCACACCACACTAGGAGTTATCAGGACAAGACACTGACCAATAACTTGAGACATGCAGCTAGAGGTCATTTTTCAGCTCTCTCACCCTTGCTCCCATGCAGGCTCACTGCTCTTTTCCCAGTAAAGGACATTCTGTGAATTCCTCCAAAGCTGCTTTCTTCTCAGCTCCCATGATAGGTCTTCCGCTTTTCCAAGGGCATAAAACAGGGCAGATACTTCCCTTTGCCTCCCCAGACCTCCACCTACTCTACTGCTTGTTTCATACCCCAAAGGTAAGCAAATTAAAGACAGTCTAAATGTAACATAGTACGTTGTACACATGAAGGGACTGTCACTCCCATGGAATTTTCTCCTTTTTCAGAGGATAGCAGGCCAAGGTACCAATGGGCAGAATGAATCATTTTCTTTTAGGACATAGAACTTAACCCATTCCTGCTGTTGCTAAGGGAAAACCTAGGAGATATGTCACCCTACCTGATGCACTTAACCCTTAAGCCTCTATTTCCACTGCAAATGATCTACAGCTCTTGCTTCTCAAGTGAGCTTCATACAGCATCACCCAGACAAAGGTGAGGGACTTAATGGCAGGTCATTTTTCTTAGACTCAGAGAAACCTGACAGATCTGTTCCAGAGCCTCTACCTGCAGCTGCAACCACAGGGTTTCACACAGATATGCTTGGAAGTGCAATTTGCCATCTCAATCACTGTTCATAGTGTCATGGTGAAGCAGCCCTTGTAACTCAAGACCCCTTGACTGGAGGTGAAAGGCAATCTTGGTCTTAACCACATCTCTTCCTGGCACTTGCTCACCTAACTGATCCTGCAGAGTACAAACAGGGTCTGACCTGGGCACAAGAAGATTCCAGAGGTGTGCCTGAGAAAACCATCTTTGCGGCCAAAGGACTGGGACATGCACCTAAAGGTGCGCCTAAATGCAGAAGTGCACATGTCAAGGCTCAGGAAAAGGTGCAGAAGTTTCAGCTGTGCAGGAGATAAAGCAGGAATCTGGCATTTGCCAAACAAAAATTACGACAGACAATCACAACTGTCCAAAAAACTTGACAGCTTGGAGGTTCTCTTTGAGAAGTCCAGGCAGGACTTTTACCCTCTCAGTTTTCTCTAGACCAGACATTGTCTATGGGCTACTCTAGGTCTTGGAGTACACGTTCAACCTGCAGATTACCAAAACTATAATAAAACATGTCCTCCAGCCTTCCTGAACAATGTTGGAGTAATCTTTAATTTAGCTTCACCTATAAGTAGGCAGCTGCTTAAAAGAAAGTTGAACAACTGGTTTCTAACTAGAATTGCCCTGAATATTTCAGCATTCACACAATCACATAAGGAAAAAAAAAGAAAAATCAAAACCTCAACAACTCCTGTATCCTGGTTACCATCCTCCACTGTAATTATAAAATTGCCCTTAAAACATAATTGCATAATTGGGCTTGGCAAGTATTCACCCAAACCTTCTACAAATATTTCCACAGACTGAAGGAACAGGCAGTGGGCAGTCTGACAAGCCTGCCATGAGAATTTGTGCCCTTAGGACATGTTCCTGGCTATTAAACTAAATAGTTTGCATTACAGATTAATGTTTCAAAACAGTAGTTGAACAAGTAAAATACCAGCATCTTGAAACAAACTGAGACAAAGATTTTCAATCTATTTTCACTGATGACACATATATGGACCAGCAACCCCTTTGAACAAAGAGACAGAGGAGGCTACCAAACATTTTTTTAACTAATTCCCAGCATGATGAAATTGGTTGATTTCTGACAGGCACAACCAAATAAAAGCTACCAATACTTTGTAGGCTTACCTTACCAGTTTAGTACACTGTCCCCTAATTAAGAAAAACAAAACCACCAAGAAACCCCCACATTTGACTCAAATGCAAATACAGAAACATGTGGTCTGCAGGGAGAGGAGACACAAGTGAAGCCAGAAATGAAATCTGTGATAGAGTAAGGTTGCTTCTAACAGCTGTACATTATGCATTCAGCAGCACAGGGAATGCCAGAGAACCTTTATTAACAGAGGCCTCAGAGTACAGTGAGCTCCTATCATGATTGGCTTCTCTTGAGAGAAGGCACACACACACAAAAGACTTAACCCTAGAGAGATCACTCCAATCCTGTTGCTATTTCATCAGCTCGACACTACAACAGGAACCAGAGAATTTCCATGATGC
The DNA here is from genome assembly GCA_013399455.1 of Anthoscopus minutus. Lineage (NCBI taxonomy): Eukaryota > Metazoa > Chordata > Aves > Passeriformes > Paridae > Anthoscopus > Anthoscopus minutus. The sequence continues at coordinate 1,077,581 of VWYI01044903.1, forward strand.
ATCCTAGACTAACAGGTAACACTTCAAACAATGCCTGAAATCTAATCTACAATAGATTTTATCAGCAAGTTATGGCAGGTAGGGAAGGGGAGAAAAAAATACCACACAAACCCACATAAGAGTTACACTGCCAATGCTGTTCTGCTACACAGACCTCAGGTACAGGGGGAGACTGGAAAATTCTTTCCTTGTAGAAGCTGCTGATAAAAGCAAGCTATTGTGAGGACACCTGTGTTAGCACAGCAATCTGCACCTCCACAGCACATACTTTAGGGGCCCATCAGTTTAAGAAAGAGCTGGAAGCCTTGCTACAGATGCAGGGGCTCAGCAGGGTAGCTTACTCCATTTGGGAAGCTGGTATTGGCAGCAGAAATCATTTGTTGATGCCAGCCCTGCTTCCACTCTGAGACTTGCCTCTGTCACAAACACTTGCTAGCACACCCAGCCCAGCACCAGGCAGACACCAGAGAATTAGGAAATTATCTCAGAATAGGATCACCACCTCTCCTGTATCAGGTGCTGAGACAAGCTCTCTAGAGGTCTTGTCAACAGCTCCAAGTTGCAGCTGGCTGCAGATGCTCAAAGTATGGCCTGCCCTGGTGTGCACTTCCCACAGAAGTAACCACTGAAGTGACAGAAAGATACACTAGAGGCCTTAAAACCCCAAAGGCCACTTGAGCACCAATTTAAACTAGTCTTTTCTCTGATTTGATTTCTCAGGAAGGAGGATGGCACGGAATGTCCTAAGCATCCATCTTCTGGCTCTGCTGAGAAGTCTCATAGTAGGAAATAGGAACGAAACACCAACCCAAAGAGCTTGAAAACTGCTCCAGATCATTGAACCCTGATGTGTATCTGGAGTGGAGAATATAGGTCTATACAGTCTGTATTTATTCATATACCTTTGTTCCTTCTCGTGTTACTATATAAAATTCTAGAGTCAGTATTCCAAATAACATGAGTTGGTTTGAAACAGCAATAGCACTAGAAATTTCAAGGAGTTATTTTATATGCAATGTTCTAGTTCCCAAGAGCATAATAGATGGGTTTTTAAATCCTACCACATCTGTGAATTAAAGCACTTTGTCTTAAGTGTTGAACAGAAAGAGACAGGTAGTGTTTATCAAAGAATTTCCTGAAGTACTTGTACTGCAAGAACAATACTCTCTAGGTCAGATACCCTTATAAGGTTTTTAATATGACTGCTATGCACCTCCCATCACAATGGCAGCAAGTGCTTTAAAAATCAAAATACCATTGACTGTAATATCATCATTTGATAAAAATACTCCTTTATCACTCTTTAAGCACAAAAGCCCCCAAAACTGAGTCATCAGGGGAATAAGTAATTAGCTCCTTTTCATGACTAGCAGGCAGAGACTTGGTCTCAGCCTCTCTTAGCCAGCCCTCTGCCCAGCACACAAGGCTGTCTTTTCTCCACTCTTTTCCTTGGTTCCTACAGCCTTTCACTCCTCTGAAGCTCAGTTACACCTGAATCAAAGAGACAAGTATTTATAAGGCATAGCTCAGTGTGAGTACAGGAATTTACCCAACAAAGGCACCAAAATACACCTGTTGTTTTGGTGTAGGGTGTTGGCAAGACCATATGTTCTTGGTGACTGAGAAAGGGACCGTGAATGTCCAGAAACTACTCACATTCAGAAAATACTCACTTCGCCCACCAGAAAAGTAAGTCATTTGCAGTCTTCTAATGCTTGTGGCACAAAATTTTGGACAAACGCTTGACAAGTAGTAACTCTCCTTAATTTTCTCACATATCACCTTTAGATCTCCTAGAGTTCAATTGCTTGTAGCCAGGGCAAGACAACACAGATGAAAAAGAGCTAATATAAATTGAAAGCAAAATCTGACCTAGAGGACAAGCCACGCTGAGTACAAACATCTGAGAATCTTCACAAGGTCTCCTCACCTATCATTCATCCACCTATTACACACCAGTGTAATTAAATCAGGAAAGCTATGTTTAATTTTCCTATCATCACCCGACGAGATAAGAGCAGCACGTATGGGAGGGATCAGGCACAGGGGAAAGAGCTATTTATTAATAAGTTAAATCCTTTTGGATTTAAGAGCTTCTCTGGCTAAGAAGGATCTGATCCACAAACACAACTTCTGGGTCTAATGCAGACAAATCAGATATCCCATCTCCACTTCTGTCCTGGGCTCAGTCTTCAAGTCTTGTCTTTTATTCAGAAACAAGACTTACTGAAAATCATCAGGTACAACGTACACAGAAATACAGCTTTGGTTGAAACCAAGGGTTTAGCTACACATTTAAAACTGAAGAATGCTCGTATCCCAGTTGTTATATTAACAAAGACAGCCACATTCATTTACTATACTTCTAAACAGCCTAAGGCTCTCTGTTTCATGAAGAGCAAGGCATTAGGGTGCATTTGCAGAAATACAAGGCATGCTCCTGTTCATTCCTCTGTCTTTCTTCTACTGCCTTCTCCCACACAAGGCAGGAAGAAATTTTGTGATCCCTGCACCCTGCAAAGACTATTAATGCTTAAACAGGATCACACAAATCTTTCTCTGCTTGCTAGCCACACAGCAGCTATAGCTGTTTTCTCTCCACTCTTCTTTGCTCCATCCCATCCAGCCATACTTCCTCAGCCAGTTATTTAAAGCCCTGACCAAAAAATGTATCAGATCATAACATTGTATGACTTCCACCAGATCAGGTTTTCAAGAACAAAAATCCTACAGGCTTTGATGCAACCATGGCTTCACCACATCTTTTTTGTTGTTTAACTGGGAAGGGAAAAATATTTATAACTGCAACTATAAATATACTACTGACTTTTCAACTTGCTGTCCTTGTTCTCAGGCTAAATTTAGACTGCTATATCCTGTCCAGCCCTTGGTGAAAAAGCAATACACACACAAAATTGTGCAAATCCCATAGAGTAGGTAATTACACTTATGAAGTATCTTACAAGATAACCAGCGGGACAGGTAGATTCTCATTACAGGGCGTAGGTGTGTTCATGGCTATAGAAGAAGCGCTCTATTATAGTGACAATCCTTTGATACTGAAAATAGTAATTATTACAGTAGGAGAGCTCTGTGTTTCTGGATGAGAAAAGTGACATAGGTTATTCAGAGTGTACATGTAGACCACACATTTGGTTTGTACCAAGTGTGCTTTAAGGATGTATGTGCACTTCTGAGCTACAAAGAAGCATTCCCTGGACACAGCAACTGTTTACGGAAAAATGTTTGAGAGAATGTCTGAGAGAATGTTTAAGACAATGACTGAAACTTGGATGACTGATTTAAAGGTCTAATCTACAGGTTAAAGAGCATGCTTTTGTATCCTGAAGGCTCTGATTTGTATGAGTGTTTTCTTACTTAATTCAAGGTAAATATTTATCAGAAACGGACTAACTGGAGAATCAGAGCTGTTAGTCATTCTACTGTTACTCTTAAGAAGCCTTAGTCATGCTAGAGCCCAGGTGATTTCTGCAAGGGCCAACACACGCTTCACCCTGGTTTAAGGATCCCTGCCCGCGATTCAAAGTTTCACACAGATGAAGATTCCCCGCCACAATCTGCCAAGAAAGGCAGC
>VWYI01044903.1:1081941-1103170 GCA_013399455.1 Anthoscopus minutus
GCCCTGCCTTGGGGGGGAGAGGCCCCGCCATCTTAAAAAAAAAAAAAAAAAAAAAAAAAAAAAAGAAAAAAAGGAAAGAAAGGGAGAGGGGGGTGAAAAAGAAGAGGAGGGGTTTGCGCTGTTGCAATAGAAGAATGCGAGCGGCGGCGCAGCGGCAAGCCCNCAGCAGAAGCCTTGTCCTGAAAGTGGATTAATAACTGTGAACTGTAAAGGGCTGTGAACTCTGCTCCTCCCACACGTTCCCAAGGCATTCTGTGTTTATTCCTTTTTAGCTATCTCGAGGGTTGCTTTATATACACATATATGTATATATATAAGAAGCGATTTTATCGTATGTTTTAGGAGATAGGACCAAGATAAAGTACAGTTACTCCTGCGCTTGAGACCAACCCTGCGTCGAAGCTCCTGGGAGCTACATAGACAAAGGGTAGGAGGGGAAATGGGATCTCGGAAGACTTGCCTGAGGTCAAGTAGCCTGTGGCAAGGAGCCCAGACCTCTGATCTTCATCCATTTCTCCCATCGACAAGACTATACCCTTTTCTTCTGTATGTAATTGTAATGCCTTCTAACTTTGCAACCTGCAGTGGCTTTCTCCCTTTAGCCTGATCTTCTGTGCCTTGACCCATCATTGAACATATACAGCACAATCCATTGCATATCTTAGTGCATCCACTGGAAGAACTATCTGTCTTCCTGCCCAGGGAGTGTGCAAATATATTGTTTGCCTTCTGTACGGCATTTAGATGCTATGCCACAGATGCAAATTGCTTGGATATGTATTATCCTCTCAAGATTCTTGGCAGGAAACAAAGCTTTCAGCTCAGTCTCAGACTATGGTCAATTGTGTCTACCAAAATCGGGCATGAGCATTCAGATAAATAATCGGAAGATGAAACTGAGCTCAGTGTGAAGAGGTTACAGGCTGCTGTGAAGAGGTTACGGGCTGGTTTGCCTGATACATCGTAAATACAGATCCCAGTCTTTAAACCTGAGTTTAGGGATGTTGCTTAGGTCCTCTGAACCATAACATTGATCAGAAGTGGAAGTTCAGCAGAAAGGCAGGTTTGGACCCTGTAACAGAAACCACAAAGCAGAATGCCTGGTGCCTCTGGCTTTGTCCTGTAGCCGCTTATACCATTCTGGGCACTGATCTGCTCATTATCTAAGAAATTATGTCCCAGAGGTGAAGGCAGGAGTGTGTGTGTGTGTGTGTGTGTGTGTGTGTGTGTGTGTGTGTGTTCACATGCCCTCTGCTGGGTACACAGGCCCTGTTGTGTTCAGACACTGCTCACAGCCGACTGACACGCATCCACTTCATTCACCATCGGAGGCTTGTTGATCAGCTGCCTGGTCACATGGACCTCTGACTAGCACGTTGTCTGACTTTGACCAAACACTCTCCTTTTTCTCCCTCCCCAGCAAAGCCTACAGAAGAACACATCACTTACCGCACTAGCACAATGCAGGACCTGACTTGCAGAAGAGCAATTAGCAGTGTGCTGTGTTGGTGGCCTGCCCGGTGGGATTAGTTCTGCTAGCCCAGCTCGGCCCGTGCCCTTCCATGCCAGGCTGCTGTGGTCACTGCCTGTCTGAGCACTCGGGATCTCTTGCCTCCTGCCCCTGCCAGTGCTTGAGAGCCCTGGTGCTGTTTCCCTGCATGTTTCTGGCCGGGGTGACAATCTCACACAGGTGGACAGCTCCCTCTTGTGATAATGATGCTCCCACAGAAGTCACAGTAGCTCCTGAGCCCCAAGCCACTTCAAGACCTGCCCTGTCCATCTCTGAACACCTCTAAGTCTCCTGTGTGCCTGTCATAACCATTTTTAGCTGTGTGGGTATCCTTGTTTCCCCTTCATTCAGTGCAAATCACCAGCAGCTCTGCCGGATGCATCACTGGCACCATTTAGGCAAAGCAGACAAATCTTTTTATACCAGCTACAGTGTTCAGCCCCAATCCTCATGCCTCACCTTTTCAAGCAGATAATCTCCACAAGCTTCATGGACCAGTTAGCTTTCATTCCTAACCATATCTTATTTGCTGCATCATATTTCAGTACCGGACCTTCCAGTTGTTTCTTTATGAGCATTTTGTCTCAGATTTTTTCAGTGGACCTGAAAATGGTCCCAACTCTCCACCCACATCAACCATAGACTTACATTATTATTTTCCTCCCTTTTCATGTAAAAGGTTTAAATATCATTTCGCTTTCATTGCCTGAATTCACTAGGCATCTATTGGAAATGTGAAGTACTTCAGAAACAGCTAACACCAGAAGCAATGGTGATTTCAGTGCCTTTTTTAGTGGCACTTCTGCTTGAAGTTATAACCACCTTCATATTTAGAGAAAATTTCCATTAGATCAGGGTCATAACTGCTCCCTGCTCCTTGCTCATCTGAATATGTTTTATTCCTGGTACCATGCATTATTCAGAAATTGCTCAGATCCAAAAATTTGCTTCATTCAGTGTCTGAGCTCAAACCAAGAGCAGCAAGTTCACCAAGAGAAGCATCAAGAAAGCAGCTTTATATTTCTTCAAAAGTCTCTGACAAGTACTGCACCTCTCTACCTCACCTCAGTGCTAAAAGAATTTTTGCTTCATGAAAAGCAGCTGTACTTGTAAAAGATCCTTCTTACCACCTTCTCTAGAAACCTTTGAATGGGCTTGGATTCCTCAGTGGCAAGAGGGATCTGCCTCACTGTCATGTGCTTGTTAATACCCTTGAAACTGCATCAGCTTGCAATTTTACCTCATCACATCAGTGTAATTTAAGATCTCTGAATAAATACACAGTTAATTCAAGTCTTACGTAAATCAAGCACTGGGGATTACTTGAGCAAATAAATGAGAATGAGATTACAAATAGTGTTGGCCCAGAGTTTTCTACCTCTTTTTTTCTTTCTGAAATTGAACTCTTTGCGGGGAAAATGCAGCATCCTCAAAGCTCCTCTTGCAAGCATTATTTGAGACCTGGAAGTGACCTATGGCTCTGCTGTGCTAGCCCCAAGACTTGCCAGTGAGGACATGCACCTTATTCAGGATAGAGATTGAAAACCTGGATACTAAAGTGCTTCTCACCTGCAGTAGAACCTGTGCTCTCCCTCCCACACTCACCCTTCCTTTCTCCCACGTGTTCTCTCTTTCCTTCAAACAGTCTTCCTCTTTTCCTCCCTCAAAATAGATTTCCTCTTCCTTTTCTCTTTTCAATGCCACTTCCAGCATTCAGAAATAGACCGGGCCACAGAGAAATGATGTGAAAGAGAAGAAATAACTGTTCTCACTTCTGTAGCATGACCTGAGACATCAAAAACCTTTTCACACTTGAATAGGCTGCCTCAAAAAACTGATGGATAGCAAGTGAGTATTAATACCATCATCCTAAGACTGGCCAAACAGTACTACAGTAGTTATGAAGAGCAATTAGCCCAAGGTACCAAGGGAGAAAGACCAGGAAACTCATGGCTTGATGCTCAGTGCATTTCATTTAGGTGCTGTAAACTGGTAGAGAGAATTAATTGCAGCAAGATCCAGAAATAAGATGGAGCCTGAGATACATCACCGTAGAATATTTCACTGCAGTTGGTAATTAGAGCATGATGCAAAATGAGCTAAATTCATCCCTCATTTCATGGAAATTGTACCCTGTTTTTTAAATTTAAAAGTAGACTCCAGAAAGACCTCCTTTTTCTCTACTTAGCACTGCAGCAGCTGTAGCTCAAAGCTTCATGTGGCATGGGACTTTACCAGGAGCAAAACTGCTGACTGGAAGTACTCTATTTTCTCCATCTGGTGGCTGCAATTTCTGCTTTGTATTATTCCAGTACCTTCTAAGCTGTTCAAGGGTCCTTTGTGCCTTGTATTGCAGAAACCTTGTCCTGGCCTGTAGAACAGGCTGTCTGTGCAGATAAAGAGAGTGACAGAGGAGGAAAATGAGCTGCTTACATGGAGAGAGTTGCTCAGTGGCAGACCAAGGATCCTGCTGTGCATTCTGCTTCATTGGCTTTGCACTCAGCTGTGCTCTTCCCATTGATAGCTGAATCCTGACCAAGATTTCTGCCTTTTCTTCTGCCTGCACACTTACCCTGCGGGACCTCAATTCCCAGGTCTGCACCAGTCCAAGTAGGAAGGAGCCCAGAGAAGCACCAAACCTTTACACACATTAATCAGGACCTCACTTTCATTGGGCTGGCGATATCCTAGTGTACTTCAGCTGCTTCACTGCTCTTCAGCTCTTTCCCTCCACTAGCAGTCCCTAGTCTACTTCTGTAGCAAGGCATTTTGGGACTCCTGGACAGAACTGGAATGTCATAGAATGCCATGATGTCACCAAAGCACTCCTTGTGCTTCTTTGTGTTGGGTTTTCCATTCCTTCCGATGCCAGAAACTTTGCCTGTGTTTCATACACCCCAAAAATATCTTCAAAACAGCACTTCCAGGTACCAGTCTTCATGTTCCACAAGGCTGGGATCTGCAAAGGCTAGGTTTAGTGCAGACTCAGGGCACACAGAGTCTTTCAGATGAAGTCTAGACTCATTATGTTTCCCTGGTTCTGCTGGTCAAGTTGCACATGTCAAAGGGGCAAGACTTGGAGGAGCTGCAGTCACAGAGCTCCTTCATACCACTTTCAGACTCTGGAGTTCTGAAACTGGCAAGGAATTTGGCTCCTGATTTGAATTCACAGTTCCTTCTTGATTTCCCCCTTTTTAGGGTAAAATCAGCTCAATTCTGACCCATGAACTCCATTAGTTTCACCACCTGGAGCTGTCTCTACATGGCACATGTGTGGTCACGACTGTTAAACTTGCCAGCCAAATCATCATGGATTATACTCAACTGTTCATCTCCAATAACCTAGCGTCCCCCAGATGTCTCCCAGAGACAATAACAAGCTCTGCTCCCCTCTTATTCCCCCTCCAGGCACCATAGATTTTGTGTCTGTAGCTGAAAATCTGGATGATTTACAGGCACAATCTCAATATACCAAGGATCATGTCAGACCAAAATAGCATCCAGCACAGATCACAATCTTCAGACATTTTTAAAAAGGTGTGTATTGCTTCCTTGACAGACTTAAACTTCTCCAGATTCAAAAAAAAAACCCCTTCCCCTGTGAAGAGTTGTGATCTGCATCCTGTGAGTAGAGCACGGTGTCCACAGGGCAGCAGAACTGAGCTCATTAAAATTTTTTGAAACAATAATATTGCATCTGTCATATCCAGCCTCAAAGTACCCATACTCAGGATGCTTAAAATATTTTCTTGAAGAAGAGCAGATGCCTTTGAGTTAGGTTCTAAGAAGCAAACTCCTGATTCTCAATCATCTTCAGACAACAACTATTGAAAGCCCCCAGGCAGATCATTTAATATTCTTGCCCTTTTTTTTTTTCCTTTTTTTTTGGTGAAAATATACTGGTAATATGTTTGTGTCATTGGAATGTATCCAGGCACCTTTGAAACTGATCTGATAAACTTCATAGTCTCTAACTGGGCTGGTTCAGGGCTTCTTTAAGCAATGGTTGTATAGATTTCTGTTGCTTATTTCCTGGATTTGTGTTAATTTTCTGTCATTAGATTTATTTTGAAATTGGTATTTTCTCAAGCAGTAAAATTTGGATTGATATCTGAGCAGTGCAGTGCTGCACTGGAGCTAATATTTTGGTACAGGGATATGAACAGAACATTAAATCCCTCATCCATGTGCAAATTTCTCCTGCATGGAGAGGATACAGATTTGGTGTTTGGGTTTGGTTCTATACGTAATAAATAAATTTGGGGGGGGGCAGTTTGGGGAACACAGTTTGGGAATGCTCCCTTACACACCTATATGCACTATATATAGCTTGTCTACTCATTGCTGTTGTTCATTTGTTGCTAATTGCTTGTATTACAATAATATCAAAAGCCACAAATTATAATCAGGGCCCTATTGTACTGAAAACCAGATATAAACACAATGAAGAAGTGGTCATTAACACTTTTGTTGCATTTCCTTGCATGCCTAGAGACCTCACTCAGCAGCTCTCTTCCCATCCAGGAGCTTAGAAATGTTACCAGTGGTCTGTGCCTGCAGTGCTGCACAGACCCAGAAGACCCAATTACACCATGTCTTGAGCCTCCCCTCTGCTCACAAGGTGACTACCAGCAGCAGTTTAACTTTCACATCATATTCTGAAGCTCTTGAGCAGATTTCAACACAGCACTTGACATGCAAACTCAGTAAAATAGAAAATGTCTTTTAGATATACCTGCTACCTCTTTGGAGCCTCGTAATGTACCAATCTCAGCATCATTTCTTACTTCAAATCCCACACTGAGTTCACAGGAGGCTGAGGTCTTCAGGCCACTGTGTAATGGCCACAGCTGTAAAATGGCTGTAGCTATAAAAGATGGATATTTTTTCGAGTTTGAAAATGAGAAACACTCTAACACCCAGACTCTTTCCTATGAAGAGCACACTTCTTACTTGTTGTCATAAAGGTGTGGGAAAATGGAGGTTTGCAGGAAATGCTACAATTCCCTGTGGCAGCATCTGAACAAAGAGGAAACAGTCCCTTGATCTCACGTTTAAAGCCAACAGTCCCTTTCTTCTGCCTTTCGCAACATTATGCTTCCTGCTAGAATACCCCAATCTGTAAATGATTGTCAAACCACACTGACTTACATATCAATTTCCTTTTCATTTGCATGAAGATCTAAGAGATTTCCTCATGTGTTTCTATAAAAATACATTAACATAAAATGAAATCCAGGAGGCCTGAGCTCTGTACTGTATTTAACTGCCCTGTTTAACTAAAAAACCTCTCTGCATCTGGCCACTGCTAACATTTTTTTAAAAGTCTGGCATTTTTCATTGCTGAGAAGCAGCTTTCAGCACAGCTTTGACTGGTGCATGGATTCATATCTGAGAAAGAGAAAATCTGAGATGGATAAACAAAAAGCAGGAACAATCTATAATAACAAAAAAAATCCCCTGTAATTCTTGTGACAGACTGAAAATGTGTTAGATAAAACATTTTAGAGATCTATAATAATGAGTAGGAGTTTGTGTCCTGAACACAGGATTTGTCTGTCTGCCAAGACAGACAAATGCAAATGAAAAATAATGAAAGAATGGGAGGGGAAGGAAGGAAGAAAAGATATGGAAAATCAAGGTAATTATGCTTTTTATGAAAGATATTAGTGAGCCAGGACTTGGTCAGAACTGCAACACACATGAATGGTTTTTCCAGCTTTAGTTCAACTTATAAATCTAATTATTAACATAATCTTTTCCAATTCCACTACTAAGCGTGTTATTTTCTGCTTTCTGGAATGGTCTGTATTTACTCTTAAGTGTTTTGTGTTAGCAGCTGGCATATGCATATCTGCAATATAAATGGATCCCTGGAAAATTAAAAGCACCTTTTAGTCTGAGATATCAAACACCTTTTGTCATGTGGACTTTCAATGCATGGGTATGCAATGTTGGGATACCTGGCACAGGTATGCTATGTTGGGATACCTGTGTAACATTTTCCTAATTTAATTTCTCTCAAAAAACCCCTTAGTATCCTTCAGTGCTAGAATCCCTCTGTGACTCTGGCGTGAAAACTTGGTATGCTTCTTCAATTTTCATTCTTCATCCTTCTTCAATTTTCCCTGCTGGGCACTTTTAAGGGGTGATTGAGGACAGATGCCTAGACTTTTCATGTGATTTCTCTTGTCCCCAGGTCTGCAAACACTTTCATGTGGCAGCCTTAGCTGTATTGCTCAAACCCAGGGTAACTCTGGCAGCATGTGCAGGAGTCAGGCAGCATTCAGTGTGTTCCCTGTCAGGTGGTGAAATAACAAATCTGTTGAAAAGCAGGCAGCTACTACTCAGCAGGGTCTTTTCCTTTGAGGATATATAAGAAGAGAGCAAAAGCAGTTAGCATAAACCAAAAAAGGGAACAGAAATGCCCATCAGAAATTGAAAACTCCCAAAGGAGATATTGTGTAGCTCTTACTGCTGACCAGGGGGATGGAAGAGGAGCTTAGTATCACTCCTAAATACACAAATACCTGACAGTGCCTCACCACACTGCCTTTGCAAGCATTCCTTGGACACTGATGCATGTTAACAGTGAGACCAGCTCTGGGTAGCAAACCACCGCACAACAAAAACACAGTTTTCCCCAGGTTACAGTATTGATGTCTGTGAGGTGGAAGCAAGGGTGCAGAGCAGGGTTCAGGGAGCCTTTTCTGTCAGTGCAACAAGTACTAGGGGAGGAAGAAACAGGCTAGGTACAGCACAGTCTGCTCAGGAGGGAGCTGTGATTGCAGCTGAAAAACCCAGCTTCTGCTCACCTGAAGGAAGTAAAGAAGGAATTGATCAATTATTGCTATATTACACATGCAATCATGGATTCTTGCATTCAAGCTTCCAGGATATGGTCAAATTCCACTATCAACTTGTTGCATTAGTTTATGAACCTGTAATCCAAAGTAAAGCTCTTTGCAGCTCCCTAAAGCTTTCAGGTGGGAACAAGGTGGGAACAAAGCTCTGCCAGCAGTAACTCCATGCAGGATGAAAACTTTAGCTTTTTTCTGCCTTCATTGGTTATGTGATGCATTTTCACAGGGTTACAAAGGTGGGCTCCTGTGATTTTTTGCTGTCCTTTTTTCCCAGAATCCAGATCACTGGTCTATACCGTCTGTTTTTGCTTTTCCTACTCTAATGAATATGCATTGTAAACAAAGGTGAACAGCATAATAGAACCCCCTGGAAATATTTGTAAATGAAAGGCTTTTAGAAACCTTTTATAGGGAAGCCCTATAGACATTAATAGATAGTGAACACTTTTCTAGAGGCATTATTATTCCACTAGTCTATACAATTCAATAGCAAATTATATTCCTGCTATCAAATCCCAAAGGATCATTCATAAAGCCATTACAAAGGATCTAATTCATGTAATTTTCTGCAGTAATTAAGATAAAAGCCTTTCAGGGTCTCCTCTATTACAGTGCACGGGATTTTTCCACAAGAAAACAAATGATCAGTGTAAATTTCCCCTGGTTACTTAAGCAAAGTAAAGCCAGTAAACACTGAAGTTTTATTAAGATAAAATTTCCCTGCATTTCTGTGGGAAATTCACTTAATTTCGGGAGACAATGAGGGCCAAAGATTAGGCTCACTGCATGTGATTTTATAACAGGACATCAAACTCCACTCTTGCTAGAGTCAAGGAGTTTCAGTGATTTTGCCACATCTTCCCTTTGGGCTGGCAGGGAAGGTGTGCTCTGTGGAGGCACTGCAGGCAGCAGCAGGTGCCATTCCATTAACACTGGGAGACTCAGTGCAGCAGTGAACTCAGGGCTCTGAGAACCCTGGCACCTCTGGGGAGCTGCAGAGTGCTAATTGAAACATCACTTGTGTTTTCCCCATTGTATGCTTGGAAAGCTATCTGAGGGCAGGGACAGTGTTTCTAGAATGCAGTACTGGGTTCCTGTGAAACCCATGTGGTTTTTCAGCCCTTGTCTCCACATTTGCTGCCCCAGGAGAGGCACTAATGAGCTGTACAGGGAGCTCAATGCAGAGCCTTAGGAAGAGGTCACACATAGAAGAGAAGAATAAGACATAAAAAAGCCATGATGACATATTGAAGAGCTTAAAGGAAAATATCACTCCAGTGCCATGCTTTGTTGGAGCTCCCTTTGTGAGGCTGTGACCTGTACTTTGGACTACATAAAGCTGAGGTCAGACCTCTGTGAAATCCTGACCTCGATGACAACTTTTCTGCATTTCTAGTGTGAGAGATATGTCCATAGCTCTGTCCTAAGTTTGATCCAGGAAGTGCCCTCTCTACCCATCCTAATGGCTTTTCCTCCAGCCTCCTCTGCTCCACCCTCCTCCTCCACCAGTCTTTGAGGCTGACAGGGAACTGCCCAAAGTAAAATGACAACACTAATAGCTTCTTCTGTGTGCTATTTCTCATTCCCAGATCCTTTCAGAGCCAAGGACTTTAATACCACTGGCCTTTTACATGCAAAGGGAAAAGAAAAGAAGGGCGGTCGTGGTGGGTGATTCCCTTCTGAGGGGAACAGAGGGCCCCCTATGTTGACTGAACCCATCCCACAGAGAGGTTCTGCTGCCTCCCTGGGGCTCAGGTATGGGATATCACTGAGAGACTCCCTGGGCTGATTCAGCCCTCTGATTATTACCCACTGCTGACACTCCAGGCTAGTAATGATGAGATTGAAAAGAGGAGCATCAGGGCGATTAAAAGGGACTTTTGGGCACGGGGTCAAGTTGTTGATAGGGCAGGAGCATAGACAGTGTTCTGCTCAGTCCATTTGATGGCAGAGAAAAACTATGAAAGGAATAGAAGAGCCCACATTATCAATAAGTGACTCAAGGGTTGGTGTCACCAGCAGAATTTCAAGTTCTTTGATCATGAGGCAACTTTTGCAGCACCTGGCCTGCTGGAACTGGATGTGCTCCATCTCTCTGTTAAGGGCAGAAGGATTTTAGCTCATGAAAGGGCAGAACTCATTGAGAGGGCTTTAAACTAGATTTGAAGGGGGAAGGGGATGCAGCTGGGCCCTCTGGAAGCAGGCTCAAGGGTGGTAAGCCTGAGTCAGGGGTGAAATCAGCAGCCTAGCTGAGATGCATGTATACCAATGCATGCAGCATGGGTAGCAAACAAGGAGAGCTGGAGGCCATGGTGCAACAGCAGAGCTGTGATGTATTTGCCATCACAGAAACGTGGTGGGAGGACTCACATAGCTGGAGCACTGTACTGGATGGCTACAAGCTCTTCAGAAGATACCAGGAAAGAGAGAAGAGGTGGAGGGATGGCCCTTTATATTAGGGAGGTTTTGATGCCATGGGTGTTGAAACTAATGATGATGAGGTTGAATGCCTGTGGGCAAGAATTAAGGGGAAGGCCAACAAGGCTGACATCCTGCAGAGAGTCTGTTATTGTCCACCCAACCAGAAAGAAGAGGTGGGCAATTTATTCTATAAGCAGCTGGAGAATGTTTCAGGATCACCAGCTCTTGTTCTTGTAGGTGACTTCAACCTGCCAGACATCTGCTGGGAACTTGATACAGCAGCAAAGAGGCAGTGCAGGAAGTGATTAGAGTGTGTGCAAGACAACTTTTTGTCATAGCTAGTGAGTGAGCCCACCAGGGGAGGGACAATGTTAGACTTGTTATTTGCAAATAAAGATGGGCTGGTGGGAGATGTAGTGGTTGGAGGCTACTTGGGGCACAGTGACCTTTAAATTATAGAGGTCTCAATATTTGGTGAAATGAGGAGGACCATCAATAAGACTTTTAAATTGGACTTCCAGAGGGCAGACTTTGGTCTATTTAGGAGACTTATTTCTTGGGAAGCATCCCTTAAAATCAAAGGAGTGTCTTGTCACTGCCAAAGAAAGATGGGCATTCTTCAAAACAGACCTTGTGGACACAGGAGCAGACTGTCCCTGTGTGCCAAAATATGAGTTGCTGAGGCAAACATCCAGCCTGGATAGGGTATGAGGCTTTGAAGGAACTTATGAATAAAAAGAGGATGTATCTTCTTTGGAAGGAGGATCAGGTCTCTCAGGAAGTATTTAAGGGGGTTGCTAGGATATGTAGGAAAAAAAATACAGAGGCCAAAGTTCAATTCAAACTTAATTTAGCAACTTTTATAAAGGATAACAAAAAAAAATTTAAAAATATATTAATGGGAAAAGAAAGAGTAACTGAAGATGAGAACTTGGAAGTGCTTAATGCCTTCTTTGCCTCAGTCTTTAGTGAGAAGATGGCTTGTCCTCAGGACAGCTGTCCTCCTGGGTTGGTAGATGGTGTCAGGGAGCAGAATGGTCCCCCTGTTATCCAAGTGGAGGCAGTCAGAGAACTGCTGAGCCACTTGGATGTTCATAAATCTATTGGCTGAGATGGGATCCATCCCAGGGTGATGAGGGAGCTGGCAAGTGAGATTGCAAAGCCACTCTCCATCATTTACCAACAGTCCTGGCTCACTGGTGAGATTCCAGATGACTGGAAGCTGGCCAATATGACACCCATCCACAAAAAGGGTGGGAATGAGGATCATGGTAATTATAAGCCAGTTAGCCTGACTTCAGTACTGGTAAGGTAATGGAACTGTTTATATTGAGTGTCATCATGCAGCACGTACAGCATGGCCAGGCTATCAGACCCAGCCAGCATGAGTTTAGGAGGGATTGGTCGTGTTTGACCAACCTGAACTCCTTTTATGACCTGCCTGGTGGGTGCAGGAAAGCCTGTGGATGTGTCTGTCTGGACTTCAGCAAGGCCTTTGACACTGTCTCCCACAGCACACTCCTGGAAAAGCTGCAGCCCAGGCTTGGACAGGAGCACTCTGTGCTGGGTTAGGAACTGGCTGGATGGCCAGGCCCAAAGAGTGGTGGTGAACAGTGCTGCATCCAGCTGGTGGCCAGGCACCAGTGCTGTCCCTCAGGGGTCTGTGCTGGGGCCTGTTCTGTTCAATATCTTTATTGATGCCATGGATGAGGGTGAGTCTTTCATTCGTAAATTTGCAGATGACGTGAAGCTGGGAGTGTGTGTTGATCTGCTGGAAGGGAGGAGGGCTCCGCAGAGAGACCTGGAAAGGTTGGATGGATGGGCAGAGTTCAACAGGATGATGTTTAATAAGCCTAAGTCCTGTATTTTGGCAACAATAACTCCCAGCAATATTTTAGGTTGGGTATGGTGTGGCTGGACAGTGCCCAGGCAGAAAGGGACCTGGGAGTGCTGGTGACAGCAGCTGAACATGAGCCAGCAGAGTGCCCAGGTGGCCAAGAAGGCCAATGGCACCTGGCCTGGATCAGGAATGGTGCGGCCAGCAGGAGTAGGAGGTCATTCTTCCCCTGTACCTGGCACTGGTGAGGCTGCACCAGTTCTGTGTCCAGTGCTGTGCACAAATGCTGTGTGCAGTTCTGGGCCCTCAGTTCAGGAAGGACTTGAGACACCTGAGTGCATCCAAAGGAGGCAACAAGGCTGGTGAGTGGCTGGGAACACAAACCCTGTGGGGAACTGAGGGAGGTAGGGCTGCTTAGCTTGGAGGAAAGGAGACTCAGGGGTGACCTCATCACTCTCTACAACTTCCTGAAAGGTGGGTGTAGCCATGGGGGAGTTGGTCTCTCTCCAGACAGCAACTGACAGAACCAGAGGACACCGTTTTCCACAGAAAGAGTGAAAAAGTACTGGAATTGTCTGCCTGGGGAGGTGGTGGAGTCATCATCCCTGGATGTGTTTAAAAAAAGACTGGATGTGGCACTTGGTGCCATGGTTTAGTTGAGGTGTTAGGCATGGGTTGGATTCGAAGATCTTGGAGGCCTCTTCCAACCCAGTGATTCTGATTCTGTGATTCTGTGATCAGTGCCAGTACTGCACAAGCAAGTAAACCATAAATCTTCAGAGCACCACTACAGAACGTCACCATACTACTCCAGAGACCAAAGGAAAGAGACTACTCTCTGAATTAGCTGATTCTGCTTTTGATAAATTTAATGGCTTTTGATGGATATTTTATAAAATTACTGTAATTCATTGTTGGGTATTAGGTATCCTTCCTTTTATTCCTTCTCACCTCTGGAATTTTTCCCCATTAGTTGCCAGGAAACCTGACCGCTGGTACTTAGTGAAGTGCTTGAGAAAGACAGAGTTTGGCTGGGCCCAGGGGGGAAGAGGGGCAGGTGAAAGGGAGGGCAGGGGTAGCTGCAGGCTAGCTGGTGTTGCTGTTGGAAGAAAGGAATTCTCCATCACCTAGACGGAGCTGCTGCTTCTTCTTCGTTTGTGTGCCTCGCACCCCCTGTCCTGCCGGGACGTGCTGTAGTGCCATCTGTCCCCGTGGAGCTCCTGATCCATCTCATCCACCAGCCTGGGACTCTCTCCCCGGAGCCTCTGATCCATCCCATCCACTGGCCCGGGGTTGCTGCCCATCCCTGCTGTTCCAGCAGGGTGTNTATATTTATTTTATATAATGTATAATAAATATTATCTTAATTAATTTTTGAGAATTTCCCTTACAAGTCTGGCCTAATGAGATGTAGAAGTGTCTGTGTGTAGCTTCTGTAGCTGCCTTATCATTAGAGGTGCTCATTTCCTAGGTGGGCATGTGATTTCCCATTTCCCTGGGTTAGGAAAATAACATAATTATACCCTGAATTCAAATCCACTCTGGTTTAGAGAGNTCTCCACCATACTTTCCTCCATCTCAGCCGAGAGGCTGCCACGGGATACCTGATTCTGTTTTGTTGTTAATGTTGTGGCTGTTTGTTTGCCTTGTTCTACACACCAGTAAAGAACTGTTATTCCTATNACATAATTTTTGAATGGATGTCACATTACCATTGCACAAGAAGTAGTATCAATTTCTCTTCTGTGTGAATTTTTATTTCAACATGTCCAGAGTCAATTATATTTATCCTTGAAGTCCAGAATCAATCAGTGCTAGCATAAACTTTGAAAAAAAAAAGGGCATCCCCAGTAGAAATGAATAGACAGGNACACCTGTCTTCCAAACCAGAACATTCATGAATGGTGCTTCTTCGTTTGATACTGTGAGTGGGGAAAAGGCCATGACTGAAGGGGTTTTCATTTCCTCCAAAGTGGCGTCTGACCTTAAGCAAGCCCCTACCCTCTGGGGCTGCTTCCCGAGCTTGCCCCACTTGCTGAGCAGGAACCCCCACTGCTCCCCCATTTGCCAAGCAGGAACCTTTGCGATGAAGCTGATTTAAGAGTCACTGACCTCCATTCATAAAGCCCCTTAACAGTCTGCTTATCTTTTGAGGTCTTGTAGAAGTCCTCTGGGGAATCTTAATGTGTCTTTTGACCACAGTGGACTTAAGAGTGTTCTGAACCTCTTTGTAAACTGAAGGATTCAGAGCATCAGAAAACTCCGTGTGGCCAAAACCCACCACTAGTAATTTTTTCTCTACATTAATTTTGATTAGGGGTTTGCACAAGGCTAAAAAGTCCTTATTTCACAATGGATATTTGTCCATGTTCAGAGTGCACCGGTGTCTTTTTTCCAGAGTTTTCAGGGGACTTGTTTTATTTAGCTGTACAGATACCCATTCAGTTGTAGCCAAGCCATTAAAAAAAATTTCCTGCTATTTTTACAGACAGGTATTTTGCCCCTGTGTGACAGTGAGTCCCCACATTTTCAAAAGCCTTCTACCAATAAGTGATGTTTGCCTTAGTGCACAGTGGAAGTGTCTAAGAGCTCCCTCAGTACTTTTTGATGAGATTTTTTGCTGCAAATGTCTTTTAGTAGCCCCTTTATATGAATGAATTTTATACAAACATAATAGTTTCAAGATTCTGAGTGGATAAACACTGTGTAAGTGCCTAGGGTTATTTTCAATTAACAATATCTAATTCCAAGCACACTATGAATAAGTTTTCTTCTCTCTTTAGAGCCAACATGTTAATCCTTTGAAACAAAAATGACTGCATTTTAATGAGAGTTTAAAGGGGTGAAAGTTCTGCTCTAGTACACTGAGCATAATAGAATATTTTCATGATGTCTATCTTCTATCCACTCACTTTAATTTTCAGAATAATATCTGGAGAGCAGCCTGTTTTATCTCTGGGCTCTCCTCATTCACTCCACTTAGCTTTCACTGTGTGTCTCACAATTAACTTGAAGTTGATATTTGCTTTTCCTTATGGGCTCTAGGTTACAATAATACCAAGAAGATTCCAGTGTTGTCCTCTCCAGGTTGGCTTGCACAACATATCTCAGAAAAGTATTAGTTATAATTGTGTTTTTACACTCCATTTCCTGGTATTAGAATATAAGAATTCCTTGTTGGATTAAGTCCTGAGCTGAAGACATGAGGTATTAGCGCATGAAAACCTTCCAGTGTCTGGCACAGACCCCATGGGGGTCTGTAGTGGATTGGCTCTGTCCTTCAGTGCTGTCTCAAATCATATGATGTTGTTTAGAGAGGCTCCACCTGTGAAGCGCTGTAAAGCAGCAGGCAAACCAGTAAGGGTAGGAGAGAAGTTGTGAGTTAAGAAGGAAATTTCCTATCCCATTCATGCAAGGTCAATACCTTGTCCACAACTCCTCTCTAGTGTGATTTTGTGGCTTTCATAACCTGGTTCTCAGTTGCTTTAGCCAGTATTCAAGCCAGGAGTGTGGGGCAAATGAGACGTCTAGAAATACCTCTGTGTGTCCTTTTCCCCCTTTGTGCTCAGCTCTAGAGCTGAGAAGTCCAGGTAGGTGATTACATTGCAGATGGGGAGGGGTGGAAGTGCCCATGCAGAAGATTTTTCTGAAGACTCATTTCTTATCCCCAGAGCTCTGAACTGAAGTAGATGAAGCAGGTGGATGACACCAGACATTGGCTGTAAGCCCAGTGTGATCAATTCAGTGCAGAAGTCTGTGTTTCTCACTGATGTATAGACAGCTACGATCTGACTTCAAACAGTATTTTGAGCTGGGCAAAACTGGCTTCTTAATTTTATGGGAAAAAGGAGATTTGAGGAAACCTGCATAACATTACTTCAAGGCTTGAAGGAAAAGCCTACCTTTAGGCAGAAAGTCAAACTGCAGGAATCAGACATCTTGCAAGTTACTCTGATCAGGGCATATAAACAACGTGCTGCTAGAGGAGAAGAAAATAAAGACTTTAAGTAGGAAGAAGAAAGCCTCTAACAGCTGCTCGGGAATGAGTAAGATAGACACAAAACCCCAACAAAATATTATGGGTAAAACTACAACAAATCACCCTTTCAGCCAATCCAGCAGAGGTACTGATCTGCCACCCACTGTATTGTTTGTAAGAGAGAAGCAGAGGTGGGCAGATCCATAATGAAGAGGTTATGGAACTGGACAGACAGCAGGCTGACCATGTTCTGGCTGCAATGCGCAGTGGCTGGTGTCTCTACCTATCCATGCTCTCTGCAGGTAATTTAGCTCCTGACTCCTCCAGCTACCCTTTCTCATTTTTGTTCAGTCACTGTCAATGAACTGTGACTTTTTAGTTTGCTTTAAGTATATTTACTCAACTTCCAGCAGGAAAGGTGTAATAGAAGCTGTGCCTGCAGCGTGCCAGGAACCTGACACCACAGACTGTGTATTAAAGTCAAAATATTGGTCAGTCAGTCAGTCTCTGTAACAGTCATATCTGTAACACCAGCACATTTTACTGCAAAATTTGGAGAGCTGTCACCAGTTCTCCCCATATAGACCCCAACAAGGAAAATGTCATGAGTAAGTTAAATTTCATTTTCCTGCTGGCAGATTTCCCTAACTACATCAGTTTGCCTTTTCTAACCAGCCTACAATATGTTGGGGCATTCCATGCAGTGTGGCTTCCTCAAGCAGATCTGTGTGTACCTGCAACAGTAAAGAATTTTAAAAGTTCTTTATCTGTCTATTTGAGAGTTTTTCCTCCCAGAAAGGAACAGTCAGCAACTATGCATTCTCCAGTGAAAATGGAGGGTGAAAAGAGGCCTCCAGAATGAAAATACAATTTTGTGTTTGCAAACCCTTGTGGATGCAAGAATTTTTACCTGCCTAGTTACCAAAATTAGGGATAAGATGAACTGTAGCTATAAGGATGAAATAGGCAATGACAACACAAGAGCACCTGCCAGTCTTATTCATACCCAGGAGCCATCAGATATGCTGTAGTTATATGTGATGTGTGAGCATGGGATAAGTGGACATATCCTCTATTAACAGCCTGCTGAAATTTTTAGTCCATTTTGGATTATAGATGAATTTACAGCCTCTTGCAGTACAAATGAAACCATAAAATCGCATCCCTTCTTCCATTAGATTTACAGAGGGGCACAGTTCTCTCCTGGATTGGTTCATGAAAATATCTCCCTGCTTCACTGCCAGGTCAGTACCTTTGCAAGTCCTACCTCTGCCACATTCACTTACCCTAGCTGCAATCTCTGCAGATGTGACTGATGTCACTTGTATCCAAACAGGACAGAGAAGCAGTAGACAGAAAAGGTCAATGCTATCAGTGTTAGTATGCTTATTTGTAATGATGGCTGGGTTCTCATGACTCATTTACAAAAAACCAAAAAATTTATTTGCTAATGGAAATTAATTCTATAGGCATAACAGAGCTTGCAAGATCTGATCCTGTTATCACAAAGGGATTTCAGATGCAATTTTCACTGAGTTAAATAAAATTCCCCTGTTTTAGCAAGGAAGATCAGATCTAACTCTCAGCATGCTGTTTAAAATATACACGAGAATTCTCCTTGTGGCACAACAAAAGCCATCTCACAGCTCTAGCTGGAGAGGCTTTGGTCCATGTTACCTCAACTGACTGATTTCTTTGCTGCATAGATGAGCAAACGAGGAGTCATCAGCTTCAGCACATCACAGGAATCGGAGCACCTGTCCCTTGCACTCTGTGCTCCGCATGAGATGAAAGAAAAAACAAGTAGCTCACTGCTTGTGAAGCAGAGCAGCTAAGTGAGCACTGAAACAGCCTTGCAACACCCATGGCCTGGCCTGACCTGGCCTGGCCTGACCTGACCACTCCCTTTTGACTCAGATTTACACCTCTGCCAATCCAGGTAATGAGCATCAGTTCAGAGCTTCTACTGTCTCCGAACCAACATCCTCCCTAACAGCAGACAACTTGCTCTTAATAAGCAGGCAGGAGATTTTATTAATTTGATGGAGTGAAAGGGAAACTGGAAGGAAGTCAAGAGCATCACTTCCAGACTGTGTTTCAGCATATTAAGTGTTTACTAGCCATACTGGTTCCCAAATTCCACCAGTACTACTGCTCATTCCCATTCTCTTGCTGCAATGAAGTCCCTTGCCTGTACAGGGGTCTGAGACTTTGATTACTAGGCCAGTAGTGAGTATATAGTTACATTCTTTAGCCATTTTTTTCTTCCAAAAGCCAGATCAGTTCCCTATTGTTGTTCTTAACATGGGCCTCAGAAGCAGTTGCACTGATGTAATTAAGAGGGTAGGTGGGGCGAGGTTTAGGCCATGAATATTCCGTGCATGTCTGACTTTGCCACGGCTTCAGAACATAAATCCCTGCCCCATAATGAGATCTCAAAGGGTGAAATTCACCTG
The DNA here is from genome assembly GCA_013399455.1 of Anthoscopus minutus. Taxonomy (NCBI): domain Eukaryota; kingdom Metazoa; phylum Chordata; class Aves; order Passeriformes; family Paridae; genus Anthoscopus; species Anthoscopus minutus. The sequence continues at coordinate 1,101,008 of VWYI01044903.1, forward strand.
TACACAAAAGCCTAGCACAGGAACAATATGCAGTTTTAAACTCTGTTCATAAATATTGCTCGTGTCAGAAATGTTTAGTGCTAGTTCACAAGAGCTGCATATGAATTCCAACTTTACCATGTCAGATGCTGTGCAAAAAAAAATAAAAGGTAGGATCTCTGCCTCAGAGTGCTCTCACACAGGCATGAGTCTGTGAAGAAACACAGAAACAAGACAGTACTGGCCAGCATGACAGATGGAGAGTTCTGCACTCACATTCACCCAGCATCACATTCCTGGTGTTGCAGGAAAGGAGACCTTCAAAAAAGTGAAAATCACAGGTTTATTTTATTTTTCTCCTTTAATGTGGAAGGTCTATAGAAATCTGAGGTTTGTACCATCCATCCAGGCTCACTGGCATGGTTTCAGTGATCTTCAACATTTCCAAACATTTTGTTGTGAAACTCGAGGCATCAGGGACATGTTAGAAATTGTCATGCAGCCTCACCATATTTGAGTCTGATTACCCTTGACCAAGTTGGGTAATTTTGCATAATTTTTTCTCATCTCTTCTCAGTGACATGTACTGAAAAGTACAGAAACAGAGCCAGGCTTTGTCCACAGACAGTGAAAACACACACACACAGAGTGAAAGCCCTAGGAAGTTTTCCAGAGTCACAAAAGACCAATATTCACCTTGCCATATTTCTGTCATTAAATGTTTCACTTGCATTGTAGAGCAGAAATAACTGTTGAGATTATGGACAATAAAGATATATTTATTCACAGGTCTATAACCCATTAAAAAATGCAACATTTCCTTATATTGTAGACAACAAACCTCACAGGCAAACTTCTGTTCCTGATGCAAACAAATTCAGACTGAGTTTCCTGCTCCAAATAAAATATGCATTGGAAACATGGCTGCAGTGTCAGTAATGTCAGTCAGCTAAAGCTCTCAGAAAGCTCTGGTGCTTCAGCCAAATGCCAGAAGGAGGGTTTAGAAGACTAGCTCTAACTAGAGACACTTGGAAAAGTTGCCTGTTAAAGTTAAGACACGTTATTTAGGAAGAAGCACCAGTACATTTTGGAGCTGTTCCAACACCCACTGAAGACCTCAAGGTAAATTCATTATTGACTGCACTCTGCCATGGATAGATTCTCATGATAAGGACAGCAGGATGAAGTAACAGAGTGTATGATTAACAGAAGGGGATACATAGGACTCCTGGAAATCACTGCAGGCAGGATAACCTTGGGCAATGGAGCAGCCATTTCCCCAGATGTGCGGCAAACACTTTCACAGGACTCTTTCCCTGCTCTGGGTCCTTGCCCTTATTATGGCAGTGATGTAGTGTGAAACCTCAGGGATTGCTGGTCAAGGGAAATTTTGAAAGGCAGTTTGCAACACAGTAAGTTACAGAGTGAAAATGGAAAAGCCATTCTTGATTCACTCAAGGAGGAAGTCCTAGTAATCCAAAAGCAGAATCTTTCCTTCTGAGCAACCCTGAACCTTATTATGAAACCAAGTCAAAAGAAGTTCATACTTGGATGTCTACTTAAATCACCTGAATTTTGAGAGGAGGTGTTCCCATGGACAGTAAAAGATTAATGGATTTGAGAAGGTAAATGTCAGTATATTTTGGATGAGTCAAACTGCCTAGAATCAGACACAGGCTGTGGAGAAGTGTGAATTCAGCACTGAATCGATATTTCAGTCCCCTAACCATCAAGGCAGCCCCTGCTTCTCCTTCTGATTGATTAGGCAATGAGGTGAAATGCTGGAACCAAGGGTAGCTGTAATTCACAGCTATATCTTGTGTGTCTTCGCATTCAGAAGCAATTTTATTCATCTGTCAAGAGAAACAGGTCAAGATAAATTTCCAGGTTGCGTGGGAGGATGCAGCCATGAAGCTCACAGCAACAAAGCCCCAGCATAGCAGCCTTGTGCTGGCATAAGCAGATGGCAAATGGGGACTTGTGAACTGGGACTGGCTGGATGGGACCCCCACTTTTTTGCTTGCATTGAGATCTATAACAATCATGCTGCAACACTGGCTGCAGAAGCTTAGTTTTATTATTATTATTATTATAACATATTATTTTTATGTATTTATATTTATTGTTATTATATATTTTATTATAATTATATTTTATTATATAAAATACATTATTATTTTATTA
>VWYI01044903.1:1103297-1138452 GCA_013399455.1 Anthoscopus minutus
AAAAAAAAAGGGCATCCCCAGTAGAAATGAATAGACAGGTGACTATCTTGCTAACTTCTGTTCAAGGAGTCAGACTAGTTGCACTCGTGATCACAGGAGCACAACTGTAATCTGTCAACAAATTTTCACTTTCATTCAGGTTTACTTTTTAAATTTAATTTTCATTTTCTTTTCATTTCTTCATTTACTCACTTTGTACTTGAATGTAATTTTTTACTGTGGATATCTCCTATTTAATACATAAGTCTGTTGTTTTACTGTAAAACCATGCAGAATTATTTTCTTAATACAGCTTCCCCATTAAAATTTCACAGATGAGAAATTCAAGCACTCGACTCATGAAGACCTGAGCCATAAACAAGCCCTCTGGATTGTAAAGGCCCTAATTTTCACAGACACTTTACTCAGATAGGCTTTGGGCTTAAAATGCCTCTAGTTGAGAAATGGAAATTAGGTTTTAAGTTGCTGCTTGGAGATATGCCAGCTTTGTTCTGCTTTGCTTCCCTTTTGCCCAGCTAGAGGATCATTGACCCAGTGTGGCCTTGAATTTGGATTGAGAGTTCTCTTCAGCACTTCACTGTGTCCTGCTGTTCATATGATAGGGCAGAATGTCTTAGGGATGTGCAGTAGCTCACAGCCCAGGCAAAGGCGAGGATAACCTACTTCTTAGGGACTAGATCCCGTTTGAGATGGCAGCGGGAGATCCACAACTCACACTCCTCTCCACATTCTGCTTATATCCCAGCCAAGAATGTTTGTTCCCTACTCCCCCAGAGCAGCGCTTGCTGCTTCTCCTGTCTCCAGAAAGCAGAGGATATCCTCTGCAGCAGCACTGCACACTCCAGCCCCAAATGCATGTGCAAGGGTGTTCTGACTGCTTCTTTCATTAGGAAGGAGTGAAAGTCTCCTCTCTGTGCCCTTGAAACTGTGAGTCCCTGCTGCCCTTGCAGACTGCCAGGATACTGAGTGCCATCAGTCCTGCTGATTCTGTGGGTGACAGAGCTCTGCAGACATTCCCTCAGGCTGTCCTCTCCATGCTAATATGTTATCTGGACTTCTCTAGTTCTAAGTGGATCATTTCCTCTCTCATTTGTCTCATCTCATAGAACCCTGGAGGTTTGCTCACATTTATTTTTGGCTCTGGTTTGCCTGTTTCAGTTTGATTTACCTTCATTCACAGACATTTATATTTTCTCCTTCTTAGTAAGGCCAGTATTAAACCAACATGTTCTTACTGATAGTACTTTTGTTATCAGCATTTTGTTCTTTACTTCCTGGGAAGCTGGATACCCTTTCTCCATCAATAACCTACAAGTGGCTGGAAAGGCACCCAAACCCTGCAGACACCTGTGCTGTGAGGACAGTTCCCTGTGCAGCTCAGGTCTGGACTGTAGGCCCCTACAAAGCTAAAGCTGGAAGATGGGTTTCAAGCATCAACAAAGCCAACAGTTCAGGGCTGTTTGCCTTGGCACAGAAGGAGTGCCTGGAGAGCCATTGAGGGTTGTTCCCCTTAGAATAAAGGGGGGTACTGAGGCACTCTCCACATAGTACAATTTGAGCTTCCTGCAACTTGGTCAGATGTTATCCCTCATCCCCTGAGATACATCTGGAGGATCCATGGGCTGGGCTGACAGGGATGCTACAAGTTCCTTCTACTGGTAAGGGGTAACATTGCTCCCACAGCTGGAAGACACAGCTCAGGCCTGCAGGCAGAAATACTGAGCTGAATATTATTTCCCACATGCACTATAACTTAAAGAGCAAGGGAGAGCTGCTCCCTCCTCCACCCCATGCTTCAGCACAGGGATTATGGTGTCTAAGGAACGATGAAGGAGAAACTCTCAACAGTATTTCTGGTCTTATCTGCAGCCTATTCTTGCCACTGTCCTGACAAGTGTAAATCATGTCTCAGTGTAAGTATACCCAGTACATCTGTCACATCCAGGTGGTAATGTTGGCTACACTATTTGTAAATCCACAGAGCATAATATATTTGTGCTCTGAGATGACATCCCATAATAAGATTGTGATTCCATAGCCCAAAATTTGTATTTGTGACAAAGATAGATTTCATGAACACAAAGGCTGCTGGGAGATCCCCTAGACTTAGGGGACATTCATTAGCTGGGGATCCTTCTAACCTACTCAGCCATAACTCAAATACAAGGGAGATACTTCCTCTTGCTTTTGAAACCAACAAAATAACCACCATTAGCTGCATATCTGGCCATATATTTGCATTCAAAACATGACAAAGCACAAAATAACTAAATGTAAAAAAGCACAGTCAAGAACCGCATATATTTATAACCCAGTCTATCATATTAATCCAATTACACTGAATGTAGCAAGTATAACAGTAAAAAAATTAATTTCCATGACTAGAACAATTCCCTTTTTTTCTCAGAAATTTAGAAAATGAATCCTATTAATAATGAAATTCTGGGATTTTTTGCTTTCAGGTGTAGTTTATTTATGGAAAGCTTAAGCAAAAGTCTTCATCCTTTTTCATTAAAATACGTATATGCCACACCCTTCCCCCCTGTGTTGTGAGCAGAAGTTGTATATATGTGTATTTATGCATATGTAGAAATCTGCAAGTAAATTCATGCCTCTCTAAGCCTCTTAGCAGCAAAACAACTTTACCTAAGTTGTTTCCTCTATCTCATTGGGAATTAATCATCCTAGACTTAGTAAAGTAGGTGAATTCATACATTTATTAATAGATTTTATAAAAGCAGCCGTAGAAATGCTGGATTGTTCAAGGCCAGACAGTAAGAGACAAATTGTTAAAAACACAGCCTCTGTATAGAGCTCAGCAGAATTAGGAACTCAGCCTGAGCCTCTTGAGTCGCAATCTTGTTTCTCTGTCTCTGCGACCAGATCTGTTTTGTCTTTATTTAAATTACTAGTCCTTTGAAATTATTATTTTATGCTAGTAGATTTCTTGTTCTTTACTTACATCATCACATGTACAAACATGGAATAGAGTTTCATGTAAGTTTATAAAATAAAAGAGAAACCAGTTTATAATTTAAACTCCAAACCCCCTATTCATGCAGAGCCCCAGGCAAGGGAAGTGCATGGAGCAAAGGAATTCCTGGAATCTGAAGTCCTTGCTCAAGCTAGTGGAAGCTAATGCTGCCTGATCTTTGGGGAGCTGTACCCAGTGCCTCAGGGCATGCTCTTAGCCCTAATTTCCCACAGCTGGAGCACAGACACCCCATTTTACAGGTGGGAAAATATGAAAAAAATATATGTCTGCGGCCATACAACACTAGCCTGTCCAATCAGTCCCTGCAGATGGAGCTGCACAGACTCCTCCTATGCTGAGTGCTGTATACTCAGATGTATCAGAAAATGTATATCTGTTGGCTATTTACTTTGCTTCCAACCTCCACACGCCCCTTAGGATAACAGCCGAGCAGGGCTGCAGACAGGTAAGAGAGATGCTTACACATGAATTAGCACATATGTGAAAGCTGCCACTTCCCAGGGCTGATCTGGACATCCAGGCCCCCAGCACCAGGGGGAGTGGACAGGGTTTCCCTTACATCATCAGTGTTGTGTCTCCTGAGTCACAATGCGTGCTTGGCTTACTCTCTATGGCCTCAATCAGGCAAAGGGCTTGCAAAGTGGCTTAAAAGAAGCATTGATGGGATTAACATAAAAGGTAGAATCAGGCCACTAAAACTGACCATTTAAATCCAGCAGGTCGCTGATTCTTTTGTGTTGATCTGAACTGGAATAATCAAAACCTGGCTGGGTTCCCCCTGCAGTCTCTCCATCACACCATCTGAATTTCCCTGCATTCAGAGAACACTCCCACCCGCTCTGTCCTGCTCTCTGAAGGAACAGTTAGTTTGAATTATAGGTTTCCTTTTTAACAACATTCTCTCAGAAATCTGAAATGCCAAAGACTGCACATCAGCCTGTACAATCTCAGCCATTCACATGCACAGAGCAGTGATTTTTCCCATCACTGATATATCAATACTGTTTATAAAGTAATGCTTACATATATATTTCTTCCCTTTAAAAAACTGCAGTAGTGTGACTGCAGTGACAGCCCCACATAACTGCAGAGGTTCTACCCTAGAGATACTGCAGCCAAGGGGTGACCTTGCCCATAAACAAGAGTCTCCTGCAGCCCATGGGTGTAGCCTGTATAGCTTGTATTTGCATGAGAAGTCCCTTAGGTTTTGTAAAGCAGGTAATGGAAGGGCTTTTTTCATGTTTTGTGAGCCATATTTCAGGTTTATAATTACCAGAGGACAGAAACCTCTCCTTGCATTACTAATCTTCAGGAAAATGTCATGGCCATCACCACTGAAGATACTAAAACCAAATTTATCTCTGGAATCTGGAAAAATGCCATTCCATGGTATCTCCATTTCTACCTTGCCTGTCCAGACATTTGCCTGACCCTGGTTGTCACTGCCTCTGGAGCTGCACTGCAGCTGTGCTGGTGTACATCAGACACCAGAGATCCTGCACTGAGGCTGGTTCTGCAGAACTGGTCTCATCCAGTGTTCTGCAAAAGAGAAAAAAAACAGGGAAAGATCTTAGAAAATAATCTTGGAAGACAATTTCCAAAAACATGGGATGTTGCCAAGGAGCTCATAGACTACTTTGAGCATCTGTTTTGCCCAGTCCCTCTGATTTCTACATCTTATCAATGTACCAGCCTGAAAACTTAGTAGCAGTTATCTTTGGAAACTGGTAGTTTCTTCCCTGTAATGTATCACCACAAAGGATCTTTGGAAAAGCCATTTGACAGGACAAGAGGAAATGGCCTCATATTGCACCAGGAGAGGCCCGGGTTCAGGCTGGACATCCAGAAGAATTTCTTCACTGAAGAATATTTATTTATTTATTTATTTTAAATCAAATTTCGCTGGACTATACTCCATTTATTGAGCTCCATTTGCTCTGATCTCCATGCTAGTAGCTCAGCATGGGACTACAGAAGCTGCTCCAGTTGGAGACAGCAGGAACAGTGGGAAGGAAAAGACAATGAGTGCGAGCCAGGCTGCCACAGAATTTGGCAATTTGGGATGAGATAAATAAATAATCTGGATGGTTCTGTAATGTGACCAATGGCAAAATGGACTGCTGTGGTAGTAACCGTAGAAACTTGGCTGTGATAAATGCATGTGGATGTCTCAAAACTGGTTTCCCAAACTGTTTGTCATATCAGGAAAGTCTTTTTTTATCAGTGACATATTTCTGAAGTTTTCCCCACAGCTATAAGCACTTGTGATACCCGTACTTAACAGTATCTCTCCCTGCAGAGGAATATCATGTGGCAAGAAACACTGAAGGATTTTGCTGGTCCTAGAGAAGGACAGCACGGAACAGACAGGCCTGAGTCTCTCTCAAGACTCTCAAGACTCTCAAGACTGCTGCCAACTGCAGTGGGACTGGTGCCTGCTTGCATCAGCACTTGATTCACCCAGAAAAAAAGTCTAGTGATGGGCTGGATTTGTTCTTAGTACAACTCTCTTGACTTCAGTGGAGTTTCCCTTGCAGTGAACTTGTTCTGACACACTCACATTGTGCAGTCTAGCAAAGTAGCAGAGGCTCTGGCTGGCAGGCCACAATCAAATTCCACTTCAAGTAACCCAGGCAGCCTGCTGCCAGGGGTTTGCAGCAAGGAGAGAGGCAGTGTGCCGAAACCATCTCCTACAGAGCCGTGTTCTTCCCTATTATTTAGTTATATTGATGTTTACAAATGTATTTTAACATAATAATAGAAGACTTGTGTTGGAAGGGACCTTAAAGATCCATCTAGCTCCAATCCACCTGCCTTGGGCAAGGAAGTCAGTCCCTAGACCAGATTGTTCAAGGCCTCATCAAACCTGGCCTTGAGCACTGCCAGGGATGGGGCATCCACAGCTTGGCAGCCTGTGCCAGCACCTCACTGTCCTACAACTAAAGAACTAAAGAATTTAGTTCTAACATCTAATCTAGTTGTCTCCTTTTATTTTAAAACCATTTCCCCTCACTATCACTATCTACCTGCATAAAAAGACACTCTTCCTCTTTTTAAAAGCCCTCTTTAAGTACCAGAAGGCTACAGTGAGGCCTCCCTGGAGACTTTTCTTCTCCAAGCAGAAGTACCCCAGCTCTCTTAGCTTGTTTTCATAGGAGAGGTGTTCAAGCCCTACATTTTGCACTCTTCATGGCTACCTCACCAGTGTTCAAAGCTCAGGGTTCTGATTAAGCAACCAGACCACCATCCATGGAGCTCAGCATCCAGTCTCCTGCAGTGTTTGCTGTGGTCAGGAGCAGCACCAGGACTGCTATGAAGGAATTTGTGCTGCATCCTCTCCAGGTGCTGTCTGCACCTCTGGCTTTGGGAGGCACTCTCACTCTCCTCTACTCTTGCTCTCCTCTCCTCTCCTTGCTGCTCCAGTTACTGAGTGTGGCAGTGCCTGCCTTAGTTATAGGAGGACAAGAGGAGTCTGTTCCAGGTTGCCAAGGAGATGCTGAGGAAGATATGCAAAGTCAATTACTTCACCAGAAAATAGCAGCACGAGGAAGAAAAATAAACCGAAGCTCTTATGACATGAGTATGCTTATTTCTCAGAGCATGGGACTAGAATGCTAGAATGGCTGGAATCATTAGCCACTTGTACCTCAAATTCTTGTAGGATATTTTTGGGAAGAAATAAATGTACACTGTACTATGCCCTGTGACAGGAAATTTTGTGTAGAAAGTGTTTGGAACAGATAGGCACAAGTCTACTGTAGGCTTAGTAAGAACTACTCTATTTCTTTTAAAATGCTGGAAGAAATCACCTCCCTGTGATTTATAGGAGCCTTCATACACTTTCATACAGAAATTCTCTTCAAAATTTCCCATGAATAAGGTTCTTCCTTTCCTCTGACAAATTGTGACCAGCTCTCTCCTTACCCTTAAGAAAGGGAAGTTTGCCATTGCCAAAGTATTAGATTATGTACTTCACTTGTGGATTTCAATGAAAAGAAAAGGAATATTTTTCACGAGAAGATAAACACTTCCATACACCAAAAATATTTGTGGGAGGTTTCACCTTCCTTTGGCCAAGTAAAAAGCCCTCCCCTGTTGCTTCTCCCTCCCTTGTGCTAATTAGTTCCAGTCAAAAAACTTAACAGCAAACTACCATGGCATTCTGTTAACAGCCTGAGTGGTGCCCGACTTAGTTGAATGAGAGTCTTCTCTGATTAAAAAGTGATTCCTTTTCTTCTCTGTTTCCTAGCATAGGAGGATGCAGACACTGGTATCTCAATGGTTGCTTAGTTGCTGTGATTGAAGAGACTGGGTTTGGTCACTTTGGGGTTCCCTCCAAGCCAGTGCTTCTTTTTCTGTTGCTGAGAAAAAATGAGATTTGGAAAACTGAACCTAAATTTCCATAACTGTTGCAGTGCAAAACCTACTCTTGCATTCTTGGTAACATTCTGCAAATACTGTATCTTGTGTGAATTGCAAGTCTTGACTGAGATACAATTCAATCTACTCTATGTCAGATTTGCATTCAGATTTTTTTGTGCTATGTTTGTTTCTTATGAATGCATCAAAGTAGTCAGTGTGCATCCCAGGGTGGTGTACCAGAAGCTGTATCTTGGAGTCTGTGACTTAGAAAAAGCCAGCAATTTATTTTTTTTTCCATTGGGCTGAGCTTAGAATCCATTTTGCTCTATAAAAAGGCCCCTAATTTTTTGAACATTTTCATTTTTTTATTATTTAAAATTAGCTGTGGCTGAATAGAATCACTTTATAGCTGGTGAAAATGTCACTCTCCAATATTGCAGGTGCAAAGGTGAAGCTATATAGTAGCTTAGTAATACTGTTATCTTCTAGATAAATGCAATTGTGATTTACAAGCTTGTAAAGCTTGAAAGTTCTTATAAAAATGATTGTTTGTGGGTCTGCTGTCGTAGGAGTGGCCTTTCAGAGGATATGAACTGCAAGGTTGCTATTTCTCATGGAAGCCCCATGGTCCCTGGTTGCCAGTCCCAGCCCAGTGAGCAGGGATTACACATTGCCACCTCCCAGTGCAGCTGAGCAGGGGCTGTGATTTGATTGCTCTGGGGAGTCTCAGGGAAAGTCTTTAGCCCATCTGAAATCAAAATCATAGATAGTGGAGACAAACAAGTACGCAACAGAACATTAAAATCATCTTGGTTAAATGCCCTTCAGTGGAAAGGAAAGGTTTTTATTTGTCTAAAATTAAAATCAGAAGGAGATATGGCAACAGGTTTTCCAGGATAATGAATGTGCTTTGTTGCAGCCTGAGATAAATGAAAATGATGGTTACATCTGTCACAATCAAAATCACAGAATGGCTGAGGTTGAAAGGGACCACTGGAGGTCATCTAGTCCAACCTCCCTGCTCAAGTAGGGTCTCCTGGAACATGTTACTCAGGGCTATGTTCAGACAGATTTTTCACATCTACAGAGAGTAAGACCCCCAGCCTCACTGTGAAACACACCTGTGAGCAAACTATCTGGTGAAGGGTCTCCCATAACTGGTCTCTGAGCATTCCTGCAGGAAAATGTTCTGGCCTGCTACAGTCTGGCAACAGTTTGGACTCCTTGTTTTCACCATGCTTCCAATTAGCATTTTCAGGGGAGATTCCCACTGGGCCAGTTCAGGATAGGGGGAGACCAGTGCCTAGCTGGAAGTGGGCTGAATTCCTTTCACATGATTCTTATTATGAGACTTCATCTTACTTCTTCTCCTACTGTGAGACTATTCATCTCCACTGATGCAGAGGAGTTTGCTGGTTCAGTGCATCCCCACTTCTCTGTGAGTGAATGAATCCCACTGGCCTATCCTCTACAGAGTGATAGAGTGCTATCCAACATCATACAACTTTACTGCAGCATCAGCAGGTGTAGCTGAGGCTGGGATAGTCACATGCCTTGTTGCATGCAGGTGTGCTCCTGTTGCCTTGTTATTATATAACAGTCATTAACTGGAAGGCTGTAGACAGGTTATTTAAAAGAGTTGACGTCTCCAACCAGGGAACCAAGGGAGAGAGATTTTCTGACTACACAAATGTCTGTCAAATGTCTGTCTTTGTCAAAGGCTTATACAGCCGGCACCTTCTTATGGTTACAAATTTCTTTTAGAGAAAAGAATATTCTAAGAAGCAGGTCTTAATCCTTCAACTACTACTACAGAGAAGCCTTAAAGTCAGAGTTCTGGCAGTATAACACTTTGGAAATGTATGTGCCAGCAGTGATAAAAAAACCTCTTTTACTTGTAAAACAAATCTGTTTCAGTTGTGTGTACCCAGACGTTACTTCTGATTTGTTTAACATCCATCTTCTGCCCAGTCTCTCTGAATAAAGACCAACTTAATGAAGCCCAATGATGTAAGGCTTTTACATCTTTTTATCATATTGTGGACAACAAAGCCCCATGGGGTGGGGGTGAGCATCAGACAACAGAAATAACATTTATATGTATCTTGATTTATTTGTAAATCAGCCATATGGCAAAGTTTTTTGTTTCTCAATAGACAGCAGAATTCTTTCAGAAGCTGCCACACAGGAAATCCCTGAGGAACCCTTACAGCAAAGAGACAGGTGGCCATGAGCTGTCCCACCACACGTGTTGCTGTCAGAATGGAAGTACAACCACAACAGAGCTACAGCTCTCTGCCCCACGGTAGCAATCAATTCCTGCCTGCCTCATCTGGCATCTCTTTCTTTAGGAAAGAACTCTCTGCTGTGCATTCCAGCTCTTTGGTTTGGCTCGGCTCCAGGGCAAAGAGGAATTTGTGGAAGTTGGCAGCTTCTTCAGACGCAATCACTGAGTACCTTCCTCATCTTTAGGCAATGAATTTTCTTATCTCCTCCTTTCCTGTTGGCACAATTTCTTGATAGACAGTGAAAATTTCAGTCATCTTGTGGGTAGAACATTTTCCTGTTCATGAAACAAGCTAAACCAAATTTAAATATTAATATTTATTTGGTTGCAAAAATAAGCTATTCACACCCAATGACCTGTGCCCTATCTTACCTGCAGACAGAAGACTCACCCGAAACATAAATCATGTTCATTGTCCTGTCAATGTAGAGAGTCTTGTTTGATCAAGGGATAATTTGACAGACAAAGGCAGGGCTCTCAGTAAAATTCTTTTGGTTCCCAAATGGGTGGGTCAAGGGGAGATACTCTGCTTGATCTCTATTATGATGACACACGGGTAGACAGGCACTCTGTAAGGCAGAATGGGTCTGGACCTAAACATTTCTGAGATCAAAGTCAGTGGGCAAACTGCTGGTGCATTTTAGTGAGTCATGACAGGATACAGGAAAACAACATTAATTAGACAAGGTTTTACTGCTGCCCACAGATTACATGTCCCTGCTAAGATCAGGCTTCACATCTAGGAAGTAGTACAAAAGTGCATTGATGGACAGGCAGGGCCTGAAGGACCTTGGGTCTGACAGATGAAGATGAGAGAAAGAAAGGAGTTTTGTCTCCATGCTATAGGCAGACAACAGAGGACCTCCAAAGTGCACACTGCTGCTCAGGGCCCTAAACTAGCTGCCAGCACTTGGTGGTACTAAAAATCATCATTCAGACAGACAGAGGCAGCACACTTTGACATTACCTTAAGCTGGCATGCCTCTCATCCCGTCTTCAGAGAATCATGGAAGAGTCTGTGTTGGAAGGGGCTTTACAGATCATCTAATTCCATCCCTCCTGCCATGGGTAGGGACATCTTTCACTAGACCAGGCTGCTCAAAGCCCCATACATCCTGCCCTTGAAAACTTCCAAGGATAGGGAGACCACAGCTTTTCTTGGCAAGCTGCTCCAGTGTCTTACCACCCTCACAGTAAAGAATCTCTTCCTAATATCTAATCTCAATCTACTCTCTGCCAGTTTGAATCCATTCCCCCTTGTCCTGTCACTACATGCTCTTGTAAAAAGTCTCTCTCCATCTTTGTTGTAGACTCCCTTCAGGTACTGAAAAGGTACAATTAGGGCACCTCTAAGCCTTCTCTTTCGCACACGGAGCAGGCTCACCAGATGTGTACCCTGTGAGCACAGGCACTCCAGCCTCCAGGTTTTATTTCTTGGTATCAGATTTAGTGTGGCCAAGTCAACATCTGGATGTACAGTGGAGCATCCACCCTTCTCTATGCAAACAGGCTGCAAGATCATGTGTCTTCTGTCCAGTAACTGAAAAGAAACTTTCAAGCTGGCCTTTAGTAAAGGGCATGTATTTCAAGGCTGAAGAGTTGGCAGAGGGCATCTAGTTGGATATATTTCACGATCTACTTTTTTCAGTCTAAGGAAGATTCAAGGTTCCTGCTGCCAATAGCTGGACAATAAAATTGTGGTATTTCTTTAGTAATCACAGGAGTAAGAATAGATAAATAGATTTCATTGTTCAGTGTCATTCACCACCCCATAATTCACTCAAAGAACCCTGATAGAGAGAGATTATGAAACAACCTTGAAGAAAAAGTTAATTTTCTGTGAAGTTTAAAATTCTTTCAGAATTCTTTCAGGAATTTCCTAAGTGGCCTTTCATAGATTCCTTTTATATTCCTAAAGAGTATTTTAGGTACCATCTTTTGCCCATATGTACCTCATAGTATGTTTCTTCTAGTTTTTACCTACAGGTTTCAGGAAGGGTTTGTGATTTGTCATGCTCTTATCTAAGGACCCTACCTTGTACCTAAAAATGTTGAAAAGTATTAAGATGTCTATGCTGCATCATCCATCACCTTAAGATGAGAATGACTACAGGCGCCTTGTTCAGCTTCTACTCTGCACCATTAAGCTGAGAACCAGACAACTCCAAAGGTTTCATTTACAGGACACTCTCAGTCCTGCAATGTCAAAGGGCATCAGTTGAAGTGTTCCACTCATCTCTGTACTTTTACAGCTACAGTCTGAGGCAATTAAAGAGCATGACCCAAGACACGTCTGCACAGTGCAGTGCAATGCAGAGATTTTCAGCTACCACCGATTCCTCTCATAGAGGAAGTTCCTCTGACTTACAGAAGTCATTAAAAACAATGAGATTATGTACAGCTTCCAGAGATGAAACTTCCATTACAGGAGTTCTTTCAGCATTTTCAAAGTCACAGAGATTATGTTAGTTAGCTGTGAAGAATTACAATATTTTTATGTGCGGACAAACATTTAAAAGACATGGATTTGTAGTTCCTAGTAAAAGGCAGCCTGAAAGACCAACAGATAACTGGTAGAAATCGACAATTTTCCATTTTACTGTGTTGAGTCTTCAGCATACTTCACTTCACCTGTCTATCTTAATAATACCTTGAAGAAGCTTGGTTTTCAGAGACCATCAGCAACTCAGCAGCTGAAAGTCTTGAAATGGAGACAGTCAGAACAAACATTTACTTTTGAGAGTTTGAGCAATTAAAAGTAGAACTCTTCTGCTGTCTTCATTTATGGATAATATAGCCAAACTGAACAGTTTGGGAGAACCTAAGCCTCAGGCTTGGCTTTTCTGGAGTACTCCAAGCAGAACACCTGTCATCTAAAAGCTCCTCCCCCAAAATTAGTCAAAAATTCTATTTGGCTTGTGCTTTAAAATTCTAGTAGCCTTTTCCTTGTTAGAGGCTAGTATGTCCTCTCTTTAAAAAGTAATACAGATTTCCTTGTAGAGAAGTGCATTTAACAGAACTGTGCTTTCTAACACCACATCTGTTCAACTCCACCACAATTTAGTCAGATTCTTGCAACTGAATTTCCTCTTCTGGCTGTATTAAGTGCATTTAGCAAGCTCCAGACCAAATGTATGTGAGCAAAGCCTCATTTACCCAGCACCAAAGTGCTGCTAATAATGAAACAGGTATATTATTAGAAACCAGATCGGGTATCCTCTTTCCTCTTCACTATCAAGCTGCTGCCTCAGTACCACAGGACACAGACATGTAGAATGCCAGCAGCCTGGTCAGAGTGACAGGGACAGCAGGGCAGCTCAGGCACATGGAAGGTAGAACAAAGTGCTGTGCTCTGCTCCTAGAAAGCAGTGGCCAGAGCAGTGGCAGATCAAATAGATCTGCAATTACTGAAACAATTGAAGCGTGAGGAACTAATAAAAGCCACTGGTAATGCCATGAGGTAGCAGAGACAGCGAATCTCATGTCACCAGTAACTTTAAGGAATCATTGCATAGCAGAGAAATAATTCTCTTTTTAGCATGTTTTAACAAGAGAGGAAATGATTACACACAGTAAAATTATTTCACCACTGCAAAACAGTGTTAAAAAAAATCAAAAACAAAGCAAGGAAACCTCATGCCTTTTTACAATCTACAGAATCCAAGATTAAGTAATTTGACAGAATTTAAAACTACTCCTGCTGCTTCCTTCACTGTATTCATTCTTTGTAGGCATTATGCCATTCAAGAACATTTTTGAATATTATTTATCCAACAATGTTGCATTTTTCAATATTCTTAGCTTCTTATACCTCCTCTAAATTATTTCAGCATTTTCATCAGGTTTCTTGAACCTTTGACTACAGACTAAAGTAGCATGCTTCAAATGAGCAAAAACACTTAGGTAATTATAGCTGCCACATCTGACTTAGTAATCCCAGCCTCAAATCAGATCAGCCCTTCTGTTTATGATATTTAATTCTGCTGATTTTACACTATGAATATCCAGTCCATTGGAAAACTTCTTTAGTACTTCCTGGAATTATAGCTTGTATTTTGGTAACAATAGTAGAGTTGTATATTTCCTTTAAGTGAACCTCCATGTATAATACAAGCACTACAGATCTCTGTACCACCATTCTATAGGTTGCCTTATCTAATATAGCCATAAATGTCTCATCTGAACACCCCATCAGTCATGATTTTATGGTTTCTTCCACATCATTGCTCAGACTATGAAACAGCATACACCCAAGAAATGAGCCTAAGCTCCACACCCAGACTGCGATAATCCCTTGTTTATAGTTACCCACCACAGTATAGCAAATAATTCAGATGGGAAAGGAACTCTTCAAGAATTAAAACATTCTCACAAAAACATTTAGCACAGTGCATAGGATCTAGCTTTTCTAGAGAATTGCATTGACTTCCAACTGTACTGGCTTCCAGGTAGAGACCATGTAAAAATATTTTTATTTACAAGGTTTACTCAGTTATTCACAGCATGTGAATGGCCACACACAGGTATCTTAGATGTCAGTTCTACAGAAGCAGGGCATCTCTTTGAAAACACCCTCAGACATCTCTACAGCCTAATGCATCAGCAAGTCTTTAATTAAAGGACCACATCACAGTTTGATCACAGCCATCATGTGCTGTAGGAAAAATTCTAGCAGAACAAGGACATGGTATATTGTATGAAGCCTGTTTGCACAACCTGGCTCAAAGCAAGGTGACAGTGTCCTTAAAACTGCCTGAGAAATGGAAGACTGAACAAGCAGTGAAGTGGTAAACAGGGAAAGGAATGCAAAAACAAGGGAGGGGGATGGGGGGCAGAGAGAAGTTAGCATAGAGACAGGCACAATATTTGAATATAGCCATTCACAAAGAGGTGTACATTGTAAACAAGATACTTTTAACCAACAGCAGATTGTTTGCCACGGAAACCCTGGAAAAGCTCTATAAAAATGTATCTATCTGGGTAATAAACAAAGCTCACTCTTACCCCTATGGGGACTCCGTGAGTATTCCATCGGTCTCCTTCCTTTAATGTGCAGCACTGGGATTACTCAAGCATTAGTGCAGACTGGCTCTAATGGTTGCCCCCTCCTCACACTTTTATCCTTGCTTTATTTTAGGCAGCCTTCTCAGTGTCTGGTAGTCTCTGGAGATAATAGAGGTGAGTGAAAAATGACCAGGAATAGCATCAAATATGATTAGAGAAATTACTTCCATTTCTTCCATTATTGCCCACAATTTTGGGGCCAGGCTGTTTAACTCCATGAGTTTTGCTTCAATCTAGTGCAAAGAAAGAATTATTTGTGAAGTTCAGTCCTAAAGCTTGGAGGAATAGGAAGAAAGGCCTGTGCCTAAATATATGCAAGTGCAGAAAAAAAATGGAGGTTTAGCCACCAATTTTTAGCCTCGGTTTCTTGTAATTCCAAGTCTGGAGCCTGCAAAATGTCAAGAAAGCTCAGAAGCACATCTGAGGCCTTGGCTAGGCTTACCGAGATCAAAACATAGGCCTGCTAGAATATGTCCTTAAAACTCTTATTGAACTGTTCTGAAAGATGAATATGGTCTTATCCAGTCTCAGGAAATTAATCAAAAGCCAAAGGCCGTGGTATCTGGATATTTGACTTTAAAAAAAGCCCAAGGTTTTCAGGTCTGTGCAAATCTAATACCAATATTAAAATTTAGAGGGATAACTAAAACAATTATTTTCTCATTTTCCTCATTTTGTCTCCAGATATTAAATCAGTTGACACCTTTTTACACCATCAAGATGAAGTGGCTTGCAATGAAGAAGTAATTCCACAGGTCCACAAACAGGAACAGACGCTGGACCCCAGCCATTTGCGTGCCAGGTTGTGCTGTCACTGTGCACATTGAAGCTCATTCTTTCAACACCTGGTATTGTGAAAATGAAGTTTGGACTCAAGGAAGAAATCAATGCCATCAGCTTACTCACCAACTGAATTTCCCACTTATCAAAATCAGACCAGACACGAGAAACCAAACTAAAGAGCAACTCTGGAACAAACAGAAAATTGCTACGGGATTCCTGCAGGATGCCCTGGATGTGTAAGCCCCACAGGGGACTGTTTAAAAGGTAAAACCATCTTAGCCTGGAGAATCTCCTCCTGTGAGGAGACAGGTGGTGTGACATGCTGGGGACCTGCCCACCACGGCTTCCATCCATGTACCAGCCTCTTCCTTGTCCTTGTGAGTGGGGACACCACAGCACAGCCCCAGCTGACTGCAGCACTGGCCCCTCATGCACCCACTCTGACCCGCGGGCCCGGGGATGGGAGCAGGGCCCGGGGATGGGAGCTGGTCCTGGATGCAGCAGAGGCTCTGTGAGCAGCCAGGAGCCAGCCTACAGCCGGGAAAGGCTGGGCTGCTGCAAGGCCAGAGAGTGGTCCCAGGCTGAGCTACTTGTTAGTTCAGGTTTTGAGTACCAAAACCAACTGCTTGCTTCTGTTACCACCTGTGAACACCAGCTTTGGTTGCCACATCACTGGCACATGCTTCAGCCCGCTGGCAAGGAGAGGGAATGTCCTGAGCAAGGCCAGCTGTCCTAGGGGCTCATGATGGTGGCTCTCAGAGTGACTGACCATATGTCTCCCAAAGCACATCATCTCCTACCATAACCAGGGAAGCCTGGCAGTGCCTCAGCCACCTGCCTTAAGGAGAGAAGCCTCACCCTTCACTGCACTTTCTAATGCACAGATTTTTGTTTTCTCAATAGCTATCAGTGCAATTTGATTGCCTTCATGCCTTAAGGGTTGTAATCTGCTCGTGTGCCCATAGGTTCCATCACTGCTACTGTTTCACTTTGGTAAAACCTAGGTGTTTTACAAATCGTGTGGGTTAGCTCCAATCCCCGAGCTAACCATTTAATTTCACTCACATTTTTCATAACTTGCTCATTTCCTATGAAGAATTAAGTACCCCTAGTCCAGAAATCTAGGCTGACTCCCTTGGAATGCAGGAGACCAAGGTACAAGAACTCACCCTGCAGAACAGACATTTGAGATAAAGGAAAGGCCAGGTTTCCTTTCCAGTCTGTGACGTCTGGCAAGCCCTATCATTTCATACTGTTCCCTGAAAAACAGGAACAGAACAGCAGCTCTGAAATCTCAGCATGAGGAAAAAAAAAATCAGAAATAAGGGGAAACCCCGTGTGGTTTCACTGAATGAAATCAGCTACAGTAATTTATTGCACCTGGTCTCTTGAGCACAGTGGTTTAGAGACCTGTTTCTGTATGTCAGCATGCAAAGATAGCCCAGAGCAATATTTTATAGTCCATGGTTGCTTAAAAGATTTTTCTAAGTATATTATCATATTACTTTCTTCATTTTATTTCTCTTTCAGATTTACATGTTAACATAAAGTAACAGAACTGTTGGATAAAATGAAAGCAATTTTCCATAATAAAATCTTAACTGATTTGTATGCTTAGTTTTTATTTAGAGGAGTTTCTTTTCATAGAGCTTTTCTCACGGATTATCCTCTTCTGTGCTTCTATAGCAGGCCTGAAATAAAGACAACTTGCCAGGACTTGTGGGTGTCACACACTCCGTCTCTAAAAGGCTTATTAAAAACTACAAGGAAGATTCTGGGTTTGCTTTTCTTCAAAGCTGTGTACTGCCAACATTATCAGTGAGAAGGGAATTTCCTCTGCTTCTGTTTCCCAGCTTTACTTGGATGTTTCTCTAACTTTACTGATTCTCCCATTGTGATCCTAGTCTTAAGAAATTATTTTCATAAAGGGAAAATCGTGGAGTAGTATTGGAAGTATTCCAATCGTGGAAGTATTTTTGATTTACAGGTGGCATTTTGCTTAAAACAATAAAATGAAATGAAATTTAATTTAAAAAAAAAAAAAGAAAAAAAAGAGGGAGAGAATAATTCTACTTTTTTGAAAATCTGATAACATAACCCAACAGTGACCTGAAAGCTGAGAGCTTAGGGCACTGAAGAAAAAGCAGAGTTGTGAGCTTTGTGATCATTAAGTCATCACATGATTAGGTCTGAAGCCCAACACAAAATTTGGGCATTTACCTTTTTAGCACTATGTACTATCCAGGTAAATCTTATGTCCTCTCTTGTATGGTTCAGCTATCAGAGAAAGGTCTGTCTGCTCTGTAATTTTTTATTCTTGACTAGAGCACATTTATAGACACTTCTGCATGCATTGCTGAATGCAGGTATGAAGAGAAGCTCATTTCAATATGGGTATCTCTTCCTAATTATGTTTTTAATTCTTCATAATGGGAATGGTCAGACACAGGAAACAGAGAAGGACCCAGGTATGTCATAGTGTTTCCTTCTGTGTTGGTCTACACAAGGGCCAGACCAACCTCATATAATTTTGGAGTCTCTTAGACTTTAAGCAGAATGTGAACCAGGTAACTTTCAGAGCTTCCTTTTTCCTTTGATAATTCTGCAATTTGTATGCAATGCCATGGGCCTGCCCAACTGGGGAATCTTGACTAATATAATTCCAGATGGATCAAGACATTGTCATAATTTTACTCATCCAATTACACACATGGACATATTATCCTGAAATGAGGGTAGAATATTCTAATACTATTGATCTGGTTTGCAAACTGTAGTATTATTGTTCAATTTTCTCGTGCACAAGAAAATAAAGAAGATTGTTCTCAATGAGGCATCACTGCAAGTGTCTATTGAAAGAGATTTCCAGCTCTGTATTTTAAAGAATGTGGAATTGATTATTTCTGTAGAAGTTTCTAGATTTCTGAGCTCATATATTATGTTGTTGTAAGGACAATTTATTTTATCTTTCTGAATCATGTTAATAGCTACTTATGTTCTTGTTCTTATAACACAGTGATGCTTATCAAGAACTAGGTGTGTAATGAATCACTGTCTGATTGTCCTGGGTTTGGCATCCTTGTTTCCAAGAACTACTTGTTTCCTTGGTTTGATGTTTATTTCCCAACCCACATCCTCCATTCAGGTTCTTTCTTTCAGCAGTGAGATGCTACTTTGCCAGCTCCTTCTATCTACTAAATGCTGAAATCCAGTGGCTTTCCTCTTGTGTCCATATCCACTGTTGTAGGCACTCTTTCTCCACAGATGATATAATATTTAAAGGTTGAAAGATACTTTCTTAATCTAGATCTTAAAAGCAATTTATATGCATGTGTTCTTTCTGATAATTAGCATTTCAATTTACAGCATTATGATAGTTGATATTCTTCATCTTCTGTCTATATGTGTTTGATTTTTAGATTCAGTGGCAAACAGAGAAGCTTAGAAGAAATGTGTAAAGTTTGAATTTTGACCAGCAGAACCCAAATGGAAACATTTTCTCTTGATCAAAATACAGTTATATTATCTAGAATGTCACACTTTGAGTGGACTCAATATATTAGAAAATGCTATCCAACTGTCTTGGTTTTCTGAAAATGGAAATCACGGTCATCCACTTAAAAAAAAGATCATTTCCTGAGGTGAGCTATATGTCCTAAACTTTGTTCACACAAGTTTTTATGTGTATATAAGCATGCAAACACACCCAGGTGTCACTTGGAGTACTAAATGCCTTGCTGATAAGGAGCCCTGGTACCTCAAGGGACACCGAGCCTTGTTTTCCTGCATAGCTCAAAACCCAAGTATTCTTGTGTAAATACAGTTCATTGCAAAGCAAACAGAATCACTCTGCTCTGAACCCATCAGTGACACAAGTGAGTTTCAGTTTTGTTCATTTCAGGTGTAGAACAAAGTACAAGTAGCAAGCCATTTCACAACCTTCATACTTTGCTAGGATCCAGAGTGGGTTTGGCTTGTGATCTGGTTAACTTCCCTGTTTCTCTGTTTGTAAAAGTGGTAGAAGCTGATGGATGGAGACTTTCCTTAGCTGAACTGAGGCACTTCTCAGTGTGTTTTTCTGTAGAGTGGGCAGGGAGTTATTTGTGATCTAGGTAATGGAGAGTACTGCATAGCTCCAGTAGTCATGGGAAGTGTAGGGATTTAGACTGGAAAAGGCCATATGAATAGATTTTGACAAGTTTCGTGATTTTTTAGTCATTTATAATTTTACATCTCTAAACATTTACATAAAACCAAAATTGTATTTGAATTTTTTGTGAAGCAACCGTAGTAACAAATTATAATAGACTAATTGCAGGAACCATTTGAAATTCAGAGAGCTGTCTTACAAAAGGGGCTGTGAGAAGTGACCATACCTTAGGACTTTAACTTGAGAGGAAACAGATTTATCCAGAAGACAAGGGATGGGAGAAGTCATCCTTTATGAAACTACCAAGAAGAGTTAAGAGGCTTGTGGGATTACTCAGTTCATGAGGAGATGAGTTGGAAGACAAAGATCCCAATTCATCTGGGATCTGTAAGAAAAATAATCAAATAGAGACAGACAGCTGTTTAGAATTTTGTTCAAGTAAGTGAAAGGTTTGCTGAAGCCAGAGTGCTGAGGACAGGAAAGACAATGCTGCCTTCATTAGCACCAAAGGAGAGTGCAGTGGTGAGCTGAAAATACAAACAGATTTCAGTATTCATTAAGCCAGACTGAGACTGCTAATTTTAGACACAGCTGCTGCTGTAATAAAAGTTATATTTATAGAATGAGCCAGGAGCCCCATTTGTTTAGATCACAATGAACTAGGACCAGCACCACCAGCTTAGCAGTAGAATACTGAAATTGAAACAGGGTAATAGTAGAATCAAACCTCTGTCTCTGTAGGTAGCTTGGATTTACAAACCCATGGACAGAAATAAAGAGCAGCACTCTGCCTCTGAAAGAAAGTGCTATTAGGGTATGGTCTCCACTTACCACAGGTTTGTTGTGTACTGTAGTTGTAATAATAAATGTAAAATGTATAAAGGCGCAGATATGAAATTACTGAACTCCAGCAAACCAAAGACAGTTGCTTAGATTATCATTGAACCAAAAAAACCCAACCCTATGTAAAGAAGGCAGTTAAAGAGATAAATATAATCTATTTCCTCCTGACAGAGATCTACTCCCAAAACACACAGTCAAAATTGTCTTTCATATCTTATCTATTAGTTAGAGACAGACTTGGAAAATTTCTGGGCTTTTATGAACTGATTTAATAATCTTATGATTGTAATTGTAGCCCTCCAAAATTAAGAAGAGTTTTACCTATTACAGTCTTTTCTTTCTTCAAATATCCACTGTCATACCAGAAAACTCTCTTTTTTGCATTAATTGGGAGGAATGTTTTGGTCTTTACCTCAGTATGCTGGAAATAAAATATATTGAGATGTATTTCAGATGAAAGATAAGAAAGGCCACACTAGTTACAGATTTAATTATACATTATCCATATAATACAAATTTGTAAGCAATGAATAATGTTACCTTGAAAATGCATTTCTTTTGGATCACAGTATAAAAGCACTATCTGCCCTCAGGACTTTTGGCCCTAGGCACTTGACAACAGAAAATACTGGCCAAAAAACAGCAATCTTTTTGGTTCTATTATCTCTGCATTTTTCAAATCATAGGAAAGAGAATGAAATTTGAATCTGGCATCTGCACACTTGTAAGAACACTACATTTCATTTCCAAAATTATTACATATTACAGACCAGGAAAGTGTAAGCTTGAATTTCAAATTGAAGCTTCAGTTTGGAGAGCCAGTAGTTAAAAACACAGCCTTAGCTTGTGCTCAACAGAACATAAACACTTTATTCATCAAGCAAACTTCTAGTTATAACACATATTTTTTGTGTCCTATTAGCCTATCACCATATGTTACTCAACAGTACAAAAGCGAAATTAGTTACACTTCTGTATAATCTGAATTTATCTCTTTATAGATTTATGGGTGCTGATTGCTTGTTTCATAACTGCTTGGTGCATGTTTTGCAGAGCAGTGACTTGAGTGTATCTCCAACAGGAGCCCAGCACAGAGAGATCTCTGAAGGAATAGGACATCTATCAGTGCCTTCTCACCCACAACGTCAGTAAAGGCAGAATGGAGCCAGAGGGCAGTGAGAATTCCAGAAACAGAGGTCATACAGGCTCCAAAAAGTGATTCAGTCAGTTGTGAGGACAGAGGAAGAAATTATTAGCTAAATGGAAACAACAAGAGGATCCTTTTATTTACACAAATGGTATCAATTAAACTGAAATTGATGTAAAATAAAAGTGCAGTTGAATCTGTGCAAAGCCCAGTGAGATAGTTACACTGTCTGAAAACCAGATCAAGATCTTTAGTTTCTATGCACAAGTTTACAGAACCTAATGTATTCTAAATTAAGGGAATCTGCACAAAATTTTGCCATTTAAGAGCAGCCATTTAGTTAATTAATTTAATTTTTTTTCTAGATATAGCCTCAGACAGAATAAGCCTTGAGATACACATGCTGCAAGGCTATCCCAACAAGACAGCAGCATTTCATATCAGGCAGTCACCTCTGCTTTGTGCAAGGTAGCAGTACAGCAGCCTCCCATAGCCTCACTGTGAGGCTCAACTGGCCTCAGACTGATGCCTTAGGAGAAAGAGGGTTTGTGTCATTTCCCCCATTCATTATGCTTTTCATACTCCCTAGTTTTCAACTGATTACACCACCACAGACTGAGCATTAGCTATACAGTGAATCACAATTGCTATTCATCAGGGAATATTTAGATTCAAGAAAATGGGAGGAACCAGATTCAGGTACTTGAGGGCAATTACATGTATTGGAGTAACTGTGCAGCAAAAGCTGCACTAGACAGCACTCACTAGAATGAGTGAACTGCTGAGTTTGCTTCTTTTATTATTTGATTTCTCTTGCTTGGGCTTTTTTTTGTTTGGTTGTTTGTTTGGGGCTTTTTTGTGTTTTGGTTTTTCTTTGTTTGCTTTGATTTGCAGGGTTTTTTTTTGTTATTATCTTCATTGTGCTGTCCCTCTGAATGCATATCAAGCTGACTCTGTCTCCTGGGAAACATAAATTCATGCTGAAAAATTAAGAGAGTCTCTTGAAGAGCCTCTTTCTGACCACCACCATCCAGAAATAAAGTTGTATGCTGTATTATCTGTCCTTTTGTTGCATGTCACACCAATCATTGACAAGCCCTATAATTGGCATCTTCTGCTGCAGATTTTATGTGGGAAATGTCTTATATCATCTAAAGGCAAATAGCCCCCATGAGCAGCCCCAGTGTGCCTTGTCAATGGGCAGCAGGTGAGGTATCTAATGCTGGCTGCAGACGGAGTAAAATCTGCTGTCAGAATGAAACACAGAGTACAGAGCACTAGCAAGCCAGTCATAGGCATTAGCAACTAGGTGTGCATTTAAGGCAGATTTAAGGCAGAAGTAAAACATAAACTGTTGGTGAGATTGCCTGCAAATGCCCTTCCTTAGAAAGAAATTTAGCTTCACTGTATTAGCAATTAAGAACTGATGTTTCTTTTCTTCCTCAGGTTGCTGGGCAGTCCAGCCCAGTATTTTTATACAAGGCAGTGTCTCCCAGGAACCTTTCAGAGATACAAAGCATGCAAGTAGAGAAGTAGTAGGCCTGCAAAGTGATCAGTTTGACTGTGAGGAATATGGGATACTGACACATCCCACTGGAATAAAATGACAAGTAATTACCTTGTCATCCTTTCCATATGGAAAAGAAGTTATCAATATTTGTCCCTCACTGAAAAGCCTTCATCTGTACTTTAGTTCACCTTCTGCAGAGTACCTGAGATGGCAGTGGATGATGGAAATTGGAGTGATGGAAAAGTCACAGGAAAAGTCACAGAGCAAGGCTGGAGGGATGTTCATGGTGCTGCAGGGCCTCACACTTGCTGTGGGTGAGAAGGAGTCAAGAAATGTGTTAATGAATGAATGAATGAATGAACAAGTTCATCAGAGGGCTGCTTTCTTTCTAAGATGGACTCACATCTTTTCAGAACTGTACAGAGCAGCACCAGATTCAGGGCAAACCCCTGGTTTGCAGAAGGAAAGCATGTAGGTAACACAGATGGCCCCCTGCTCCCCACTGCAGTGCTAAACACTTCTATTGCCCACATTTCCACCTGCTGGGCCAGCATCTCAGGTGGTAAAGGGATTAATTCAGCCCTGCTGAAAACACAGTGTGCGCAATGCATCTGTACCTGGTGGTCACTTGTATTCTCCCTGTCCCACTGAGCTCTCCTCAACTGGACTGGAAAGTGTGGTCAAGGGTTTTGTGCAGGAAATCAGTCTCTTCTGTCTCTAAATCACAGAAATCCTCCTCCCAACTTTACTGGCTGGAAAAAGTGCACACATTTTCCTAGGAAAATATTGCACTGGAGAGGAATTATTACCAGTCAAATGAGCCTCCCTTGATCTGTCCCTATTTCTCTTGTTTCTTAAGTTGCCTCCTTAGTTATTTGTTAATGAGTAAGGCAAAAAGGAGTTGAATAAATTCCAGACTTAATTTATGAAGGCTTAATTCTCTTAATCATCAGAATATAATAGAAAAGACAAAGTGGTTGCAACTAAGAGGCCACTTTTACAGAAAGGCCCACTCCCAGTCACATCCTCCATTTAAATAAAAGAAAACATCCATGGTCTGGGGTTTCCTGGCAGTACAGGGAAACATTGTACACTCTATGATACTCCTTTGATTCTCATCACTCATTAAATCCAAGTGGAGTAGGAATTTGTCTGCCTTAGAGCTATTTGTTGCAGACTACAGTGCAAGACATGCTGCAAAAGAGCAGAATAGTAAGGGCCCAAGCATCAGTGGGAATGTTCCACCTGCTTTTTCTGGACTGTCAGCAACCAACAGAGACTTCATGGAAGTCCAGAAAATGATCCTTTATTTTTAAGCAAGACTAATATAGTATCAGTAATATTTCAGCAGGTTCCTGAATTATGCCTGTGACAGCTTAACTGTTGTGAGTAAATTGAAATCTTATTAACTGTTCTGCTGACTGCTAGGTTCAGAAATGGAGAAAATTCAGTCAGAATGAGAAATCTCACTTAGACTATCAGTAAAAGCTGGGCAGGAGCTTTAAAATGAAAAAAAGTTGCATTGCTGTCTATGTCAGAAAAAAAATCTCTTTAAATTTCCAGACTTCATTAATATAGAAGAGCAGCAAGAAAAATTTTCAATATCACATCAGTTTCTCTAGCAAACAGCTAAGGGTGTCAAAGTGACACAGAGTATGAGTATTCAGTTTGTAGGTACTTATCTCAAGGTAGACAGCCCAGGGAACATGATACACGGTTGGACAGATTATTATAATCGCCTCCACCCTCTTGTCAATATATTCACCTGCTTCACCGTAGGTCATCCCCATTTTCTCCTTGCTCAGTACAGCTGGTGGATTACTATGCAAACTGCACTACACAGAAGATTTAACTCTGTCTTCTAGCATGGGAACCCCCTGGCACTTAAAATACACTTTAATTTTACTCTGTATTTCAGTGCTGAATACCACAGGGTAAGTAGCACACTGCTGAATGTAGCTTAATTCAGGAAGCATAACTGTTAATCATACATGTCTATTCTTCACTTTTAAAATGTGGAGTGTTTCTTCCTTTTTTAAATGTGGAATGTTGTACAATTGAAACATGTAATTTTTTAAAAGAAATAATTTAAATTTATGGTTATCTAATTCTGCTCTGGCATCTGTCTGAGAGAAACCTGTAACATGGATTTCTAATGGCTCATCTAAAAAGAAGAGATCTGAACAAATAGCCAGAATACTTATAAAACTCTCTTGACTCTGAATCTACCTACAGTAACCTTTGCTTTATGATTTGCCTGATATATAACAGTTTAAAGATAGCAATGATCAGAGAGTGAGTGGTAACTTGTCCTGGCTTTCCCTTCCTCATGGAAGAAGAAATCCAAGAAGAACCATGAAGAAAATTTTCTTACTTTATCTATCTTTACATATTCTTTTTCTTCCTCAGCCTAAACGCAATCTGTTTTCCAGTTGCTTCCTGCATTTCATTGCATCGTTTCACAATAAATTAATTGTTATATTTGCTGCTAATCTCCCTAGTTTTCTGAATGTCATTGCTTGGAGTTTGAGCAGCGCAGATATTCCTTGTGCTGCATTCACTTAAGGACAGATTATCTATACTGTGTCAAGTACAGTAAGGATAATTAAGAAAGGAGTACTACAGAGTTTGGAATGGAACCCTGCATCCAGAAACTGGGGACCATCCCTTCCCTATACAAAAAACCCAAAGAGCAGAGCCATTTACATAGTGACCTGCGGTGGGATTTTGGTCTTGTGTCAACCCATCTCTGCAGGACTTCATAGCACACAAGCACTGTTCATTTGTAACTGCTTTTGTTTTGCAGCATTTTCAGGGTAAATCCGAAGAGCCGAATGAAATTAAACCTTTGTGTCATGAGAGGTTTGCAGGGGCTAAAGGAAATATGTAGCCTTCCAACAAGTAACAGAGTTACACAGCACACTGTCTAAGTGGCATTGACACACTTTGCTTAGCAACAGTGGGGATGATAACGCCATGAGCAAGCTCCTAGCGAGTGTTTGCTATTACCATGGTGCTGTCTGAGCTGAGATATATCCATCCATCCTCCTGCAGCTGTCTGTGCTCAGGAGAACTCCTCTCATTCCAGTTTGGTGGGACACAGAGCAGAGGATACTTCTCACGTTTGACTTACTCTCAGAACTTTGCCATGGACCAGAAACTTCCATATGGGAAGAGAAATTCAGGTGTGGGTGAAACCCTGGGTCTATTCAGTTATTCACTGAAACACGCATAAATTGAGGTCCCAATGCTCTTAAACAGTTTTTGAGTCACTAATTTCACAAGGGATTCACTGATTTTTTCTTAACAGGGTCAAGCAAAGACCAAGAGGTGGCTTGAGGACATGGGATCCTGAAACAGGTAACTGCATGGCATTAGTGCTGAAAACCAAAGGGAGGCTTTGGACATGCTGGCTCTTTTTCCTAATTTTAAGTGTTGTATTTTAGCTTACCTCACCAGATGTGATTTTAACAATAACTCAAGGCCATTCTGTGACTGGACCCAGCCTTGCAATGTCAACCAGGGAGTGTGGATACGAACCAAGCATGACACTCCAACTGATGGAACAGGTCCTGATGGAGACTATCCTGATGGAAGTAAGTGCTCATTGTTGATTTTCCTTTTCTGAAGACAGCTTGACTGCCTTTATTCTTCTTTCTTTGAAAGAGAAAAGAGATTCATTAAGCCCTCTGAAATGTGTCTGGTTTGTTATATGCTGACATCTCTTCAACTTCGCATCATATCAGACAGGAGTGAATTAAACTTGCTTGCCCATCATAGAGTTGATATCTTTATCAGCGCATGGAAGTAAAAGAAAGCAAATTTTATCACACTTCAGGCCTCAAAGAGAATATAGTGACGTGGAGCAGATAATTTTTCAGGAGAGGGCTTCTAGCCAAATTCCACTGATACCAACATGCCACTGATACCATGTTGCCAGTTTATGGCAACAAATGTAATGAGTACTGTGCTGGCACAAGATAAAGTTCACACCAGCTCGTTACAAAGTCAAGTCTGAAATTGAAGAATATTTTTTAAAAAACGTGTCCTCTGATACCTGTGATTTAAAAACTGGAGTCTAACATGGTCACAGTACCACACAAGAACTCCATGGCTCCATCTCTGTGTGCTTGAACCACTATCCTTGCCCCAGCAAATCCATTTAGGGGGATCAGTCTGCAGTCATACAGCTTCCTGTAATTACCCCAAGACTGAAAGGTCAGATACTGTCAGAGTCAGCAAGCAGATTAGAACAGTATTAGTTGGGATTGTTGCTAAATAATTTTCTGCATTTTTACTATTTTGATAATAACAATTAAAATTGCCTGTTGGAAGAAGAAATGAAACATTTTTTTATTTGGATTAGAATAAATGATAAAATTTTGTTTTTTGAATTGACACAGACCACATCACTCTAAGTATGACTTAGATTTTCTTGCCAACTTAAATCTATGACTGAATGTTAGATGCTATGTGTGGAGCCATACAGAAATGGTCATTCATTTATTTTTTTTATTATTTTCCATAGTCAGATAGGAGAGACTTAGCTTTAGCTGCACTGGGGAAAGGTAACTTTGATCTTAGCCCATGTGAAGCAAAAAACTTCAGCCCTAGTAAAGCAAAATCTGATTTCATATTAAACAAATTAGACTAAAGCATTTCAAATCCTAAAGAAACACTGCAAGTCTCTGAATTTTGAAAAATTTCCTTCTTTTTCATAATGTTAAATATAAATATTTTCAAGAAAATATCAGCATTGCTTTCTATTTCTTGCATTTTGAGACAAATGGTTTAGAATTTGCTTTGTGCCAGGGATTTACTCATTTTGAGACCAAAATATTTTTGAAAAAAATATATCCCACAAAAGAAATTGTGTAGAAGATTGCCTTATTTTCCTTTGAGGAAAGTGGAAGCTGAACACAGATCAGTGTGGCAGTATCTGGAAGTGATGTTTCTTGAGAGTCCCATGTCTTTAATTGTGATCCCAAAATAACTGTTCTTGTGAGATTAAATATATTTGCTTTGCTTTCAGGCTCACATTCTACTTTGTACAACTACACAGGTTAACTATTGCCATGTGAAGTCCAAAAATCCTTTGCTTTGCTTCTTTACACTGATAATGATGCCTTAATTTCTTCTAGATTTGGATTGTACTTCAGTTTTAAATGATACCTAATAATTTAACAGAAGCTTCAGCCATATTTTAATGTTTTTTCACTCTGCAGAAGGTTATTTCATCTACCAAGAAGCAAGTAATCTGGTCCCCTTCGACACTAACAGGCTAGAGAGTCCAAATACTGTAGTTTCTGGAAAAATATGCATAGACTTCTGGTACTACATGTTTGGATCAGAAGAGATGAATGAGCTGAGAGTGCTTGTCCAAGATGGCACAGGGGAGTCTGTAGTATGGCATCGGAAGGGAAACCAGAGTTCCTTGTGGAAATATGGTGCCATCACTCACACTTTTCCGACACAGAGAAAGATAAAGGTAATATATTTGACAAATATATTTCTTTGTACAGTGTCAGCATTTGTTCTCCCCATGCAGGTTGCAAAATGTTGTGCTTGGTTTATATTTTGCAAATAAAATGGCCTCATGATTTCTGTCAATGAACCAAGAGAAGAAACCACCAACCTCTTAGTTTCACCAGTGCTGTTAGTTAAGGGATAAAATTCATTTTAGTTTTCTTTTCCTTCCTTTCCTCCTTCATTTTATCATGAAGTCAAAGACTTTAGATATTGTAATTA
This sequence comes from Anthoscopus minutus, assembly GCA_013399455.1. Lineage (NCBI taxonomy): Eukaryota > Metazoa > Chordata > Aves > Passeriformes > Paridae > Anthoscopus > Anthoscopus minutus. Next base: position 1,132,187 of record VWYI01044903.1, read on the forward strand.
AATGTAGGTTTGTCTGCTGTGAGTTTCAAGGTTTGAACTTTGGGATGTCACCTCTATTTGACTCATCTGTAGAATCCAGCCCATTAATTATCATAAATCATTTAAAGTCAGCAAAATAGAGGATGATATTTCTTGCAGTCCTCACCTTATTATAGAATATATATTCCTTTAGTTGGTATAGCCTCATCTTGCCAATTGTTATTTTTAGCAAAAAAAGCAGACAGATTAGTTTGAAAACATGCTAAGAGAAGTGGTCTTGTGTTTTCCTAAACATCTCTGATGCAGGGATCACTTTGTGTCCTGCCTAGGTAATTTTTGAGGCTGTCCGGGGACTGACAGAGTATGGGGATACAGCACTGGACAATGTGAGAGTAAGGGATGGACCCTGTGGTAAGTCTGTGTTTGTGCTCAAGCCTGTGCTACTTCATCTTCTCTGTTTAAGCTGACCATAAATTTCCATTACTGTACTCCATATACAATATAGCAACCCCTCAGAACTTGGAACCACAAAAGACAAGTGGCAAAAACTTTACACCTCACTTCATTTCAATGTTATGTGTTTTGCTGTAATCTCTTCCTAAATCTTTCCTCATCACCTCCAACATCCAAGACAAGCTATCCCTTTCTCTTCAAATGTGATCATCTTCACCAGGTCCAGCAAAATTTACCTTCACTTCTAAGTCTGAAGTGCATCTCTAAACCTAGACAAGGCTATGCACATTGACCTTGGATTCCAGATAAAATGGTCTAATTGGCATTTCACAGCAAATATCAGTTCATGCAAGCTCATTAAATACATGGTACAACCGTAAGTCACAAAAAGAAATAACAACGAGTCAATAACGCTGAGTTGCATTACCAGCTTTGACTACGAATCAGCACTTTTAGTTTGATCTCTGACCCTGTAACAGATCAGCCAAGACTAGCACAAGCTGTGCATGGCTGAGATCCATTTATACTGACAAGCATGGAATACCTAGAGAATGTCAATTGACCAAGGAATTTGCTGAAAAACTTATAGAAAGTTTCATTTGGTCTTAATAGGTGTTGTTCTCTGTGAAATATGATTAAGGTAATTACATAACCTGTTTCAAATTTACACGACCTGAGACATAGATTTCCTTTCAGATCCACATCCTCTGACTGTATGACTTTATTTAAAATTCCATGAAAAAGACTTGAGGCTTTATCTTGTTTGAGGGCTAGGGAGAGCCAGTTCTTCATCTTTCCAGTTACATTAGCACATGACTCAGCCACCAGAAGGTGCACAAAGGTAACTGCGAGAGAGGAGAGCTTCTCTGTTCACGTCACTCTCATACCTGCAAACACTCGCTGACTGTAAGACCTTCATGTGTCTTAACACACACCAGAGGGAGTCACACACCCAGCTGTAACTACACTTCCAGCCCCCAGAGGAGCCCAAGAACAGTCGCTGTGATCAAACTAACAATCAGATGAGATTTCCTAAGAGCTAAAAAGACCCACACATCCCCGATTTTAAACACAGGCAATTCTACTTGTTTATTGAAGAAATTCTAACTTTATGCTGGTGAAAAGTAAGTGAAAATTCCTGTATGGTCGTGTGTAAATAGTGTTCACCCTCTAACGTTAAAGCTCATTGCATTATTTTGTCTTTTCCACTCACAGAAGCTGTCCCTACACCTATACCACCAAGACCTACACCAACAGAACCTACACCACTTCCAGTGACAGGTAATTTTAGCCAATCATATATACTACTCAACAGGTTATAAGACACTGACATTTTTCACTAACAGTACTTCTTCTTTACTTCAGTTAATTTCTGGGTATTTGTCTGACATTGCTTTATGCCATACAAATCAGCCTTTTCTGTTTCAGCTCTTCCAGGTGTAATCTACAAAATGAGGGTAGCTGTACAGCGGGAGGACACAATAAGATGGGCTTTTGGGATGCGTCTGTATGTTAATGAGAACATATTCCTTTTTCCCGTCTCCAGAAGCTATTTGCAGTATACATGGGGATCCCCACTACAACACCTTTGACAAGCAGCGTCATGACTTCATGGGCACCTGCACCTACACCCTCTCCAAGCTGTGTGAAAGCAACAGCTCCCTGCCCTACTTCAACGTGGAAGCGGCCAATGAGCACAGGGGAGGCAACACCCGCGTGTCCTACGTCCGATACGTGGATGTTGATGTCCATGGCTACAGGATCAACCTTGGTCAAAAAAGAGCTGTTAAGGTAAGGTTGGAGCCCACTGTCTTTCATTCATAACTCATAGCATCAATGAAGATAATTGCTGTACAGTGACTACAAGTTTCCAGCACCCGCACAATAATTTTTAGAGGGCAGTCAGATATTTAGGAGCAGGAGTAATGTGGAGTTCCTAAACATGGGAATTGCAAAACTGAAAGCATAGGATAAAATTCTGTGCTGTGTTGTTGAAAGGTGGGCTAAGAGCTGACACTCCAGATGGGGTTGGTGGGCTAGACAACCTTTCTAAACTGCTCCCCATGCTCAAGTTTGGCATTTAACAGAAGACACAGAGGCTCTGAATTAGCGGAGTTCATGCTGGTAGTAATTTTCCTGTGTGGTAGCCTGTAACCCTGAACACTTCTCCCTGATTTCTACTTGTTCCACTTCACTGTTAAGTTCACTTAACACCTGGCTTTTGCCATAATGCAAGGGTCAGGTGGCAGTCCTGGAGTGACAATCTGATGACTCTCCTTACACTGATTGTACACTTGGCCAGCTATTGCATCCTAGGACTTCTTTATGTATCCTTTCCATGAAGGCCCAAGACAGTAGAAATTGTTGAGCCAAACCCCCAGAATACGAACACATCACCTTGCTTTATTATCACCCTTCTTATAAGAAGATACAACAGTGATTTGAAAGAGGCAAAGGTTTGAAGGTACACTGAGACCTTTCCCATCTGATCTTTGAGACACAGAGCACTGATATGTCCAACAGCCTCTCTCTTACACCTTTCCCCTATATTTACTGGTTTTATTATATAAAAAGAAAAGGTCTGTAGGCAGTTGCTGCAGACAGACCATGCTAAGTCTTGGACTTTTGTCAGCTATGCCTGGCTCACCAAGACCACACTTGTAAGCTATGTTGTAGCCACACTGTCATGGCCTCAAGCCCTAGATTATGTGTCTATATACACATATAAATACATATACCAGCACAGAGTGAGTTCTTACTGCTCACTGTGTCAATATAGGGATCTAAGAGGGTCACCACTAAAAATACTTCTTTTCAAGTGCTTTCAATACTTGTCCTTGTCTGTGCCTGCAGGTCAATGGAGTCAGCCAGGTGGTCCCTGTGACTCTGGTCCCAGGTGTCAGTATTTTCTTCAGTGGGCAGTATGTTGTGCTTACTACTGACTTTGGCCTGCAAGTCAAGTTTGATGGAAATCACAGAGCAGAAATCACTCTTCCCAGTACCTATATGTCTAAAGTTTGTGGAATATGTGGAAATTACAATGGGCAAAAAGCAGATGACTTTCTCAATCCAGATGGAGAGATGGAAGCAAACTCAACCAGCCTTGGCAACAGTTGGCAGGTTTACAATGACTCCAGGTAGGACTGCTGTCACAATGTCAACCCTAATGTCAGCTATGCAATGACCACTGTTTTATGCAACTTTTCTCTGGAGGCCAAAAATGTCTGACATGTGGGATAAAATCTATCCTTGTCAGTGTTCTTACTTTATGCATCTGTTTCACAGAAAGTTCAACTGCGCTTAAAAAGAGAAGATTTCTGACTCCTAGAACTGTTTAGGCTGGAAAAGATCTTTAATGTCATTGAGTCCAACAGTTAACCCAGCACTGCTATATCCACCAATAAACCATGTCCCCAAATGCCACATTTAGGCATCCTCTCAATTCCTCCAGGCATGGTGACTCCACCACTACCCTGGGCAGCCTGTTCCAATGCTCAACAACCCTTTTGGAGAAGAAACTTTTCCTAATGTCTAATCTAAACCTCCCCTGGTGCAACTTGAGGCCATTTCCTCTTATCCAGTCACCTGGAAAAGAGACTGTCCCATATCTCACTATAACCTTCTTTCAGGAAGCTTCAGATAGTGAGGAGGTGTCCCCCTGAGCCTTTCCCCTCCCAAGACCTAACAACTTCAATTCCTTCAGACACGCCTCATAAGACTTGTGCTCCAGACCCCTAACCAGATCCATTGCCGTTCTCTGGATACAGCCCAGCACCTCAATGTCTTTCTGGTAGTGAGTGGCCCAAAATTAAAAATAGGAATCAAGGTTTGGCCTGAACAGTGCCAAGGGCAGGGGAGTGATCCCTTCCTTCTTCCCCCTTCAAATGTTACTCCACATGTGCCTTTTGCCCAAACAGAGTCCAGCTGGGGCAGGCAGGGGAGGAGTGTTTTTGTTCCCTCGTATCATGATGATTCCTCAGGAAAAGCTCAGGCTCAGTCAGCCAGTACCATCCTTGTAGCCCTCACCATGGGAAAGAGCTTTGTCCCTATTGTTCAGGGCTGGATCCTGCCAGGTGCTGGGCACTGCACACATGGCACCCATATCTTCACATCACATACCCCTGGAGGGCCCCCTGGGCCTGAGTTTTAGGGTTACTTACACGTTGGGGTTTTCAGGAAGAGCAGCAAATTAAATCAGAAAAACATATGTATTTTGTAATGTCTCCACAAATGGTCTCTTTAGGCACTGTGATGGAGCCCAGGCATGCAGCTGCAAGCAAACAACACTCCCACAAAAGAGACATTGCCCTTCCCATTTGCTTTGCCTTGCTGTTAGGAGAGAAAGGCCACGGGGGCTGCTTTTGTCCCCTAGTGCTGTTTGAGCAAACACAGAGTATGGAAGAAAGAGTAGGTTAAATACAAATACAGGGAGAATGATCTTTAAGTTTTAGCACTGACTTGGCTAAGTTCCTTTTGTACATTTAAATGTACATTTTAGTATTTGAATAAAACACTGAAGGTGCCCACAAAGATTTCAGTTATTGTTTTAGTTTATGAATACTAATATTTGAAGACATTGTTTCAACTCTTCTGAGATACTTGACCTGTTGTTAACTATTTCCCAGTATGTTATTTAATGAAAATCGGAGTGGAACTTTGAATGCTTTCACTTTCCAATTTCCCTTTCATGGTAATGACTTACCAGAAATCCAAAAATAAACATCTGGGTTTCGTCCAAGCCTCTCAAAGATTATCAGGTTGAGATCATATTGAAATCGAATTTCTATCCTAAGAGTTTGAAGTAGAGGGATTGGAAATGCATTAGGTTTAGTCTGGGAAGAGACCTGCAGTTTTGGTAGATGTGATTTCAAAAGCATCTCAGGTGCTAGTGAATCCAAAGTTGATCCATTAATTTTTCCACATCTTTTTTCCCACATTAGGTGCTCACCAGATGATGGCCACACTCCAAACTGCACTGATGATGAAAAACACATGATCCAAAGCAATGCATACTGTGGTCTGATCACAGATCCAAATGGTCCATTCCAGAACTGCCACTCAGTAGTCGATCCACAGAGTTATTTTGAAGATTGCCAGTATGATCTCTGTGAACTTCACTTGAACAATGCAGCCCTCTGTGAAAGCCTACAGGCATATGCAGACGTGTGCCAAACTGCAGGAGTCCAGCTGGCACCATGGAGAAACGCAACCTTTTGCCGTATGTATAAAAGATTGCTAGAAATTACCTCTTCTCAGGAGGTTATAATGAGGATTTCCTGAAGACAGAGACTTAAAACCCTTTTGAATTCATGTAACACTGAGAATCTTGACTTTTATAGCTAAAATTTTAGGATTCTATGTAGTTCCTCAGTTTGATTCCTTTGAGAAGATGCTAGTGAAAATAGTTTAGCTGCTTTGAATGAAAGGAAGAAATACCACCTAGTCCAACTTAGAATTGAATTGGAATTCCTCTCTGCAGAGAGAGCAAAACGAAAGAGGAACTCTTCTGACAAGCTGAGCAGGAGATATGGGATAAAGGGCAGAGAGTGTTATAACACTATCAGTGGCACAGACTCCCTTATATATAATAGAGTAAGGAGTGCTGACCATTCTTCCCAATTGAACGTGGAGGAAAACATCTGAGCGTACCATACAGTCATAGTCATTCACAATTTCAGATGGGAAAGAAGCCAACACAGGTAGGAAGTCTGGAATTAAAGACCAGGACTGAAGTCAAAAGTAATTGGAGATTGTAACAGTGGAGATTGTAACAATGCTACTCAGGGTGGAGAAGGTGGGGAGAGTAGGGAAGAGATGGAAGAGATAGAAACGCA